>OX456986.1:61548975-61895068 GCA_949752695.1 Melanostoma scalare
TACAAATACGCTACAGAAACTTTTGTGATTAAACTTACCGAAAGTTATAATTATATTTTCAATTCTGGTGAAATCCCAGAAAGCTTTAGAAGGAATATTATCTTCCCAATGTTTAAAAAAGGCGATGCGAACGACCCTAACAATTATAGAGGCATATCCTTCATGAGCTCTGTTATAAAAATTTTTACTGGTGTCATTCAAGACAGACTGTTAAACTGGATACAACAAAATAATCTTCTAAGCGAGTTTCAAGCCGGCTTCAGGAAAGAATATTCAACAGTCGATAACATATTTTCACTAACTTGCATTGCCAGATCATACTTAGACAAGGGAAAAAAGTTATATGCTTTCTTCGTAGACTTCAAGGCTGCCTTCGACTCAATCGACAGAAATGCCCTTTTCTACAAATTTTGTAGTCTAGGCTTATCGTCAAAAATACTTAAGACATTACGAGGACTTTATGAGCAAAACCTCACAGCAGTATGGGATGGAAATGAAGGATCTTCCTGGTTTCATACTTCTTCCGGGGTCAGACAGGGTTGCCTTTTGAGCCCACTTCTGTTTTCGCTATTCTTGGACGACCTTACATCGTTTTTGCCTGGAGGTATTAGTTTTGCTGGTACAGTTATAAAATCCTTAATGTATGCGGACGATATTGTCATTTTTGCGGAAACTCCAAATATGATGCAAATAATGATTAATAAATTGCAATTGTACTGCCGCAATTGGGGTCTTACAGTTAATACAAACAAATCCAAGGTAATGATATTTCGGAATGGCACAGGGCGATATGCAAGGGAGGAGAAATGGATGTGGGAAAATGTGGAGCTTGAGCTGGTGAGGGAATATAAATATCTTGGAGTCATCATTACGCCTCAGATGTCGTTCAAAAAGCATTTGCAGGAAAAGCTTATAGAAGCAAAAAAAGCCATTAACTGCAACTGGAGGGGGCCCTTGGGAAAAAACACATAAGCCCGAGTGCTAAATATAAACTTTTTGAAGCAGTTATGAGATCAGTGATGTGCTATGCTGGTTAAGTATAGGGGTTTCTTCAATATGAGGAAGTAGAAAAATTACTGAGGTATTTTTTGAAAAAGATCTTTTGGCTCCCCGAAAACACCCCTACATATATGCTACATTTGGAGACCGGGGTGTCTCCGCTCTACTTCTTTTCGCTCAAATTGCACTTGTTCTACATTGCAAAGGTTATGGTATGGCTCTTCCAAATCATCGTCTGCCTAATATTATTGCAAAATATCTGCTATCACGAAAATCACAGTTCTTCGAAGAATGGTCACGACTTGGAGTTCAGCACGACATCCAGTTGATGGAAAGAAATACTAGTACCTGGAAAGACATCTTTCCAGAATTATTGGGAAGGATTGAAGATTCTTTCTTTGTTAAATTTACGGAGTCAGCCCAACAGAGTTGTACCCGAAACATGTATAAGCTCCTGAGATACGACCTTGGACCTAACAATTACTTCAACGACCGATATGCAATAGAAACAATCTCTTTAATTTTCAAAACCAGAGGAGAATTACTACGACTGAACTACATACCATACGGACCGGATGTAAGTACGGAATGCAGTTTATGCAATCTTCGTGCGACGGAAAATGTTCTCCATTTTATAGGAACAATACGGAGACAGCACTTGGGGAAAAACTGTTGATGAAGCTGCAAATGTCTTGAATGGTCAATACTGGATAATGTTATCAAGCTACGTTAAAACAGCCCTTAACTACAGAAATCAAATTTTAAATGAAGCTTTTTAATAAGAAAAACAAAACATTTATATTATTATTTGTTGTGATCATCTTAAAGGAGTCTAATCTTTTCAATTTGAATTTAATCTTGATTATACATAATGTTTGAATAATACTCTTTTTTTTGCAAGGAAATGCAGTTGATGGTCACCAAGTTATATTTCAAACGGATGCTATTGGCCGAATTTATACGGTTCATCCAAATACTGGGGAATGTTTTTTTTTTGCGTTTATTGTAAGATTGCGCAGTTAAAGAGGTAGAGGAAACACGTCCGATCAGTATAAGTAAATTTATTCAAGTAAGTAATTGATGTACAGATGAAAAGACAATTGATAAAGAGAAGGTGTAAAGTAATTGTGAAATTTAGTACTTTACGTTTGGGTTGCCAATGTGTATAAATGTGATACTTTTATTCCAACAAATTCCGCCTCAACCCAAGTGTAATTCACATAAAAAAATATTTAATTTTATAAACAAGAAATGATATTGAAATGATTCTGTTAGAAGTTAATACTTAACATTTTACAACCAAGCTCATGTTTAGTATTAGAAAGTGATTTTGTAAATATATCTGCTGCATTTTCTGATGATGGAACATATTTAATGTCGATTTCGCCGGAAACAAACTTGTCTCTGATGAAATGAAAACGTATGTCTATATGTTTGCGCCTCTTGTGAACTGTTAAATTTTTTACTGCAAACTGAGCGCCTTGGTTGTCACACATTGTAGCTGTAGCACTTTCAACATATTGGTTAAAATCCATTTCTTTTAAGAGGCTACGGTGAAATAAGACTTCCTTCGCTCCCAGGCATATAGCGATGTATTCAGCCTCCATTGTACTTAAGGACACCACATGCTGTTTCTTTGATTCCCATGCAATGAGACAACCACCCAAGAACAAGGCATAGCCACTCAATGATTTTCTGTCAATCGAATCTGAGCCCCAGTCTGCTTCTGTGAAACAAGTAATATTTTCGTTATTGGGTTCATAAGACAACATACCTTTGGGTTTATGCTTTAGATATCTAAGAACCCTCTTGGCTTCAACAAAGTGTTCATTGTGCGCATTGTTATTATATTGAGCTATAGTGCAGTCAATGAAGCGAAAAATAGGGCCCAACCTCCGAATTGTTTTTACTGTGAACCGATTTGCATGAAATTTTGGAATAAGGCTCATCTTACCCTTAAATTCAAAAGTAAAAATGATTTGCACACCGCCACCACCCGGGGGTGGTTGCCACCCCTTCTCGGGGGTGAATTTTTTTTTTAAATAACCTCGGATATCGATAGAAGGCCTAATTTTAAGCAAAAAAACAAATATAAAGTTTTTTGTTAAGTCCAATACTTTTCGAGTTATTGGCAATTGAAAATTCGCAATTTGTTCACGTTTTTCATCTATTTATTGCAAATATCTCCAAAACTATACGTTTTATCGAAAATTTTATAAGGAACAAAATTGTAGTAGGTAAAACAATGAACAATTTGGTTTTTTATAAAGTATTCTAAGAACAATATTAAGCTAGATATAAAAGATCAAAACCATTTTTTATTTTGTTTGAAATTTAATGGTTGTAGTCAATGCCATTTAGCGGCGAGCAGATGCATTTTATGCATTCTAATACAAGGGAATGTTTTGTAGTGCTTGAAATAAGCTTTAAAATGAGTACTATTAAAAGTCTTTTGCACGTAAAATAAGTGAGCTGTAGTGCAAATAAGGAGAGCATCTAATGTTTTTTTTTTTTAAATCAATGGCTTTCATAAGTGCCATTTCCACCAAAATTAAATTTAATCGTATTCCACCTAAAATTAAGTTTGTTATGAAGAGTTTGATAGATAGTATCAGTTTGGCTGCTTTTGGACACATATTTTTCAAAAAAGTCACGATTAAAAAAAAAACAACAAATTTTCAAATTTTTAAAAACCCCACTTTTTTTCATAATATTTCAAAAATGACGACAGATACGTATAATAGTGTAAGATTAAAAAATGTAGGTATTTTTTTGACAAAAAATTTGGTCTTTTAGTTTTTTCTGTCAAACAAAAATTGACGGAGATATGATTGTTTAAAGAGCGCGTGGCTGCGCAATCACAGCCTCTCTTAAGTCCTTTAACCCTTCACCGTTTTAGCAAAAAGTTATTTACTATATATTGCAATCAAGGATGTTTTAGCTCTCTTAATTACCTTTACAATGGTTTCTTACAAATTGTGATAGCATAAAAATTTAAGGAGTTATGGTCCAAAAACTCATTGATTTAAAAGAAAAAAACATTAAATGCTCTCCTTATTTGCACTACAGCTCACTTATTTTACGTGCAAAAGACTTTTAGTAGTGCCCATTTTAAAGCTTATTTCAAGTTCTACAAAACATCCTCTTGTATTAGAATGCATAAAATGCATCTGCTCGCCGCTAAATGGCATTGACTACAACAATTAAATTTCAGACAAAATAAAAAATGGTTTTGATCTTTTATATCTAGTTTAATATTGTTCTTAGAATACTTTATAAAGAACCAAATTGTTCATTGTTTTACCTGCTACAATTTTGTTCTTCATAAAATGTTCGATAAAACGTATAGTTTTGGAGATATTTGCAATAAATAGATGAAAAACGTGAACAAATTGCGAATTTTCAATTGCCAATAACTCGAAAAGTATTGGACTTAACAAAAAACTTTATATTTGTTTTTTTGCTTAAAATTACGCCTTCTATCGATATCCGAGGTTATTTCAAAAAAAAAAAAAATTCACCCCCGAGAAGGGGTCGCAACCACCCCCAGGGTGGTGGCGGTGTGCAAATCATTTTCACTTTTGAATTTAAGGGTAAGATCATCCTAATTCCAAAATTTTATGCAAATCGGTTCACAGTAAAAAAATTCGGACCTAAAATGCTTCATTGACTGCACTAAGGGGCTTGATCGGCAAGTCTATGTTTTTCTGATTTTAAATGTTTTTCTATATCACTGGGACCACCATGTCCAACACTAAGATCTGTACGACATTTTTCACATGTAACGTCTGCGGTGTCATCATCTTTTCTTTGTTTTATAAATGGATACTTCTGTTGCAACCTAATATTAAAGGAACACTAGCGCTTAGGCATTATTGTTTTGTAACAAAATACTACTTGAACTGAAACAAAACCATCGATAACTAATTAATAAGATGGCAATCTCTGGCCATGGCGGCATTTATCCACAAGCTGCTCACACACAGCTTCACGAAAATTACTTGCACAAGTTTCATTTTTTAAATTTAACCTCGAGTATTTTGTCAGCACGCATTCCAAGTTAATAGACATAGGTATACAAAATAATGAAAAAGTTTTTGCTTAAATTTTATCGAATCAAAAGAAACTCAACCCTCACAAAAATTGCAAAAGCGGGACAATTTCAGCCTCGCGGGGGACAGCGGGACAGACTGTCTGAAAGCGGGACTGTCCCGCCCAAAGCGGGACGTATGGTCACGTTAGGTATGAAGAAGGAACAGGAGAGCAGTTAAAACTATCAATTATTGAGGTTCACTCAGCTGTCGTTGGGTCTTCGCTTCTTGCTTCGAAAAAATTCGTGAACAACGGTATGCGTAGGCCAAAAAGACCATTTACCATTTCAGTGGTAAACTCGAAAAGTAGTAGCCAGCCCAATCCATTAAGAAAGATTTTCCCCTCTTCTTCTTGCATAATCGTTTCCTAAATAAAAATCTTCTGTACTCCGACAATATAGGACAAATTCCGATGAAGAACATGCATGTTACATAAGTTACATATATCTGCCAAAACATTTCCTTGTAGTATGTAGTTTATTTTAATAAGTTGTCCTCTGACCTTAAAAATTTTGCTAATCATGTTTGTTTTCAGTTATTCAAATAGTTTTAATTCTTTCAGTTCTATGTAACTGAGGTAGATGCCTGTTTCGTTCGAATTTCTAGCTCGTTCAACAAATGTGTGCCTCTTATAGAGATGTCATAAATGTTTTGTGTCATTTAATAAAGCGATCACTATTTTCATGGACTAGCATTCTGATCAAATAGATTAAAAATTGTAACGCATTCAAGATCAACCCAATCTCTGTAAAAAAGAGAAAACATTTTTGTAGGTGTTTATCAATGTTTGTTGTTCAGTAAAAATTCGTATTAAATTTTAATTTCTATTATTACTGGCTAAATGCCCATTGTATAATATTATGAACCAAGTCACATGAATTATCAAGGAAACAGAACTTGTCAAATAACTATTGAACAAATTGAAACCAACTTCACTTATATCAAGTAACCTAAAAAGCTATAAATTGCCTTGTAACCTTATGAGTGCTCTCATTCTTTTTGCATTTCTACCAAGCATTATAAGATCTATTAATCAGTTCCATTTCAAGAAATATTATAAAATAAATTATAATTTACAACAAAGAAAGTTTAAACTTTTCATTTCAAAATTAAAAAACATTAATTTTACGAAAATCATTGGTGACCCCGACGTGATTTCACGTAGAAATTTATCTTATTTTTCACAATTTAATATTGTGTCATCATAACCTTACTGCACCCACATGGGCAACGAAACACAGGATGAAGGTGACGCTCAGAAAGGTTCCAACGCTGCCACCGTCGATAAAAAGCAAAAGCAACTGGAACAACTTCGAACACGTCGGTCAGTTCTAATTGACCAAATAAGGCGTTGTACTGATTTCATATCGAAAATCGAAAAAAAACCCGAGTTATTGACCTCACTTCCAGAAATCAAGATAAGACACGAAGCTCTCAATGAATCATTCGCCAGCTTTCAAAAGGTTCAATTAAAAATAGAGGAGGCAGACCCTACGGAAATCAAAAATACAACTCGCTCGGACAATGAGGAGTCCTACTTTTCTGCATCAGCATCGCTACAGGTTATATCAATTAAGTTCGAAAGCCCTCCTTTGGATTCATCATCAAGTTTTATTTCAACACAAGCCAGGTTTGATCCCGTGAGACTACCAAAAATTGAAATTCCTATTTTTTCAGGCGATATTACCACGTGGATGTCATGGTTTGAGACCTTTAGTTCGCTAATAGACAACAACCCACATCTCAATAGCTTGTCTAAATTTCATTATCTAGTAAGCAAGTTAGGAGACGCAGCAAAATCTTCAATTGATGGACTGAAAATTGTAGAGGAGAATTACGAAGAAGCCGTGCAGAGGCTAAAGGAACGCTTTGAAAATAAACGAGTAATCGCTCAGGAACATATTCACCGCATCGTTAACCTGCCAAGAATTGTGAAACCATCAGCGGAGGAACTGCGAAACTTAATGGATAAGACAAATAACCATCTTACAAGTCTGAGAAATTTGAAGCGGCCGGTTGACCAATGGGATGATATCATCGTGTATCTATTAACATCAAAGTTAGACACCTTTACTGCCAATCGCTGGAATGAAGATTCCCCTGTTGATCGTCTGCCAACTCTATTGGAATTCAACGCCTTTATTAAGAAAAGATGTCAAATAATCGAAGGTAACATTTTGAATCATTCATTATCTAACACAACTTTGATAAAAAATAATACTAATAACAAGGGTAATGCAAGCAACCAGCGCTACATACCAAAATCACTTATTGCTACAGCAAGATCAAATATTAAGTGCTCATTTTGTCTCAAATCTGGTCACCTCATATACAAGTGCTTTACATTTTTAAATTTATGCCTCTCTGATCGCTATCAGCAAATAAGGCAACTCAAATTGTGTGAAAACTGCCTAAAATCGGATCAGCATGCAACTTCCAACTGCGCTCTTAGTGGTTGCCATATCTGTGGTCAGAGGCATCACACATTATTACACTGTGACAACTCAATAGCAATGACACCAAACGATGTCACCGTCGCCCTCACGTCTTCGCCTTCGCTTTCGCCTTTCCAATCGGATACAACTTCTCATACATTTGATACGTCAGCTTGCAATGTAGATTCTAAAAACATATTGACATCATCATCTCTTGCTAACGGGTACGATTCGAATTCCAATACACTTTTAGCTACTGCTTTAGTCAATGTATACGGCGATATCAATCAAGTAATTCCATGTCGCGTTCTTCTTGACTCTGGGTCTCAACTTAATTTAATTACTGAGAGACTTGCTCAACTTCTAGGATTAAAATTGTTCAAGTCAAACCAATTAATTAGTGGAATAGCACAAAGTCTTTCATCGTCACAATTTAAGGGCTCAGTAACCTTAGCTTCCCGCTCATCTGATTTTAAAACAACCGTTGAAGTTACAGTGCTAAAGAAATTAACAAATAGTATACCCGAAACCAACATTGATATCTCTAACTGGAAAATACCAAAAAATATCACTTTGTCTGACCCTTTATTTCATATTTCACAAAAAATCGATATGGTATTAGGAGCAGAAATATTTTTTGATCTAATGTCTATCGGTCAAATTAGATTGGGATCTCATCTACCAATCCTTCAGAAAACCATACTTGGATGGATAGTTTCAGGGTCTTACAAACATATTCAAAATAAAATTCCCTATAGGCATGTTAATTACTCATCAAGTGAAGGCAAAGAAGACATAACCTTACATGAAGAGCTAAAAAAATTTTGGGAGATCGAGAATAATTATGATACTATTACTACAAAGGTTAATTTAACAAAATCGGAGAAAGATTGTGAGGAGCATTTTCAATCAAATGTATGTAGAATTGATGGTGGTAGATATCAAGTTCGCTTGCCATTCAAACTTAATCCCTCAAAGTTGGGTGAATCATTCAGCCAAGCCCGAAATCGATTTAATTGTTTGGAAAGGCGATTTCGCAAAAACAATAACCTTTTTCAAGAATATTCTGCGGTAATGAACGAATTCCTGAACTTAAATCATATGGAACCTGTACCTAAGTTAGACCTTGATAAACCGCACTTTTTTCTTCCTCACCACTATGTGCTGAAGCCAACTAGCTCAACCACAAAAATGAGAGTTGTTTTCGACGGCTCTGCAAAAACAACAACAGGTATATCCCTCAATGATACTCTCCTCACTGGTCCAGTTATTCAAAATGATCTATTCTCCATAATCGTTCGGTTTCGTCTTTTTCCGTACGTCTTTACGGCAGATATATCAAAAATGTACCGCCAAGTAAGCATGCATCCAGAAGACCGCTGCTTTCATCTTATTCTTTGGAGAGAGAATGACGCCGATGAGATAAAAACATATCAACTCAGAACGGTAACTTATGGAACTGCTCCGGCTTCTTACCTGGCAACCAAAACAATGCAACAACTGTCCGTAGATGAAGGTAGCGAGTTTCCCAACGCTGCAAAGATTTTAACAAGAGATTTCTATGTTGATGATGTGTTGACTGGGGCAGAATCGTTGGTGGCCGCTATAAAACTAAAGCAAGAATTAACAGAGCTGTTAAAAAGAGGAGGATTTACGCTGCGCAAATGGTGTTCTAACAGCGAACAAATTTTAGAGGATGTCGATTGCAGTGACAAGGAACCCCTTTTTAGAATTTCTGACTCCAACGCCATTAAAACTTTGGGAACTTTCTGGAATCCATCTTCAGACAAACTGCTCTATGACTGCTCTGAGAGCAAACACAAAAACAAATCTATCACAAAACGGACAGTACTGTCTGAAATCGCTAGTCTTTTTGACCCATTGGGACTGATTAACCCCATAGTAGTCTTAGCAAAGATTTTCATGCAGCAACTTTGGCGGCACGGGTTTAATTGGGATGAAAGTTTACCATGCGAATATCATAGCTGTTGGACGCGTTTTAGAGAAGAGTTAAAACATATCAGTTTGTTCCAATTTGATCGAAGGGTTTTCTATGGCACCAAAAATATTCAGCTTCATGCTTTCTCTGACAGCTCAGAGCATGCATACGGGACTTGCCTATATGTTAGGTGTATAAAGGAAGACGGAAGTATTATAGTTAATCTTTTATGCTCCAAATCCAGAGTAGCTCCGGTTAAAAAGGTTTCTATTCCTCGGTTAGAACTATGCGCTGCCCTGTTGATGGTTCGTTTAGTTGATAAAATTCTTAAGATCTTTAAATCAAGGTTCTCTAGCGTATTCTATTTGACTGATTCGTCTATTGTATTAAATTGGATATCAGAAGAATCATCAAGTTTTGAAACCTTTATTGCTAACAGGACTGCAGTTATTCAAAACCTCACAACGCTTGATCAATGGCGTCATGTTCGAACCAAACTAAACCCTGCAGATGTTATATCTCGTGGAGCATATCCCCTTGAATTGCTTAAATCTCAAATTTGGTTCTCTGGACCAGACTTTTTAAAATTAGAAGTATGTGAGTGGCCCACATTTTCATCTAATTATGAAAATCCAGTTGATGAATCGCTTCTTGAACGAAAAAGACAAAGGCTAATATTATCTTGTTTAAATTTTGAACCATTAGTGGAAAATATCAAGTACTACAACAACTACCTTAAGACTCTGAGAGTTGTTGCATACATGCTTCGATTTAAGTATAACGGTTTAGCAAGACACAGTAAGCACCAAGAATTGTCAAAAGGAGAAATCACACCAAAGGAACTTGAAAGGTCATTAAAATGTATAATTCGAACAATTCAACAAGAACGGTTTGGATCTGAGCTGGAGCTTATACGTAAAAACAGACCTCTACCTGGGAAATCACATATATTATCGCTTCATCCATTCATTGATAAAGAGTCCATATTACGTGTAGGTGGAAGATTAAGTAAGTCTGAGCTTGATTATGATGCAAAATATCCGATATTATTGCCCAAGGATCATGTTTTCACTGAGGCAATGGTTCATCATTATCATAACAAATTCTTGCATGTTGGTCCACAGACTCTTCTTAGCATTGTTCGTGAGAGATTTTGGCCAATACACGGTAAGGTGATTTGCAAAAAGGTGTTCCATCGATGTATAAGATGTTTCCGTACTCAACCGGTATTAGAGGGTCACCTTATGGGTGACTTGCCAAGAGCTAGGGTCCAGCAGTGCCGTCCCTTTTTAGAGGTTGGAGTAGATCTATGTGGTCCTTTCAATATACATTTCAGGCGACGAGGAACGTGTCCTGTTAAGGGATATGTTGCGGTGTTTGTATGTTTCAGCACGCGTGCAGTTCATTTGGAGGTTGTTGAGGACTTGACAACAGTTGCATTCATTGCAGCATTAAAAAGGTTCATAGGACGACGTGGATACCCTTCTACAATCTATAGTGATAATACCACTAATTTCACCGGAACTCGCAATGAACTTTTATCAGTTTACAAAATGCTTCAAAAGTCAGATTCACAAAGGGAAATAAATCGTTCATGCACAGCGGATAACATAACGTGGAAAACAATTCCTCCAAGATCTCCACATTTCGGCGGTCTGTGGGAAGCTGCTGTGAAATCAGCCAAATTTCACATGAAACGCATACTGCAAGACGCGTCACTCACTTTTCAAGAACTAAACACAATCATAATTCAAATCGAATCGGTGTTGAACTCACGTCCTATAACTCCGATATCTGATAGTCCTTCTGATACATATGCACTAACCCCAGGTCATTTCATTATAGGTTGTCCTTTAACCTGCTTACCAGAGCCAGACATCACCGATACGAAATCCATCCACACTCTCAGTCGTTACCACCTCCTTCAATGGTATTTTCAAATGTTTTGGAAACGCTGGTCAAAAGAATACCTTCAAAGCCTGCAGCAGAGAACAAAGTGGAAGCAGTCACGCTACAATTTAAAAGACAACGACATAGTACTCATTGTAGACGAAAACTCACCACCGCTCAAATGGAAGCTGGGCAGGATAATACAGACTCATCCGGGAAATGATGGAATCGTTCGCGCAGTCACTGTAAAAACATCAACAGGCACAACCCAGCGTGCATCAATGAAACTAAGAAGACTACCTATTGACTTTGAGGAATGTTCATCCCCTCAAGGTGGGGTGGATGTTCAGTAAAAATTCGTATTAAATTTTAATTTCTATTATTACTGGCTAAATGCCCATTGTATAATATTATGAACCAAGTCACATGAATTATCAAGGAAACAGAACTTGTCAAATAACTATTGAACAAATTGAAACCAACTTCACTTATATCAAGTAACCTAAAAAGCTATAAATTGCCTTGTAACCTTATGAGTGCTCTCATTCTTTTTGCATTTCTACCAAGCATTATAAGATCTATTAATCAGTTCCATTTCAAGAAATATTATAAAATAAATTATAATTTACAACAAAGAAAGTTTAAACTTTTCATTTCAAAATTAAAAAACATTAATTTTACGAAAATCATTTGTATTGTCGGTTATGATCATTCCTAGAGAGGGATACTCCTTAACTACCTCCAGATCACTCTAACCGTACTTCCAATCTCGACATATTCAACCTTTGTAGTTTTACAATTGTACTTCTTCAGTGGTTTTAGTATCCAAGGGTTTTTTATCTCAACTTTTCGCATCACTCTTCTTTCTTTCTCATGTTCTTTACATAACTATTGCCAAATAACAAATCGTGTATTAGTTTAAAGCTTATTCTGCATCTTTCCATTTTTGATCTATAAATGCATTCATCAGTTATCAAGGGATTTCAATCGAATTTTTTGAATTCCCAGTAGCATTGTTTGTTTGAAATTACCTTCGATGTTATCGATTGAAACGGTAAATTCAATCGGAAGACGATCTGAAAAGTAGCTTCTCCCACCTTTGTGTCTTTAACCATGGACACCCTATCTCTGCCAATCAAGCACAGATGTATTGTTAATTTTCCATGCTTACTTATGATGGTAAATTCTCCATCGGTTTCTCCATCGATGGCTCCATTTAAAATACTTAAACTATAGTCGTTGCACAGATCCATTAGTTTTTTTCCTTCAGCATTAAGTTTATCATCTCTAGAACATCTGTTTCGGTATCCTATTCTAAAGGCCGATTCTTTGTTGGTTGTTCTACGATTTTAAAGAAACGAAACAAAACATGACATACTGCAGCACTGGCAGAGCCGTATTAAAAAGTAGGCAGAATAGGCAGTTGCCTGGGGCCCCCGATTTGAAGGGGATAGATCTTACTCAAATAAATAAAACTCAATTGAACGCATTCAAAAGCGATGACCGACGAACTAGACAGGGTTCTTAAGAAGGACATTTCCGACACATTTGACAAATTGTATGAGCGTGCAAAGAAGTGTATCGAAGTGAAGGGAGAGTGTATTTAAATAAATAAAAAATAATTATTTCAAAACTTATACTGGTTGTTTTTATTTTTATTTTTTAAAAATGTCCGTTATTTTTGGAACAGAGAAAAGCCCCTTGCAAAAAAATGGTGCAGTGCAATAAGGCCCGCGGCATTAAGACCCGCGGGTCTTATTTCCTCTTTGTTTTGGAAGTAAGGCCCACGGGGGTTATTTCCATAATGAAATGGCAGTAAGAGGCGCGGGCCCTAGTTCCCTTTTCTGCGAATTCAAATACCATTTCGTAATGGAAAGAAGTCTCACCGATTACACCTAAACTTATTTTCAATGTGAATAAACTGGCATAGGGACGTAACTCCAGTAGACATAAGTTCATGCTCTGATTGTGGATTATGACATACCAAAGAGGAAAACACGTACATAAGAAATATCTTTGGATCTATGAATCATACTATGTGTTTAGTGCGGTCAATTCGCGCGAATTTCTTAAGTTCAACAGCAAGCACGTATTACACTGAAGCAAAATCTTGTTCGCTTTGCTTTTTACTCACGGATAGAATAATGAAGCTGAAAGCGAAGCGGAAAAAATTTTCTCAAGGGAGTATGGATGTGTGGTGTAAAAATAAAAATTCGCGCGAATAACATACTCCCTTGAGAAAATTTTTTCCGCTTCGCTTTCAGCTTCATTATTCTATCCGTGAGTAAAAAGCGAATCGAAGCGAACGATTTCCCTTCGGGTAGTACGGGCTTGGGGTTGAACATAAAAAATTCACAAGAACAGAACAAAAGAATGTAGCTAAACAAACATTAAGAAAGTAGATTAAGTTATTATGTGCGCATAAGAAAGTGTACTGAGCATCCATCCTCCTATGTCACGAAGTGGGAGACAACGTGAGCTATGAATTCATATCGATGGAAAGCTGAAATAAGTTTCCAAATTTTGGAGCTTTGTTTTTCGGTACCTCAAAATTTTGTTTTCTTCAAATAAAAAGAAACTAGAATATAAGCATTTAGCGCATCCGCTATGTTCCTAATCCTTTCTAAGAAGGAAAACTAATTTTAAGATCCCATGTGCATCAGACTGATATAAATGCTGCTTCAAAATGGCAACAAAAGACATGGGTCTTAATTCTTTTCTTTGGTGGGTCTTATTGCCATTTTAAAGTGGAAACAAAGCCCGTGGGTGTTGTTTCCACTTTTTTGGGCAATAAGTCCCACGAGAGGCAAAAATGTTTTTTCCCCGGTATCGCCTTTCGCGAGGAATTGGCAAGTCCTCCGTTAGTATTCATTGCCATGAAAAGCGCTTTCTCGATTAGCCGTTCGGAACCGGCAGAAAATTGTAGGTCCCCTCCATTCCCTCACAAGGCATGGTTGTGAGAAATGCGCTTGGCCCAGGGGCTCCTCGCTCTGTTGCGCCACCCTATTTATTTATTTTTTTAAAAGCATCAAAAAATGTTCACATTTTTTTTCAAATTTCTCCCCATATAGTTGAAAATATCTGAAAAATCATGAACATTTGGTGATGTCATTTTTGAATGGCTTAACGTACATTGATGAACTATACGTGTTTTAAGTCTGTATCTTGTTGGCAAAAGAGTTGCATCGATACATTTTTTATATAAGATATATTTCGAAAAA
Source organism: Melanostoma scalare (assembly GCA_949752695.1). Taxonomy (NCBI): domain Eukaryota; kingdom Metazoa; phylum Arthropoda; class Insecta; order Diptera; family Syrphidae; genus Melanostoma; species Melanostoma scalare. The sequence continues at coordinate 61,563,551 of OX456986.1, forward strand.
TCCCAGCTCAAAAGCTATTCCACTGTCACTCTTTTTTTACTGATACAGATTTTTTTGAAGTCTTTTTTTTTATTCGAAATCCAATGATATGCTCTCGTAGTAAATGCAATTACTGATCAGGGAATATAAGTACTTCATAGCTCTCTGTCTATTTTAATAGAAATGAGAAATGACACCAGTATCTGTAATAATGTAAATGTAATAAAAATTTCTTACAAAATCAGAAATTGAAAAATTCTTGGTCAAGTTTTTGGCCTACTGATCAGGAAGTTATATACTTCCTGATCAGTAATTGCATTTACTACTGTGAAATTTAATAGAACGTCTGCATCAGTATGTAATTGTGGTCATTTTTTTTTTTTTTTACTGTAATATTGGCTGAAATGGAAGATAAAGTTAATAGGCGTGTTTTTTTCACAAGGCTGTCATAATTATATATGATATCCAAAAAAAAAGCATACCGGACATCACGGCTTTTTTTATTTGAGGGTGTGTGTTGTTGATCAGTTGTCAAATCCGGCACGAGTACGATAACTTTGGCGACAAGAAATAATAACGGTTTTTGGTGGAGGGATTCAATACAAGCCTTTTTTACTACGGAGGGCCCCCCCCCCCTCCGTAGTCTATCTCCCCACGTTTAGGTGGTAGGGGCAATTTTATAAAAATTTACTTCAGATCTAAAAAAAAATATTGTAGAACAACGGGAAAACTTACAGATACAAATTATACTTTAAATGAAAGCCAGAAATCTACACTTTATAATAAATTTTAAATGAAGTGGTTTCAATTTATGGTTTTTGAAATAACTGGCTTCAAAGCCAAAACTAACGAAAAAAAAAAACTTTGAGTATTATGTTTCTCATGATTACAAATGCCAATAAAAAAAGTAATTGATGTATGTAGTTAGTTGCTTTAATAAATTTTTTATCAAACGCTGTAAACTCTTTTTTTTTTTTTTTTTGTCTTATAGTCTTTAAGATAATTGAAAAATAGTAAAACTATATTTCTTATTTAAAATCCAAATTTTCTAATTTTGAAAGAAACTTTTCATATAAAAAAATTACGTGGCCGCTTTCCTTTAGTCCAACATGAGTTGAAACTTGAGTTATATTTTTTTTTTGGGTAAGGGGTGGTCTGAATAGTACAGCTTTAAAATGAGGAAACACAGGTGAATTGATTTAAGAAATGTTTTAGTTTTCCATTTTTACCTTATGAAATGCGCCTTGAAGTATGCAATATTTTCAAAAAATTATGGAAATACGTACGAATTTACAATCAGCCTTATTATGACTTTGACGTGAACAGCTTTTCGCCCGGAACAATTTTGTTCGACCGGAATTTTAAAAGCTATTATGAGTTTCCCCTGAACAAAATTCCAGACTTACAATTTTTCCGCTTTTGTTGTTCACTTGTTCGCCTCACAAAAATAAGTGAAATTAATTGCTCTCACCGTTTTAACATTTCACCCAAATTGATTCTTTCGTATTTCTCCATATCTGATCATCAGTTTGGATTTTTTTAGTTATTATCCTTTTACTTTCTTCATGCAATTTTTCATTATGTTAAATGGTTAAACATTTTAAACTCTGGACTTCCATGAAACTCAAATCAAACATTCAAACATGCAAACAGAAAAAATATAATTACCTTTTCAATCCATTGTTTTTGAAAGTATATATATAAATTATGAAAAATTTGGCTTTATTTCCAATTTGAAAACGAAGTACCGCCAAATTTTGTATTTAAACAAATTTGGCGTTATTTCCATTACTTTTTTGGCATTATTTCGTTTTGGTAATCGAAATGAAGCCAAATTGGTATTATTTCGTTACGAATAACGAAATAAGACCAAATTTAAGATTTGGTGTTATTTCATTTGGTATTATTTCACGTCACCTTTTAACTCTTTTTCCGCAGGGTTAAGCTGCTCATGCTTAATATCAAAATAGGAATCGTTTTCGGATCCATAGTTTCCTTTGATTTTTTTAAAATTTAACAAAATAACAAACAATTCCTAATAAAATCCCAAAAAAAAACCTTATCTGGTATCACTGAAACAAAAGGAAATGTCAAAATACAGCCATGAAGTACATGTCATCAGAAAGAAAAACACATTGTTCTGTCATTTTACAGTGAAAAAAAGTATATGCACATGAGATCTACGATGGTACCCTGACATAAGGCCATACGACATAAGGCCATATTCGAACATATGGCGCTATGACGCTTTCAATTGTGACTTAAGGCCATATTCGAACATACGGTCTAATGACGCTTTGTCAAAGCGTCGTAAAGCCATATTTTTTTGCGACCTTAGGCCATATAGTGAAATGCCCTAATGACGATTCTGTAAAGTGTCATGAGGCCATATTTTTTTGTTAATAGTTGGCCTTGAAACATTATACAGTTTTATGAAAGAAACACAATGTGCAATCTTACAAATAAGCAACAGTTATGAGCTTGACGAAAAATTTTCATTGATCTGTGAAAACTTGCATTCAATCATTCATTCATACCTTCATCAAATCATTAGATACTTCTTAATCAGTTGCACAAGCGGTCGTTACAATTTCGAAAAAAATGGAAATAAAAGAGCTTATGTATAATTTTAATTTTTGCGAAGGCATTTCGATAAGGCAGCAAATGGCTTTATATTCCGGATTTCAAATAAGTTTATAAATGTAAATATGAATCCAAGTATGTATTCAAAATACCAAATTTTAACAAAATCATTTTCTTTATAGCGTGAATTTTGCATTTATAGAAAAAAATAAATTTGTTCCTTTCTGGATAACCGTACGATAGCAAATTTCAAGAGACTTTTGTCAAGAAAAGTGCGTCATGATTGTAAATATTCGTACGATACTAAGAAAATCTCAACAAAATTTGTGCGCACATTTTTTATGTTCACCAACAACAAGCCCGTTGTTATCCGGAGGCAAATTATGTTTGTTTGGCTTTTTTACTCACAATAGAATAGTGAAGATAAGAGCGAAGCGGAAAAAATTTTCCCAGAGGAGTATGGATGTGTGGTGTAAAAATAAAAATTCGTGCGAATTCTTATTTTTACACCACACATCAACACTCCTCTGGGAAACTTTTTTCATCTATTAACTTGTTTGGAATCCGGAATGTAAAGAAATTTGCTGCCTTTTCGAAACCCTTCGCAAAAATTATAATTACATATATAGCTCTTTTAATTCCCTTTTTTTCTAAATTGAAACGACCGCTTGTGCAACTGATTAAGAAGTAAGGATTTGATGGAGGTATGAATGAATGAATGAATGCAAGTTTTCTCTGATAAATGGAAGCTTTTCGTCAAGCTCATAACTGTTGCACTTTAAATTGTGTTTAGAATGTCTTGCTCGGCCTACACAAAATTACAATAAAAACAAAAATTCAACACTCTGTTCTTTTTGCAGAAGAATAGTGGAAAATAATTTAGCAATATATTCTTAAAATACTTTCTTGAAATTTAAATTGTTAATTCGATTATCAAAGATTTATATTTGCAAATATGTAATGAGATGTTTTTTTTATTTGGAATAAAAGAAAAAATCAGTTTCGTTGTTATTATGATTGGTGTTTATTTTTTTAACTGGGAAGCGGAAGAATGGGTCATTAGACCATAATGGCATCAAGACGCTTTAAAAAGCGTCATTAGACCATATGTTCGAATATGGCCTTAAGTTACAATTCAAAGCGTCTTTACGCTATATGTTCGAATATGGCCTTATGTCGTATGGTCTTATGTCAGGACACCATCTACGATGCCTGCAACCCCCTGCTTCGGGTTCGGACCCCCCAATCGGGAAAATAAAAGATGTTATTTGTAATATTTATCGGCTCCTAATGTTCAAATTTAGTTACGGGACGGAAAAATATAGCATGAGCAAGACAAAAAAATAAAGGAGAAGTAATATTATTATTTAAAAAATTCAAGAACTTTATTGATCATTATTACATTTCATAAAAAACTGAAGAACATGCTACCTCAAATACTAGTAAATTTTCGAGGTTTTTTGAAAAATTTCGCTAGAATTTCGTCCACGGCGAATTCAATATGGGTATGGATATTTAAAGAAGCCAGACCATTTAGTCGTTCCTGTCCCATCGTATTTCTCAGGTAAGTTTTGATTTTCCTCAACGTCTAAAATGGTCTGGAGTTGCTGTAGTTACAGGTAGTACTGCCAACTGCCAAGACTCGCAAAATATATCGACATTCTTGAACGACTTGCTACTGATAACCTGAAAAATATCGTCAGATTGATGTTTGCATAATGTGTCTCGATCCGATAAAAGTGACTTACTTACTTGGCAAAAATCGGTTGTTGGATCATGATTGATTACACAAGTACTTTCACTGAATATTCATGAAGCGCAATCAGAAATTGTAACATCGCTATTTTTTCACAAAATATAAATTCAGAGAAACGATTTTTCACATTGGTTTGAATGGTACATCAACGCCTTTCAGAGCGTGCCGTGTAAGCTTTCACTTGTGCCTTTTCTCGGATCGCGTCACATATAAACTTTTTAACATGTAAATTTTTGATCGAAAGATACTAACCAGTAAAGCAATAAGCGCATTTTGGATGTTCTGGCCGTTGGATCTGGATTCGTTGCCTCCCACATCTTTTCTGACAGAAAATTTTCTTTCGATCAATCCGTTATATTTTCGTAAAATGCGTAGAAGTCAGCGCATTTCTTTTCGTTAAATTCTTGTTTAAAAAACTTTGGAAAATGAATTTGTGTTCCGAGAACCGACTTTTGAGTTGAGAAATGAACGTATCAAGAAACGGAATGTAGGAAGAAATTCTGTAGTAGTCTTCAATACTTTGTGCTTGAACGTTACAACGATTTTTTTGTTGATTGCAACGCCGGCGGCGTGGCAATTTCATTAACTGATTCCATAATGTAACAGGCGATTTGGAATTCAACAGTCGAAATCGCTGTCAAAAGATGCAATGCATTTTGCGAAGTATCTCGATATTTCCACGTTTTGATTTCTTCCAAAGATTCAATAACAGCCGGTTGCAATTCAACGTACGTTCCAACTACTTCATGAGACTGAGCCCACTTGGTAGGACAAACAGACTTCAACTTTTGTTTTTTTTTTTCTCACTTTTGTTTGTCATTTTTGAAATTTCTTGGTGTAGAACGTCTTGTCTTTTAGGCCAGTGAAAAAAATGCTTCAATCGCTCCGATAGTTCCTAACGCATTTTTGATTCCTGACACTTCGCACGCTGCATTGACTGCCAAACTAAAGCTATGTGCAGCGCAATGTACATAAATTGCCAGGGGGAAATACGATCTCAGATGAGCCTGTGCACCAATGAATTGGACACTCATTGCCGGAGCTCCATCGAATCCTTGGCCATACATATATGAGCAATCGACGCCAACATCATGTAAATAATTTCTGATTGAATCTGCTAAACCTCGTATATATAAATAAAATTTTGAGTAATGGACCCCCCCATGCCCAAATCCTGGATCCGCCACTGCATTAAATTGAAAATGTTAAAAAGAAAGTAGGTTGCTATTGCTGTTTTGGCATTGGATATATGTAATTGAAAAAGATGAGAAAATTGAAGTTCGCGAAGAATTGGGTGTGGAACAGCTACGGATGCGTAGTGTGTGGACAAAGGTCTGGTTTCTGCATCGTGCTTCACAACTACTTAATTTTCACAAATAAATCGAAATACCTACCGAATATATCGTTTAACCAATACGATGCTGAAGGAAATATAGTGAGTCATGGTGAGTGGCGTGCTAATGTTCAAAGCTCAACAATGTATCCACTTGAGAAACAACGATCGCGAGACCATGGATCTGAAAGTAAAGACATTCGAAAAGAATTCACGCACTACTTCACTGAAGAAGGCCAAATTGAATTGACAATATGCTCACATTTAAACACAACAAAAAATTTTATATTTATGATTTATGATTAAATTCAATTTGTTTATTGCTGTCATTAGAATTAAAAGAAAAAAACAAAAATTGACAAATAAATACTCAAGTTAACAGAAAAGAAATCTACTAATATTTTAGTACATAAGCAGGTATTGTATATAGGAACAAAAACATAGAAACAGCCAGCTTGGTCATCTTCAGGAAGATGTCTTGAATGGCACAATAAATAGTCGCAGAATGTTGAATTCTTGTCGCTTGATTGCAAAGCGGAGACTGCCGAACTTAAAATGGCCAAACGAGCGTTTGTTAAACATGATGGCGACACCGACGGCAACGTTGATGTCGAAGGCGGTGTTAAGGTTTTTGTCACAAATCTACGTTTGTGCTGCTGGGGCTGGCCGACTGCAGGTTCTGACAGTGGTAAATCATCTGAAACTGCGTCATCAACGATGGCAGCAAAGTCCTATAAAATAGAAGTAAATTGTTTATCTAAAAAGAAAAACCAGCATTTCAGAAAAACCAACATTTCAGAAAAACTTACATGGTCAATTGACGAAACAGATGAAGTGGTTCTATTTACATCGTTGCCCTCCAAAAACATCATTTCATTGAACACTGCTAATGCACGGAGGATGGTTTATTGGTTTTGTGCCCTGCACTGACTTCTTGGTGCGAAGTTTTTCCAAATTTGCCTTGAACATTACACGCAAACAGCCCCACCAGCACTTGTCTTATCTCACGCCAAAAATCAGGATTTTCGAGCTTGTACTCGAACCTGCATCCGAAAGCCTAGGGCGCTTCTCCACCGCAGTAATTAAGGCTTTAATTTCACTGGGCCAATTGTGCTGCACTATTCGAATACTGGATTCTGATTTCCTTGAGCTATGTGCGTTCAGAAGCACCATCTTCGAAAATCTGAACTTAAGTTGCTGTCAGTTTTCCATACAAAAGTTCAGCTCAGATTTTCTGATTTTCGAATTTAGATTTTCAGATTTTCGAACATAGAATGGCCGGGTTCAAGACAAATTCCGAAAGTTCGAAGAGATCTGTCAGTCCATGAACGACTATCTTAACTTTTTTTTTGTCTTAAAGTGGTAGTGTGATTCACCTCTCGATTCTACATAGTTAGTAGTAAAATTATTTGTAAAACACAGATTTTTTCAGTTTAAAATTCAACAATTTGACTTCCAAGTGTTTCCAAGTTGAGCAGATTTAAAATTGCATTAATTTTACTTAATTTTGATAAAAAAATGAAAATCGTGTGCCTTCAAAAATGTATATTCTTTGTTGATAAACTCACTATTAAAATTAATTTACAAAACAGAATATCCAAACACCAACAATTATCAATTTCAATTCAACAAATAAGCGAAAACTTGTAGAACAAAAAAATAACCCAAGAATACCGAGTAAAGTTCGATTGTCATATATGTTGTTTTCCTTGTTTTGACAAGTAAAATCTTAAGTTCAGATTTTCAGCCAAGTTTTTCCATCTGAAAATCTATGTTCGAAAATCTGAAAATCTAAATGGCTGCGTTCTGACGCACCATCTGAACTTAAGTTGCTATCTGTCAGTTTATGAACGACCATCTAACAAGAAACGTAAATTTTTTTTTTTACTCAAAAACATCTTATTTACTTGTCGATTTTACTTCGATTAGTTGTGGCAACGTCGTCGTCTCCCTTATAGTTGTACCAGTAACGTTGCATTTTATAAAACAAAAATAAAAACAAGGACACACACTTAGGAGAACACATTCAAGGGGAGTTTTTATTGCTTCTTTAATTTTGTTATTGCAATTAAACTAAAAAAAACAAGGGGCAAATTACACAAATTTTATAAATAGAACACAAGAACTCTTCACAGAAGATATTTGTACAAGTTTTGATTTTAACTGTGAGGGAATACCGTTTATGTTTATGCACTTCACAACCAAACACGATAAAGTTTGAATAGCAAGTGAAAAAAACATATGTTTTGACAAGTAGAATCTTAAATTCAGATTTTCAGCCAAGATTTTTCATCTGAAAATCTATGTTGGAAAATCTGAAAATCTAAATTCAGATTTTCCAACATAGATTTTCAGATGAAAAATCTTGGCTGAAAATCTGAATTTAAGATTCTACTTGTCAAAACATATGTTTCTTTCACTTGCTATTGAAACTTTATCGTGTTTGGTTGTGAAGTTGCATAAACGTAAATGGTATTCCCTCACAGTTAAAATCAAAACTTGTACAAATATCTTCTGTGAAGAATTCTTGTGTTCTATTTATGAAATTTGTGTAATTTGCCCCTTGTTTTTTTAAAATTTAATTGCAATAACAAAATTAAAGAAGCAATAAAAACTCCCCTTGAATGTGTTCTCCTAAGTGGATGAAATGTGTGTCCTTGTTTTTATTTTTGTTTTATAAAATGCAACGTTACTGGTACATCTATAAGGGAGAGTCTGTCGTGGTGGAAGTTCCCGAAGAAGTTTATCTTCGGATGCAAAATGGTAAGTAGAAGATGAAATGAATAAAAAAGAAAAGTTGTCATGGATCTTGTTTCTTAGATCCAGTATATGCCGATGGAATTATGGAAAACTTCGACACCGTCCATGAGGAAGATGTTATGGGTAAGTTGAATTTGTATATTCTTTTACTTTTAAGGTTCATTATGTGTTTTTTTTTTTTAGAAGTACCAGCTGCAAATAATGAGGAGCAGGAGGAACAAGCCAGCGCTGGCGCTGGAAATTCTGATAAAGAAAACGCACCAAGTAAGTGTTTTCGAAGTGTATAGTTTGTTTGTGCATTATATGAGCTAGTTTTTTGAAGGGTAAGGAATGATTACATTTAAGGATTTGCAATTCGTATGCTATCAGAGAATCAAGTAATTTGGTCAGGCATGAATGCAAAAAAGCAAAGTCCACGGTCGAATGGGAAGACGATTCGATTTTCATACGAATCCATTGTAAGCTGAATGAAGTTTACGAGGAGGTTCTTGTGCAAACTTTGCAGACGACCGTCAGCGTCGTAATGTAAGTTTTACATTCACAGAAATGTAATGAACATAATAAGGTGAAGAGTTCAACATAGATTTTTTTTTGTCAATTGTAGTTTTGGTAACATTTTTGCGAATGTACATATTCGAGTTGCAAATAATTGAAAGTAGTTTCGTTACGGAAAGAATTCCAATATAAAATCGTATTTCAGCATTTTCGCGTAAATTTCAAACCTTTTCCAAATTGTAATCCAGTGTTAGATAGTTATAGGACGGGTAAATTGTTTTGTTGTTATTCAGTTTCGAGGTTCATATGAGAAAGAAAACAATGTTGGGTTAGGTGATGTGGGAATTTGAACTGGACATCTTGAGTTTGTGAGTCGGCGATGATAACGTTGAACTGCGAATGTACCTTATTAGCTATTGTTCAAAAGAAGAACAGACAGATGTTTAGTTGAATAGTACGTAGTGTTTTAGGGGTAAATGAAATTCAATTCTTAATTTGTAATATATTGTAGAGAAATTATATAACGATTGTCTGAGATTAATATTAATTTGAATTACTATTTTCAATTTCAGAAAATGACAGTATTTGGACAAATACTAGTACTCTCCTCTTTTTGGATGAGTGCCTTATACGGCGGGAAGATCTAAGAAATCCCAAAAAAAGGAGAAGGGTGATCTTCAATGAAATTGGGCGCGCTTTAAATCTAAAGGGGTACAACTTTCCTGCGGCTGCGTTGGACAAAAAGCTTTCGAACCTTAAACAGTATTACCACACGATTTTGGACAACAACAAAAAAACATCGACCGGAAGGTCGGTGCAGGAAGGCCGTTATTTTAATTCCTTGTGCCCGGATATATACCCGTCAACGTCTGTACCCTTCACCCCAGCTTCCACATCCTTCACCCAAACATCCACATCATGCATCCCAGCTTCCACATCCTTCACCCAAACATCCACATCATGCATCCCAGCATCCAAATCATGCATCCCAGCATCCACATCATGCATCCCAGCATCCACATCATGCATCCCAGCATCCACATCATGCATCCCAGCATCGACATCATGCATCCCAGCATCGACATCATGCATCCCAGCATCGACATCATGCATCCCAGCATCTACATCATGCATCCCAGCATCGACATCATGCATCCCAGCATCCACATCATGCATCCCAGCATCTACACCCTTCACCCAAACAACAACACCCTTCACCCGAACATACACACCCTTCACACAAGCCCCCACGGCCTATCCATCACCACCAGTACCGAATGACACCGCACGAGCATCCACAACGAACATCACTCCTGACACAATTCCAGCTATGCCTGCTGTATGTAGTCAAACTGCGCCTCCTTCAGCAGGTTCAACAAGGAGAAGGAAAAGGGAGAGCAGGGTGGATAAGGCGAGAAAAGAAGCGCTGGAGATGGAGGCAAAGCGAATCAAAAACGCGGAGTCCATAATGGATTCGATGAAAAAACTGGTGATTCTGAAAAAAGAGTTCAACCAAACAGAAAAAGAAAAGATGACTCTTCAAAGAGCAAAGCTGGCTCTTCAAAGAGAAAGCTGGCTCTTCAAAGAGAAAAGCTGGCTCTTCAAAGAGAAAAGCTGGCTCTTCAAAAACTGCAGCTTGAAAAGTCTAACCACTGATTTATGTTACTATATTTTTTTATGTATAGTTCTATAGTTTTTTGTTTATTTTTTAAATTGTAACTGAAAGACTGAATTTTTGACTGTTTTGCTTTTTTTTATTTTAGTTTTTTAATAATAAGGAAAATATTAAATTAGTATTAAGAAAAATATTTATGAATTAACTGTTTTGTTTTTTAATTTTAGTTTTTTGTTAATAAACTTTTTTAAAATTGCTTAAATTTTTTTTAATTTTCAAAAGCTCTGAGTAAAAAGTTGGGCTTAATTTCCCCATCCTGGTTACATCTTCGGTCAGAAACCCCTTGCGGGGGTAAGTTAAATGGAAGCATTTCTACCTCTTCCACAGTTGTAGGTAAATCATCCCAAGATTCGCCATCATATAATAAAATGTGGTTGTGTAAAACCACGGACGCCACAACTATTTTAATGGCCATTTGTGGCGTTTCCACGTCCAAGTATTTTAAGCGACGAAATTTGGCTTTTAACATACCAAATGACCTTTCTATGGCAACTCTCGCACTGCTGAGTGACGTATTAAAACGCGATTGAGCTGCAGTAAGGTGCCCGTTGTCGCGGAAAGGAGCTTGCAACGTCCTCGACAGTGGATATGCCGAGTCCCCTAATAAATGATATTCTGGTGGAATGAGGTACGGAAAACTCGAGCGTCATGCAGCCGCCCTGGAGCTCCAACAAAAATATCAGTGAAAACTGTTCGGTGGTCACACACAGCTGTAAACATAACGTGCTCATCATTTCCGTAGCATATAGATATTATTACCTTACCTTGCAGAATGATTGAGTGGGTGTTTTTTGGATTATAGTAATCGATGGGATTATGTATCGGTTGCTTTATTTGAATATGGCATCCATCGATAGCTCCAATGATACCCGGGATCTTCCCATTTGTCTTTTCTTGAAAACACTGTAAAAAAATAATTTGATTAATATAAAATCTTCTATAATGCTTTCATTTATTTTTTACTTCTCACATTGGCTATATTTTGGTACTCGCTTCGAGCAGGCCACTTTACGTCGTCTGCTATAAGTCCGGTCAAGATATTGACCATTTCACAAAAAACAGCGTGTCCAGTACTTTTTGCGTAATTAAATCGGTCACCCGCTGACAAAAAACTTTCCTGTTTGGCCAACATCCAAACAGTAAAACTTAAATCTTTTTCCAACCCCGTCCTCTCTGATTTACCTTCAACTTTAGTCAAAAGGTTCTTGCAAAGAAAAATAAATGTTTATGCTTGACTGTCACCGATGTATCGAAGAAAAAGGTGGATACGAATTTAACTGTGCGAGAGAGAGTTTATTTCGCAGTCTTATTTCCTCCTTTCCTCATCGGCTGACAAATGGCATATGAAAATGAAAATGCGCACACGAGGCGAATAGACGATAAAGAAGTAATTAAACGTCAGATGAGGCAAAGAAAGAAATAAGGCTGCGTTTACATTCAGGGTAGTTCACACTGGTCACGTTCTGCAACATCGCTGCGTTTACATTTAGTGTAGTTCACACTGGTCCCGTTCTGCAACATCCCCACCCCCGTGGATCGACCGCGATTCACTACGAAGGTCCAGAACGGCTAACTTGGATGCAGGGCGTCTCATCAGTCCTTTAGATGTACGGACGTCGGCACTTCGCACTTCTCCATCTGCTCCTGTGTACACATTTTCGATTCGGCCTCGACACCACTGTCTCCGTGGTACGTTCGTGTCGCAGATAAACACCACGTCTCCTTTCTCAATTGGTCTCGACCTTTGACACCATTTAACTCGGCGTGTTAGAGTTGGCAAGTACTCGGCCACCCATCGTTTCCAGAAACGATCTCTTAATTGTCGGGCTATCCGCCACTGCTTTCTTAGACGACAAAATTTCATCTTGCGGTGTTGGTCAGCAGTTACCAACGTCCTAAGCCTATGTGCAGACGGCAATATGATTGGTCGCTTGGCGGCATACTCGTCCATAAACTCTGAGGATACCATCGTTGTCGATATAGGGAGAGAGTTGGTAAAGTACACTTCCCTTTGGCACGGCTTTGTTGCACCTAAGTTGTCTCAGCTCTGCAGTGAACGCTTCTGATTGGGCTTGACGATATAACTGTTGTTTGGCGGCTTCGAGCTCGTAAGCTGCGAGACTGTTTCCTTCGTTAAGGGAACTATTACGACATCGATCTATAAATCGAAGAACCCAGGCCATGGTTCTTACTAGTCTGTTGAGAGAGGAAAAACGATTAAAGTCTATAAGGTCTATACTCACGATGATTAGAGAATATTTTGGACGATGCTCTTCATCATCGTTCTCAGGATCATTGGCAGTGGTAATGATATTTGGAGGCCACATATCTTCTTTCTTCAGTAGGAATTCGGGGCCCTTTAGCCAGCGTGATAAAGCGCTGAAATCAGGTTGGCTACTTGACCGTGTAGCATCATCAGCAGGGTTTTCGTGGGTTGGTACCCATCTCCAATCTGATGAACTGGTTGTGGCAAAAATCTCCGCGATTCGGTGAGCCACAAATGGTTTGTAGCGACGATGCTCGCTCCCAATCCATCTTATGACAGTTGTCGAGTCACTCCAAAGAATACTTCGAGTGATACTTACGGAATGCTGCTCCACGATAGTTGACATCAAACGTACTCCCAAGACGGCTGCCTGAAGCTCAAGACGCGGGATAGTCAATGGCTTCAAGGGGGCGCTTTTTGATTTTGAGCAAATAAATGATGTTTCGACTTCATGATTCTCATTTAATGCTCTCCAGTATGCCACTGCAGCAAAGACATCCTCGCTGGCGTCAACAAAAATATGAAGCTGCAGCTCTTGTGGTGAACCGTTTCGGAAATAAAACGGTGGAATGTTGAAGCTGACCACTTCCGAAAGCTTTGACCGCCATCTATTCCATCCCAGCAGGACCTCCGCAGGCAGCGGCTCGTCCCATGGCACGTTACGTCGCCAAACTTCTCGCATCAGCAACTTAGCGGCGACAGTGAAATGGTTGAGAAATCCCAGCGGATCGAAAACTGACATTATAACGCTCAGTAGTTCTCTTTTCGTTGGGTTTCGCTCTCCGTTAATGACTGCTTTATCAACGTGATGGAACTGCAGATGGTACTGGAAGTTGTCGCTGACCGGCTGCCAGAACATGCCAAGAATTTTCTCGGTCTCCAAGCAACTTTTAGTGTTCACGAACACAGCAGCATCGTTTCCCTGTAGAGCATTTAGAACTTCTGGTGAATTCGAGGTAAAGTTTCTGAGTTCGAAACCTGCAGCTTTGTGGATCATTCTTACTTGCAATGATATTTCGAGGGCTTGCTCTATAGATTCGAAGCTGTCTACAAAGTCGTCCACATAGTGATGGCATAAGATAGCTTCAATGGCACGTGCATGGCAATGTTGATGTTCCATAGCATTGGTTGTCTTCACGTATTGGGCGGCACAGGGCGAACATGCAGCTCCAAACGTCATGACCGACATTTCGTAAACATCTGGCGGTTTTGAGTCGTCACCATCACGCCACAGAAATCGTTGAGCACACCTGTCCTCCTGCTGAATTAGTATTTGGTGGAACATCTCTTTGATGTCTCCACACACGGCAACGGCTCCTTCACGAAAGTGAAATAATACTGATGGCAGCGGCTGATATTGTTGAGGTCCTTTCATGAGGTGTGAGTTGAGTGAAGTCCCGTTCACCTCGGCTGCGGCATCAAATACAAGACGTAATTTCTTGTAAGGGCTTACCACTGCAAAATGTGGCAGGTACCACGTTCGATCCAACGACGGCGGCTTCAGCTGGTGTTAACTTACGAGCGTAGTTCTTGGCGACGTGAGATTTGATGATGGCACTGTAGGCAATGGCGAAGCTGTCATCTCTTTTCATCTTTCGTTCTATTCCAACAAGTCGTCTCAGCGCCATGTTGTAGCTGTTGGGTAGCTCCACAACATCAGACTTCCACAACAATCCAGTTTGGAATCTCTCTTTTACCCTCTTCGTGGTCAACCGAAGAATGTCTCTAGCTCGAACATCAGCTTTGCTCTCAATTGGAGGTGATGGCCTTACTCCAAAACTCTCAGTTTCAAAATACTCCACGACCAGTTTGTGCAGTGACTCATCATTTGTTGCACAGGTGAAAAGGCATGTCGGCGGTGTTGAACGAGCGATTTCTGTAGTTGGACCGAACACTACCCAGCCCAGCTCTGTATTCGCTGCGTACGGACCCTTTCTGCTGGCCATCTGGAATTCATTTGGCAGTCCTAAGTGACAGTGATCCAGACCAATTAGTAGTTTGGGTACAGCATTCGAGTACGGCTGTAGTTTCGATCTTCCAAGGCGGCTGTTGAGACAACGAAGTTCACTTTCGGACAAGCTTTGAGTAGGCAGATTAAGATTTGACACACCGTAAACGTCTCGCAGCATATGCTTCTTTTTATTTCCAACTCCACTGACGCAAACATCGACTACAACTGTGTGCTTTTGAGCCTGTCTTCCTCCAACCCATTGCATATTTAGTTGGCGATGTTGGCCACGCAGACCCAGGTCCTTCATTACGGCAGCATCCATCATTGTTATTGACGATCCCTCGTCCAATAAGGCGTACGTATCAATGGATTTACTTGGACCATAGAGTGTGACTGGCAATACACGAAATAATAAATTGCTGCACCTTGCGACGTCCTGCATAGCAATGCTACCAGAAAAACTTGCTGCTGGTTCTTCCGCTGTTGACCTCTCCGACTGTTGTAGTTGTTGAGAACCAGAACACCTATCTGATAGTTCGTGTAGTAGCTCATGATGTCGCCTTTGGCACCCATTTATGGCACAAAGGCCCTTGCTGCGACAGTCACGAGTTGCATGCCCAGGTTTCAGACATGTGAAACACAAGCGCAACTGTTTAACCTTCGACCACCTTTCAGGTATTGTTAACTTAAGAAATTGCTTACACTCACTGGTCTTGTGTTGACCTTGGCAGGTAGAACACTTCTGCATATATGGACGTTGCTTTTCAGTAGCGTGCAGAATTGGCATGCGTCTCTTCGGTTCCCAGTCACTATCTTGCATGGTGACACTGCAAACTAAATTGGCCACTTCACTAAGCCAGTCGCTGAAGTTTACTATCGTTGGGTATGGCTGCACTTGCGCTACGCACCTGGCCCAGTCTAGTTTCTTGGACATTGGAAGCTTGGAGACAAGCTCATCCAATAATGTTGGGTTCGACATATGCTGTTGAGCGTTCGCTGTTTGGAGGAACACTGCTAAGTTCTTGACTTTAGTCGCAAATGGAATTAAACGACTCATTGCTTGCTCACTAATTGGTGTTATCTCCCTTACCAGATTCAATTGGCTGCGTATTAGTTGTTCTGGACGCCCGAACTGAAAACGAAGCTGTTCCATGATGGCGTTCACATTATCCGGATGAATTAAGAGAGATTTAACAGTCTCTCTTGCTTCACCTGTAAGGGCTTTTTGCAAGCGCTGATTGTTTTCCAGATATGGACTTGGTTGTGGTTGAGACATACATGACATTGGCTGAATGTCGAACGGTAAGTTTTTCATTGTAGAAATACCACTAACTGACGATGTATGCGGAGGCTGTATTGATGGCGTTGTCTCATGCACTGTTGCTGTTGGTGCGAGTGAGACGGCTGGTGATACCTGGCTTTGCACCACCATTTTGAGCGAGTCATATTGCAAGTTGCTTTTCTCCAAGCATGCTTGCGTGGATTTCAGCTGGCTTTCCAGAGCGGCGATTTGATTCCGCATTGCTAGCAAAATGTCCTCTGTTTGTGCTGCATCGGCAGTGGCAACACTCATGGGCAAAGGACGTTTTGCTGCGGTGCTACAGGCGGAGCTTGTGGAAGCAATCGTCTCGGGAATCGCAGCTGACGTTTGCGCGGAGGCACTAGATTGCTTTTCGGATGAGGACTCTTCCTCGTCCATGTGGATTGTGGCGGCGGCGTCTACTTCTAGGAACCGGGGACTTCTTCTTGGTGCTGGCGGCGGCGTGCGTTGCATTCGCAAACTAACCGGCTGCGGGCGGCAGCATATATAGTAGAAAATTCCAAAATGGAAATGGCTGCTGTTTCTGCAGTATATTGCAAAAATATTCGCAATACTAACTGGCTGCGGGCGGCAGCATATACAGTAGAAAATTCCAAGATGGCAAGAATATTCGCAATAGCAATGCGAAATAAAGATTTCCAATAGTAGTGCGAAATAAAGATTTGTCGCCGATGTATCGAAGAAAAAGGTGGATACGAATTTAACTGTGCGAGAGAGAGTTTATTTCGCAGTCTTATTTCCTCCTTTCCTCATCGGCTGACAAATGGCATATGAAAATGAAAATGCGCACA
Source organism: Melanostoma scalare (assembly GCA_949752695.1). NCBI lineage: Eukaryota > Metazoa > Arthropoda > Insecta > Diptera > Syrphidae > Melanostoma > Melanostoma scalare. The sequence goes on from OX456986.1 coordinate 61,580,461, forward strand.
CGAGGCGAATAGACGATAAAGAAGTAATTAAACGTCAGATGAGGCAAAGAAAGAAATAAGGCTGCGTTTACATTCAGGGTAGTTCACACTGGTCACGTTCTGCAACATCGCTGCGTTTACATTTAGTGTAGTTCACACTGGTCCCGTTCTGCAACATTGACTTTTTTTTTTGTAAACTTACATTCAAACAGCCTCGACTCATTCGGAAATGCTCCTGAAACTCATATTCGGAATAAGCTGGTATTACTTCCTCGAAGAAATTTCGATTCCTCGTAGCTTCATTCTGAACTGCAAACAAATCAGAAGTACTTAGAAGAGGCGGGAGCAACAGCTCGTTGTAAACATACAATCCTACTTGTTCTTCACAGAAAAGAAAACAGTAAAAAAAGAATAGCAAAATTTTATTAAATATTTTACCTTGAATTTCGTCTTCAAAACTCATTTCACAAAATTTACTACCACCTTTGTCATCTGATTTTTCTTTATTAATAAAGATGGACGACCATAAAAAAGATGCACGACCATAAAAATTTATCTCTCGACGTTGCCACAACTAATCGAAGTAAAATCGACAAGTAAATAAGATTTTTTGAGTAAAAAAAAAAAAATTGACGTTTCTTGTTAGATGGTCGTTCATAAACTGACAGATAGCAACTTAAGTTCAGATGGTGCTTCTGAACGCAGCCATTTATTGTGCTGTGAGCCCTCGAAATCTGTTTTGTGTTCGCTCATTTATTATTTTTTTTCTTCTGCAATTGAATATAGATCACAACTACACTTTACAATACTACTGATTTGCGTAAAAATATGCACATTTGCGTTGTCCTAATTTCGTGTCAACGCATATGATTATGACGACCGCACATGCGCGCAAACTGTCGCAAAAAATGTGCGAGGGTGTTCAGACGATTTGCGAGAAAGCCGCACATTTATGTGCGGGTTTGCTATCGCACATCGTCCGCAAAACGTTTGCGTGCATGTGCGGACTGTCCCAAAGGGGTGTTCAGACGATATGCGTCAATACTCGCAAATTATGACGTAAAAATGACGTCAGAACCGCAAACATGTGCGGCTTTTATATGCCATCTGCATGTAGCTTGAGAAAGGTATAATATACCAATTTTTTTGCAACAAAATGGAAAACGATCAATTTTCGGAATTGATCTCACCTCAACCGTCTTTTGCACTGACCACACTTTCCGTTCATTTTTAACTTGTAGGCAAAATGAACTTTTTGTAGACATTTTGTTTATTTTCTATTCTGTGATGAAATGGATATCTCGCTGAGCGAAACTGATGAAAAGCGTTCAGCAATGCGGATGGTGTTCACAGAGTAGGTTTTGTTACAATAGCCGTATTTTATTATCGCGATAATCCAGATCGGATCATTGATTTACTTGCATTAAAACAACAAAGCGAGATCCTGCTTTTTGGTTGGATCTATTTTTGTGATCTAAAAATTATTCTTCTATTTCACACAAGAGGATGTTTTCCATTGAAAACGTTGGTATCATTTCCACTATTTTCAATAGCAACAGTACTGCCACATGAACATTTTTATCAGTGTGAAATGAAATATATTTTAGATAGATAGCGAGAAACTTCACACTTATTCATTTTTGTATAATACATGACATAATGAAAAAGTTTTACAAAACATATATTCGTGAAATTAATAAGAATATGTGGAAAAAAATTTATATTTGACAAAATACATGAGTATCATTTCTCCCTAAAAAAAGAACAAAAATTTAACCATTGAAAAAAAAGTTCGTAGGCCAACTCTGCAACTCTTTTGAAATGTAATTTGAAAGAACGAGTTTCACACAGCTTCCAACTGGAAATAATAAAAAATATGATGATATAAAACTGTTTTACTATCAAGATCCGATCCGGATTGGATCATTGTAATAATAAAACGCGGCTAATATATAGAACTAGCTGAGCCGCCCAGCTTTGCTCGGGTCTGTAGTTTTAAGGTTCCCGTTCTCGTTTTTCCTCTTCCGTTGGAATTTGGGGATGAAATATAATCTTTCTCACTGTGGAACTATGTGGCATCCTAATTCTGAAAGAATTTTTAAAATCTGTCCAGTAGTTCCTAAGTTTCTGTTCCCAACCCATTCCTTTTGGAATCCTCCGTTCCCGTGGAAATATGTGAATGAAATATAAATCTATGTCACTGAGGGATAATGTAACATCCTAGAGTTGAAAGAATTTTTGAGATCGGTCAAGTAACTTTAATGTTCCCGTTCTCGTTCCAGTTTCTGATCTTGTCGGATTATAGGGATAAAAAATATAGCCTAAGTTACTGACAAAGGGTAAAGGGGGATAATGTATCACCCTTAATGTTGAAAGAATTTTTGAAATCGATCCAGAAGTTTCTAAGTTTCCATTTCCAACCCCGTTCCTGAAGGAATCTTCCGTTCCCGTGGAAATATCTGAATAAAATATAAGTCTGTGTCACTGAGGGATAATGTAACATCCTAGAGTTGAAAGAATTTTTGAAATCGGTCAAGTAACTTTAATGTTCCCGTTCTCGTTCCCGTTTCTGTGCCCGTGGGATAATAGGGATGAAATACACGCCAAGTTACTAAGGGATTATGTGGCTCCCAATGCTGAAAGAATTTTTGAAATCTGTCCAGTAGTTTCTAAGTTTCCATTCCTAACCCCGTTCCTGTGGGAATCTTCCGTTCCCATGGAAATATGTGAATGTCTATCTCACTGAGGAACATCCTAAAGTAGAAAGAATTTTTGAAATTGGTCAGGTAACTTTATGGTTCCTGTTCTCGTTCCTGTTTCTGTTCCTGTGGGATTATAGGGATGAAATATAGTTTAATTTACTTAACACCCCTAGTGCTGAAAGAATTTTTGAAATCTGTGGAGTAGTTTCTAATTTTCTGTTCCCAACCCCGTTCCTGTGGGACTATGGGAATAAAACCTTGACAGGAACCATCTCTGGACTAAACTATGTCTACCCTTAAAATTTCATAAAAATCCGTTCAGTGGCTTAGGATTTTACCCCTGACATACATACATCCTATTTTATATACATATACTAGCTGACCCGACAGACGTTGCCCTGTCTTAACGATGATTCATTAATTCGAATTGGTATAATTAATAGAAAAAAGTGTGTTTATTATTCTAATGCCTTATGATATACTATATTCTTACGGCCGATTTCTTCACATTAGTACTAATGCGGTCTAGTACCCGGTCTAGCTGGACCAGGTACTAGCTCTAATACCTGGTCCTACATAAAACTTAGTACTTCTCCATTTCTTCACATCATTGATACGAGATCTAAATTCATACTGCAGTACTAGTGACTTGATAGGTCTAAAACTGGTCGAATCCCTTTTACGACATTTGATTGACAGTTAAAATTATAAATTTGAATTGAAATTCAAATTTCTCAGTTTTTTTTTTTGAAAATTTTTGTCGTTACAGTTGGTTTGACTTTATGAATCGGTTTTTGAGTTAATTAGATACATATGTATGTGAATGATCTGGTAAGTACCGTCGTGTTTATGTATGTAGTTTGTTTTTTACAAGGAATAGAACGTATAATTGCATATATGTACATAAAGTTTATTTTAAATATACATACATACATATAGAGCCCTGGGGTGGAAGAAAAGAATAAAAATCCCGCAAGAATCAAGTCAAGTATCAGAATTGATAGAAGATACCATAAACCATGCCCAACTACGTCGTTGGATCCTCTTTTTTAATTTTGGTTAGGCACTTTTATAGAACTAGTATTTTTGGTTTTTTTTTTTATTTTAAATAAAAAAACTAAAAAATTTGAGTTTAAGTTTGATTATTGCAATTGTAGGATGATACTTTCTCTGGCAGCACAATTTCTGTTGTTTAGATCTATTCCGATTGAGGCGGAATTGCTTTCAATTGATCTACTTAAAATAGCTCGAAGTAAACGATCTTCATGTTGAGTTGACTCTTCAGGTGGCTGCGGGTCGTTAGCATTGATGCATATATTATGCAATATTGCACAGGAAATCTGCGTTTCCATACACAACACTGCCTCTCAACACGATTCGCCTCTGGTTATTTTGCATTTGTTGACTCATATCCGGTTTTTAATGGTGTATGTTGTTGCCAAATAATTCGTATTTGCATAACTAGAGTCACCGGTCAATATTTAGTTTTCAAATTTACCTGCTTCAAATTTGGCTCGAATGTCAAAAAATGGATTGATCATGCACAGATCCAGCCCAACGAGCAACAAAATTCAATATCTTTAAATCGGCGCCGACGATATTGCTTGTACATTTAAGGAAAACCAACATTTTCGGCTACGAAACCCTTCACTCTGTTTGAAATAGTTCAGCCGTATTATTACTACTAACTAATTATAACTATAACATGGGTGCAGTCAATGGCCTCAATTGTTCGTGGGAACTGGGCAATCCTGCAAAATTCAGATGAGGTTCTCTGTTGTTCTGTGAATGTTGCGGGCATTTTCACAAACTGGTTCAAATGTCATATTAATGCCATGCAGACTTTTAGCAATATGCGACAAACGCAAGAGGCTGACACACGCATGAAATCAGCAACAGCTACCTGCATTGATCCACATGCCATGAAACGCAAAGTAACGAGAAGTTGCTGTTCCGGTGATATAAAACGAGATCTATGTAAAGTGCAGTTCAAAATTAGCTTTAATGCACTACAAATAATATTTACAATACCGTTTTTGCATGTGTGCTAATTCTTCTGTAGCTAATTGAAGTGTTGGTTTTGTAAATCTTAAAAACCACTAAAAAAAGTGTACAATACTAAAAGTATAAATTAATTCCAATAAAATGAAGCATATTCAAAAAACTATACCCAATCGATTCAAAGCAAAAATCTTTAAAAATTTTTCTCTAACAAAACAACTTGATTTTGTATGCTCCTAGACCCCCAACTTTTTGGTTCTAATTTTGGTCGGGTACTATTTAATTTATCGTATCAATTTGACAGAACTTGTGTGTTTATGTTTTGTCAAGAAATGAGTTGATACTCATTTGAGTATTAATGACTGGTATAATAATATATTTTTTGTTGTTTTTGAAGAGCTAGCTAATACCGGGCCCTAAGTAGTACTCGGTTTCAAACTGACAGAACTTATTTCATTTTTGATGTGAAGAAATGAGTTGATACCGATTTGTTTGTTATTTTTAGGACTAATACCAGATCTATCGTTAGTTCTGTGTGAAAAAATTTTTTTCTGGGGCGTATATTATAAAAAGTTTTGTTGGCATTCCGACACGGGAACAGCCGAAATATAACTGGCCATGTGAAAAACATGGATTTTCAAGATTAATCCCACAAACACTTAGCGACTGCCCTTGAGATTTATTTATCGACATTGCGAATGCTAGCCGCAATGGAAATTGCAGCCGTTTAAAGTCGAATGGCATGTCGTTCGAAGTCAAAGGAATCCGTGGCATCAAAACGTTTTCGTCTCTGTACTTCCCTCTCAAAATTGTGGCTTCGATGGGCGATGGTGTTGTTCATTAGTTTTTTCACCGCAAGTCGGGTGACATTACAAAGACGTGGCTGGTTTATATTCCGCAACATAATGATTACTGATCCGATTTTTAATTGCAGATTATAAGGTGATAGTCCAGGTAAATCCAGCGAATTTAAAAACTGAGTTGGATAGTTGACAACATCATTTTGATTAGTAACGGAATCAATCGATTTGTATGTCATTAATTCGCCTTCTATTTTGTTTTGAATCGTAAAATTCATTTCGTGGACATCCACGTTTTTTGCATTCAATATAACTCTTTCGCTCCACCATACATGATCTATTTGTTTTTCGTTTTTGAGCAATATTTAAGGCCCCTTCTCGATGAGTTCGGTCTTAGTTTCACTAAAGTGACAAAAAATGGTAGGAAATACGATGTATCCAGACGATGAGTCAACAGGTATTTTGCCATTACCAATATCGAGCAATTGTTTGGAAAAAATTTCTCCAGATTGGTCGTTCTGCAATTCGACTCGCATGTTCATATTTAGTTTGAGCGTTTTAACGTCTTTCCATAAAATAGATGTCTCTAAACATGCGTTAGGTTCGTCAGCTGGCGTTAGTCGTGGTATTACTGGGAGTGTTTGGCAAAAATCACCAGCCAATAAAATCATTGCACCACCATTAAATAATTATAATAATGAATAAATCGCCACTAGGAGATCTTATGCCGCTAGTGTCGATATTGGAGCTAGTTAGTTCACCAACCTTTTTGTAAATTTAGTCCCAAAGGACATTTTTTATTATTGTTTCGTTGGTTTACAGTTAACATTATGTTTATTCAACGATATACATATATATATATATGTAAATTAAAGTTTGGTTTTGTGTACGTTCGCTAACCAGCCAAACCGATTGACCGATTTTCTTAAGTTTTTTTTTTAAATTAAAGAAGAGTAAGAGTAGAAGGTTTAGCACACAAAAAATTTAAGTAAGGGAAGTTTGTTAAAAAAAATAATTAAGTTTCAATTATTTTCCTATGCAAAATTACAATACAAACAGCCTAGATGCTCACAATGCTTTCTATTTTTTTTTTTAGAACAAAGTATATCTAATACTCCTAGATGTATTCCTTATAACATTTGGCTGCTTGAAAAGTGTAAACAATTCTAGATGTATACCTAATTATATTTTGTAGTATAGGCGTTGCATTTGTTATTTATTTGTAGATGAGTAATGAAAAGAGGCAAATGTATAAGGAAAAGATTATTGCACTTAATTCAATTGGATCGGCTTGCGAATCAAAAATAAAGTAGTGCAGTCAATGAAGCGAAAAATAGGGCCCAACCTCCGAATTTTTTTACTGTGAACCGATTTGCATGAAATTTTGGAATTAGGCTCATCTTACCCTTAAATTCAAAAGTGAAAATGATTTGCACACCGCCACCACCCTGGGGGTGGTTGCCACCCCTTCTCGGGGGTGAATTTTTTTTTTTTTTGAAATAACCTCGGATATCGATAGAAGGCCTAATTTTAAGCAAAAAAACAAATATAAAGTTTTTTGTTAAGTCCAATACTTTTCGAGTTATTGGCAATTGAAAATTCGCAATTTGTTCACGTTTTTCATCTATTTATTGCAAATATCTCCAAAACTATACGTTTTATCGAAAATTTTATAAGGAACAAAATTGTAGTAGGTAAAACAATGAACAATTTGGTTTTTTATAAAGTATTCTAAGAACAATATTAAGCTAGATATAAAAGATCAAAACCATTTTTTATTTTGTTTGAAATTTAATGGTTGTAGTCAATGCCATTTAGCGGCGAGCAGATGCATTTTATGCATTCTAATACAAGGGAATGTTTTGTAGTGCTTGAAATAAGCTTTAAAATGAGTACTATTAAAAGTCTTTTGCACGTAAAATAAGTGAGCTGTAGTGCAAATAAGGAGAGCATCTAATGTTTTTTTTTTTTAAATCAATGGCTTTCATAAGTGCCATTTCCACCAAAATTAAATTTAATCGTATTCCGCCTAAAATTAAGTTTGTTATGAAAAGTTTGATAGATAGTATCAGTTTGGCTGCTTTTGGACACATATTTTTCAAAAAAGTCACGATTAAAAAAAAAACAACAAAATTTCAAATTTTTAAAAACCCCACTTTTTTTCATAATATCTCAAAAATGACGACAGATACGTATAATAGTGTTAGAATAAAAAATTTTAGTATTTTTTTGACAAACAATTTGGTCTTTTAGTTTTTTCTGTCAAACAAAAATTGACGGAGATATGATTGTTTAAAGAGCGCGTGGCAGCGCAATCGCAGCCTCTCTTAAGTCCTTTAACCCTTCACCGTTTTAGCAAAAAGTTGTTTACTATATATTGCAATCAAGGATGTTTTAGCTCTCTTAATTACCTTTACAATGGTTTCTTACAAATTGTGATAGCATAAAAATTGAAGGAGTTATGGTCCTAAAACTCATTGATTTAAAAGAAAAAAACATTAGATGCTCTCCTTATTTGCACTACAGCTCACTAATTATACGTGCAAGAGACTTTTAATAGTGCTCATTTTAAAGCTTATTTCAAGCACTACAAAACATTCCCTTGTATTAGAATGCATAAAATGCATCTGCTCGCCGCTAAATGGCATTGACTACAACCATTAAATTTCAGACAAAATAAAAAATGGTTTTGATCTTTTATTTCTAGCTTAATATTGTTCTTAGAATACTTTATAAAAAACCAAATTGTTCATTGTTTTACCTACTACAATTTTGTTTCTTATAAAATTTTCGATAAAACGTATAGTTTTGGAGATATTTGCAATAAATAGATGAAAAACGTGAACAAATTGCGAATTTTCAATTGCCAATAACTCGAAAAGTATTGGACTTAACAAAAAACTTTATATTTGTTTTTTTGCTTAAAATTAGGCCTTCTATCGATATCCGAGGTTATTTCAAAAAAAAAAAATTCACCCCCGAGAAGGGGTGGCAACCACCCCCAGGGTAAAGCGGGGTGCAAATCATTATCACTTTTGAATTTAAGGGTAAGATGAGCCTAATTCCAAAATTTAATGCAAATCGGTTCACAGTAAAAAACTTCGGACCTAAAACGCTTCATTGACTGCACTATAAAGGGTATAGCCAATAATTTGATCGAGGAAAGAAATAATCTCCGTAGGCAAGTTGAAGGCAGTGACGCCAGACTTTGGAAGCATCTTTTCCCACAATGTTGGGTGAAATTTCCCTTTTTTCCCACACTGTTTGTATAAATATCCCGAAATTATCCCTCGAAGTAATAAATTATTAGAAAACACACATTTCACAAACAATTTAGTCTTTAGTCTTTCTTTTTTTTTAGCATTTATAATTTAAGCAAAACTAAACAGAATTTTCGAATATTCGAATATTAAGATATGTATTTATCACATTTAGTAGGAAAACATTGACGTAAAAGAAGAAGCCTAGGTGCAGTCTCCAAAGAAAATTAGAGTCAGAAAACATATTTTCAAAGGTTTTGGATGTGCTGAATTCAAATCCAGTCAGGGAATCGCGCTACAACGCCATTTTGCCAAAGAATAAGGCATTGATTTCTTAACCTTATTCTGGTCTGGCTATAATCTCAGTAACCTAATGAGATAGAGCGATTCTGTAACTGAATTTGAATTCAGCACATCCAAAACTTTTGAGAATATGTTTTCTGACTCTAATTTCCTTTCGAGACTGCACCTATACTTCAAACTAATGCATTACCGAGTCTTGCAACTTTTGAAGCCAAATATCTCAAAAATTTGATGTAATAGAGCTATTTTGAGGCCAGATATGGATTCAGCGGATAGCAAATAAATCGGAAAAGCAATGATTTGTTTTTGGGTTAACAAATTTTTGATGTTAAAACAGAGGCTGAAAAATAACAAAAACTGGATTTTTAGATCTTGAACGCTTAATATCTCAAAAACGCGAGCTGTTAGGTAGATTCTAAGCTCATATTTAGATTCAGCGAAGCAGAAACCTTTAAAATAATATGGTTTGCTTCTGGAAACTCTGGGACACCAGCAACGCTATCTCTATACGGAGATATTCTGGTAATAGATAAGCTGCTTTTATAGTGACCCATTGTTCCAGCAGTTTGAAAGTATGCATGTGTGACTTGAGAACTACTTACCACACTTAAGTTAGTGTTTGGTATTGTGATTTTGAAAGACACCGACACCTCATCTACACAAGGCAATCAAACAGATTTAAATTGATTGGAATTGCAAAAATTAGAATAGTTTGCTTGATCACTACTGAATAAAACTTATTATATTTCTGAATAGATTTATCCCTCGATCTGGCGTCACTGGCTTGAAGGTAGTTATTGAAATGTAGTTTCTTTCTTGATTCCTTTTTACGAGGGTTCAATAATTTTAGAGCTAGAGAAGCAGATGAACAATGAGAAAAATGCAACAGAACAAGTATTTCACTCCGTTGGTTCGGCTTTAGATGTAATAATGGCAACGTTGGTGCACTAACATCAAGTGAAAATGTTGCTATTATGACAAATGATAAACATGCTGATGAAAATTCATCAAATATTGGGCCATCTATCTCAATTCCAAATTCATCTTCACTTGGTAATTTAAACAACTTATGAAAATTGTTACTCCATTTTTGGAATAATTTTTTTTTTCGTAGCGGATTTGTTTGAAAGCGAGCCATTGGAAGGATAGTTATTTAATAAATGCATCTGAAATTAATTTGTCCTTGAATGTTTCATCATCACAAGCTGCAAATGTTACGCCGTCACAAGCCGAAAGTGTTCTGTCGTCACAATTGATGAATGTTTCATCTCAATTGTCGGTTGCTCAGCAAAATCGATTAGCTGCTATTGACCGCTTAGGAAAACGGAAGCGGATTATTGCTTTAATTGGATCATTTAAACAAAAAGGGGAAACATTTTCAATAATCCGAAATGTTTACAATGAACTCTATGATCAAGATATTGACTACGAAATTGTGTTGATGTTGATTTTACGTGGTGATGTTTTGGTTAACACTCAGAATCAAACAATTGCAATGAAAAATAACCGCTTTGCACAAGTCATTATCGTTTTTATTTAGTACATGTAATTTGTTATTCCTAGGAATGATATGCAGAAAATGTTTCATTTACTTTTAAATAAAAATCACAATTTGAATGATAATTCTTTTTGTTGTTTTTCTGAACGAATTTTTTTGTAGCCACTTCACCTTGCCTTCAAAATATTTTTGCATATTTATTAGCAATACTTTGTTTACAAAAGCATCAGAATTGAATTCATGAAAACAAGTGAAAATGTTTTGGAAACTAATCAGATTCTTAACTTTTAAGAATGCCTCGTCATACACGAAGTAATATTGGTCGCCGTACGAATAGACTTATTAGAGAAAATCGTGATAGGCAAAATGAAACTAATGAAAAGCGTTATTCACGTAATGATCGTAATCGTCAACAGATGAATCGTTCGCGGTCGCGTTCGACTCCGCAAGGTGGTGAGCAGAGAAGGCCTAGAGAACCCCCGTTCAATTTAGAAAAGGCTGCCTTTGGATGTGATCACACTGTCGATTATAGTGCCCATGCATAGGAATGTTGTAATCGGTGCAATAGACGTTTCATGTCCCAGTTGCCATGCTTTGAAATTTCGAAACGAAACAATGGGCATGTTCTGTCTAAGTGGTAAAGTAAAACTTCCAGAACTGCGTGCTCCACCAGAGCCATTGAAATCGTTACTTAACGGTGCTCATCCCTTTTCCAATCAATTTTTATTGAAAATACGATATTATAATTCATGTTTTCAAATGACTTTATTTGGCGCTACAAAAATAGTTCGGGGAGGAGATTTTATGCCAACGTTTAAGGTAAAGCCATTTTATAATATAATTTAATAAATATAAATAATTTACATATGTATATGAATATTTTTATTATATTGGTGATTATTTTACTGTACAGATTCAGGGTCAAATTTATCATCTCGCTGGTTCACTTTTGCCATATCCAAACACTGAATTTTTTCAGGTCTATTTTATTGGAAATGTTGATGAACAAGTTGATCAGCGATGTGCTGTTGCAACTCAGACGAGGAGAGAAATAATTGGGGATCTTCAAGAAATGTTCCATTTGCATAACGAATTGATTCTACTTTTCAAGGTAGCGCTTGATCGTTTGAGAACTAACGAAGGAAGTAAAAAAATTTGCGCCATGAATTTTTATTCATATCTTCTTCGTCCAAACGAAGAAAATTTTATTGTTAAGTGTCGACAATTTTTTCATCAATTTATAGTCGATATGTATGCAACGTTTAAATTACCTCAGATATCACCAGAAACAGCTGCGCTGTGAAGAATATGTTCACTTACGTGATGCTGTGCACAATGATGGAAATTTAAATAATATTGGCCAAATACATAGTTATCTTACCATCATCATACACTGGTAGCCCACGACACAAGCACGAATACTCACAGGATGGTAAGACATTATGAACGACGTGATGGTCGACCAGATCTATTTATAACATTTACTTGCAATCCGCAATGGACAGAAATAAAAGACCATTTACTTTTAGGCCAAACACCGATTGATCGACATGATATAACAGCGCGTGTGTTTAGGCAAAAGCTAAAATCGTTAATGGATCTTCTAGTGAAACATAAAGTTTTTATTGCAGTTCGTTGCTGGATGTACTCGATTGAATGGCAAAAGAGAGGTTTGCCTCATGCCCATATTTTGTTATGGTTCGTTACAAAATCACAACCAATCAAAATGATGTTATTGTATCTGCTGAAATTCCGGATAAAACAATTGACCCTGTATTGTTTGAGGTCGGACTAAAAACATGATACATGGACCGTGTGGTGTTTTAAACCCAAAATCACCGTGTATGATTGATGGCAAATGTTCTAAAAGATTTCCCAAAAAATTACTTCAGCAAACAATTACTGGTCATGACGGTTATCCATTATATCGTCGTCGCGCAACAAATGGCAAAGGAAAATCGAAATGAAAATTCGGTGAAAGTCAATAAATCAGGAGATCGAAATTGATAATCGTAGGATTGTGCCATATTCGCCGTTGTTGTCTAAAACATTCAAAGCGCATGTAAATGTCGAATTTCGCAATTCTGTAAAATCGATAAAATATATTTGTAAATACATAAACAAGAGGAGCGACATGGCGGTTTTTGGTGTTGCAAATCAGAATAGTAATGATGAAATTACTCAATAGATAGTTTTTTAGATAGTTTTTATTTATTCAAATTCATTTTTCACTACTTAAAATAATATAAAAACATAATATGCATGGCATTATGCCGTCTGCCCGATAATTTAAAATTACAATAAATAAGTTATCAAAAGTTTCCAGTCCTTATTTTATTCCTATAAGTTAGCACATTTTTGGAAAAATTAAAAAGTTTTTCCACATCCAGCTCGTTTAACTCCGTTATAATCTCTTCGTCCGAAAGGTAGTCTTTTCCAAATACCTGACGCCTCACTTCACTTAATATTGGACATTTCCCAATGAAATGTAAGACATCTTCTCGTTCTTTCCTGTTGCATAGATCGCAAAGACATGGTAGATCTTCCCTGTGTGGTATGTAATTCAGGTTAATAATTTCACCTCTCAACCTCATCATCATCGATATAACCTGAAAACTGTTTTTATCATGGAAATAGTTTTTTCCTGCCAAATTGTGGTCCAAGCGACTGTACACTGCTCTATGTACCGAAGCTTTTGCTTCTTCTCTGTACTCCAGTAGCTTCAGTTCATCAACTTTCTCCACCAGCTGATATAAAATTGAACCCCAGTTATCTACATTTCCAATGCTAAGATCAACCTCCATCTTGCATTGAAGCGCCAGATCCATCCATTCCGCATACCAGCTTGACTTGTTTTCCACCGCTTTTAACGCTGCTATTTTTGGAAGCCTTGTATCCGCCATTTTCATTACCTTCAGTATGTAGTCTATGTGCTACTTTAAAGTTTTTATAAACAAGGGTGAAAGCCCTGTTCATCAACAGATAATTTGGAGCATTAGCAGGTATACAGAAAATTCGTTTTATGTAGAACCGAAGGAGCTTCTCTACTGCCTCATGTTCTTTATATCCCCACACCTGTGCCCCATAGAACAAAACTGATTCAGCCACTGCTTCAAATACTTTATATTTACTGCTATGCGCAATTGCTATATTTATTGCTATGCGAAATTACTCAATATCAAATGGGCAGATATATTAGTAGTAATGAAGCAGTATGGCGAATTTTATCATTTCCGATTCACGATAGGTATCCAACTGTTGTTCATTTGTCTGTCCATCTTGAAAATGGCCAACGGTATATTACACTTCTGAAAAAAGAGAGTGAGAGTGAGTAAAGCAAGTCGTATTATTAAAGGCTCCTGAAAAAGTATTAGATTTTATGGTTTCTTAAACGAAATACCTATAAGCTAAAAAGCACTTTTAATAACCGCTGTGAACACTTGTGGGTGAGTCTTTTAAAAATCTGTTCTTAAGAAAAGGAGGTTTGACCTGAAAAAAGGTTTAAAGGATTTGCATAGTTTTCACTAACGGCTATCAGACATGTTATATTATATGCTAAAAATGCCTCTTAACCGTACACCACCAAATGTTACCGAACAGGACAACAACACAACACCGTCTTGTTCTAGTAAGAGATGTTTAAATAAAACCTCACCGGAATATTTTCCCCCACAGAAAATAACCACTGACAGGGATAAAACTAATATGTCCCTGGGCAATATGCTAATTCCGATTCTTTTAAACCTGGTAAAAGGCACGATGGCTTCGCTTCTGGATGAGAAAATGAAAGATCTACCCACCAAATCTGATATGGACATACTTGTAACAGAAATAAAATCTCTGAAACAAGATAATCTTTTGCTTCAAGTTCAGCTTAACAAAATGGAGACCAGATGCCTCTCTCTTGAGCGACAAGTAGAGTCTCTGTCAAAGAGGGCAAATGAAAAAAATATAATTTTACATTTTCCGGCTCAAATGGGTGTTCAACCGGGGGAAAAAGCAAAAGCACTATGTATGGATTTGCTCGAAACACAAAACCAAGGAATAATATCAGATACACGTCCTATTCGCTCAAGAAATCCTAGCATTGAAAACGTAATTGTGGAGTTACAAAACAGAGAAGATGTCGGACTTATTCTAAGATCTGCAAAAAACTGAGGGGTACCGGTATTTCACTCCATAAAGATTATCCCGCTGCGGCGAGAGAAAGAAGACGAAAACTTATGGAAACTAAAACAAAAATAACATCTAAAAACAAAAATATAAAAACATTTATTCGAGGAGAAACGCTACAAATCGAGGGTAAAATATTTTATTATAACCTAAACAATGTTTTGGCATGTGAAGAAGACGGAGGAGTGACGTTTCTGGAGCAGCTGTTGGATGAGATGTCAATGGCTGCGTTCGGATTTTTACCTAAGACGAACTAGATTCCTTTCGTGACATTTGTTGTTAGTGTAATCCCATGTTAAAAAGCAGCTGACTGCAGAACATCTTTTGAGGGGAAAGCGATCCAAAGGTACCTTAAAAATCATGGTATAGCAAGCTACCCAATTTTGAAATTTGAGAACAGCTGACTTGGATTCATTTTGTTTTGCTTTCTGTCATAGTGCTTTGTTGCAAAATTGTTTTTTGTAAACATAAAATTTAAAATATGGTGCTCCTAATTAATCTAAACGACGTTATTTACGAAGTAAATGATTGTGAAGAAGTTTGCAATCGAATAATAAGTGGTACGTGTTGTTTGCAATTTTTAAAACACATTTGGTTTGGTTTGCTTTCACTTCGATTTATCAGCTGTTTCTGATTTGACAGATACCTAATCTTAGTCGTTCGAAAACTTACCCGGATACAAAGGTATCCTAGTTATGCTACCCATTTTTTTTCGAACGCACCCAATAAACGAAAATCATACCAGAGCTTCTCAAACAGCAGGACAAGGAGTGCTGCCAAATCGATTTTAACATAAATGCCGTCAGCCACGTTCAAAATAATAGTCTTTTAAATGAAGTAAAAAAAAAATAATATTCCTTGTAAAATTATTTCATATAATATATCAGGTTTAGGTAGTAAACTAGTGTTTAAGAATTTCTCCGATAAAATAAGAGAAAGCGACATTTTTCTACTATTTGAAACTTTCATCTATGGTGACACAACACAATATGAAAACCATTTCTCAGAATTTATATTACAATGGACCCCAGCCACGAGAACTGATAGAGAGTGATAGAGAAGGTCATTTTACATTTATAACAGGAACATCTTGTTCCACAATAGATTACTGTCTCATACGTGGAAAATGATTCGAGTATGTAGATGATTTAAAAGAAGATGAGCTGGTTTATTCTGACCATTTGCCACTGAATGTTATGTGTCGATTTGATGAAGAACCGGGCCACACCATCGAAAATATGAAGCTGTTACCAAAACTTCAATGGAAGAATTCCTTTTTGGAACTGTATCTATCAAACAAATCTTAACCAACTTCTTGATTCTGTAAATAATGAGCAAATTGAATCGATCGATGGCATTGAGACATTAGTTACATGCGTATCTCAGGCCGCACAATCATTTCAAACAGTCCGTTCGCAAAGCTGGAAAGATCCATGGTTCGATGCAGACTGTGAGAGAGCAAGAAAAAAGTAGTTTAGTTTTTTGAGACTTCTCAGGGCAACAAGATCGAGTTTCGCAAAAAGGATGTATCAAGAGGCGAATAAAGCTTTCAAACATCTTTGCAAAGAAAAACAAAAGCAATACTCCCGATATCTCATGCAAAGATTGTCGGAAGTAAGAGACAGTCGATCCTTTTGGAAGCTAGCACGGGCACTCAACGGTATACCTTTTGCAAGGAAAACAATAATAAGTACGAGTCTGCTTGCTCACCATTTCGAACAGCTACTAGGTGTACCACCAAGACCGAATCAAATGTTATATGCTAGTCCTTTAGTAGAAAATGGAGACCTCGACCGTGCATTCTCAGTTCAAGAAGTAATAAGAGTCCTACACAGATGCAATCTTAACAAGGCTCCAGGGGATGATCGTGTTCCGTACGAGTTTTACAAATACGCTACAGAAACTTTTGTGATTAAACTTACCGAAAGTTATAATTATATTTTCAATTCTGGTGAAATCCCAGAAAGCTTTAGAAGGAATATTATCTTCCCAATGTTTAAAAAAGGCGATGCGAACGACCCTAACAATTATAGAGGCATATCCTTCATGAGCTCTGTTATAAAAATTTTTACTGGTGTCATTCAAGACAGACTGTTAAACTGGATACAACAAAATAATCTTCTAAGCGAGTTTCAAGCCGGCTTCAGGAAAGAATATTCAACAGTCGATAACATATTTTCACTAACTTGCATTGCCAGATCATACTTAGACAAGGGAAAAAAGTTATATGCTTTCTTCGTAGACTTCAAGGCTGCCTTCGACTCAATCGACAGAAATGCCCTTTTCTACAAATTTTGTAGTCTAGGCTTATCGTCAAAAATACTTAAGACATTACGAGGACTTTATGAGCAAAACCTCACAGCAGTATGGGATGGAAATGAAGGATCTTCCTGGTTTCATACTTCTTCCGGGGTCAAACAGGGTTGCCTTTTGAGCCCACTTCTGTTTTCGCTATTCTTGGACGACCTTACATCGTTTTTGCCTGGAGGTATTAGTTTTGCTGGTACAGTTATAAAATCCTTAATGTATGCGGACGATATTGTCATTTTTGCGGAAACTCCAAATATGATGCAAATAATGATTAATAAATTGCAATTGTACTGCCGCAATTGGGGTCTTACAGTTAATACAAACAAATCCAAGGTAATGATATTTCGGAATGGCACAGGGCGATATGCAAGGGAGGAGAAATGGATGTGGGAAAATGTGGAGCTTGAGCTGGTGAGGGAATATAAATATCTTGGAGTCATCATTACGCCTCAGATGTCGTTCAAAAAGCATTTGCAGGAAAAGCTTATAGAAGCAAAAAAAGCCATTAACTGCAACTGGAGGGGGCCCTTGGGAAAAAACACATAAGCCCGAGTGCTAAATATAAACTTTTCGAAGCAGTTATGAGATCAGTGATGTGCTATGCTGGTTAAGTATAGGGGTTTCTTCAATATGAGGAAGTAGAAAAATTACTGAGGTATTTTTTGAAAAAGATCTTTTGGCTCCCCGAAAACACCCCTACATATATGCTACATTTGGAGACCGGGGTGTCTCCGCTCTACTTCTTTTCGCTCAAATTGCACTTGTTCTACATTGCAAAGGTTATGGTATGGCTCTTCCAAATCATCGTCTGCCTAATATTATTGCAAAATATCTGCTATCACGAAAATCACAGTTCTTCGAAGAATGGTCACGACTTGGAGTTCAGCACGACATCCAGTTGATGGAAAGAAATACTAGTACCTGGAAAGACATCTTTCCAGAATTATTGGGAAGGATTGAAGATTCTTTCTTTGTTAAATTTACGGAGTCAGCCCAACAGAGTTGTACCCGAAACATGTATAAGCTCCTGAGATACGACCTTGGACCTAACAATTACTTCAACGACCGATATGCAATAGAAACAATCTCTTTAATTTTCAAAACCAGAGGAGAATTACTACGACTGAACTACATACCATACGGACCGGATGTAAGTACGGAATGCAGTTTATGCAATCTTCGTGCGACGGAAAATGTTCTCCATTTTATAGGAACAATACGGAGACAGCACTTGGGGAAAAACTGTTGATGAAGCTGCAAATGTCTTGAATGGTCAATACTGGATAATGTTATCAAGCAACGTTAAAACAGCCCTTAACTACAGAAATCAAATTTTAAATGAAGCTTTTTAATAAGAAAAACAAAACATTTATATTATTATTTGTTGTGATCATCTTAAAGGAGTCTAATCTTTTCAATTTGACTTTAATCTTGATTATACATAATGTTTGAATAATACTCTTTTTTTTGCAAGGAAATGCAGTTGATGGTCACCAAGTTATATTTCAAACGGATGCTATTGGCCGAATTTATACGGTTCATCCAAATACTGGGGAATGTTTTTTTTTTGCGTTTATTGTAAGATTGCGCAGTTAAAGAGGTAGAGGAAACACGTCCGATCAGTATAAGTAAATTTATTCAAGTAAGTAATTGATGTACAGATGAAAAGACAATTGATAAAGAGAAGGTGTAAAGTAATTGTGAAATTTAGTACTTTACATTTGGGTTGCCAATGTGTATAAATGTGATACTTTTATTCCAACAAATTCCGCCTCAACCCAAGTGCAATTCACATAAAAAAATATTTAATTTTATAAACAAGAAATGATATTGAAATGATTCTGTTAGAAGTTAATACTTAACATTTTACAACCAAGCTCATGTTTAGTATTAGAAAATGATTTTGTAAATATATCTGCTGCATTTTCTGATGATGGAACATATTTAATGTCGATTTCGCCGGAAACAAACTTGTCTCTGATGAAATGAAAACGTATGTCTATATGTTTGCTCCTCTTGTGAACTGTTAAATTTTTTACAGCAAACTGAGCGCCTTGGTTGTCACACATTGTAGCTGTAGCACTTTCAACATATTGGTTAAAATCCATTTCTTTTAAGAGGCTACGGTGAAATAAGACTTCCTTCACTCCCAGGCATTTAGCGATGTATTCAGCCTCCATTGTACTTAAGGACACCACATGCTGTTTCTTTGATTCCCATGCAATGAGACAACCACCCAAGAACAAGGCATAGCCACTCAATGATTTTCTGTCAATCGAATCTGAGCCCCAGTCTGCTTCTGTGAAACAAGTAATATTTTCGTTATTGGGTTCATAAGACAACATACCTTTGGGTTTATGCTTTAGATATCTAAGAACCCTCTTGGCTGCAACAAAGTGTTCATTGTGCGCATTGTTGTTATATTGAGCTAGTCTAGTCGCAATATGAACGATATCTGGCCTAGACATCGTTGCCAGATAAGTTAGACCTCCAAGCAACGATTGGAACTCCTTAGTGATTAAGCCGGAACAATTTTCGTCTTCGCATTTTTTCAAGACTATTCCCTCGGCGCAGGGTGTTCTTGCTGCTTTGCAATCGGACATTCCCCATTTCTTCAATAAATCGGTTGTGTACTTCTCTTGGTGAATTAAAAATCCTCCTCTTGGTGTTTTCCGTTCAATCTCCAGCCCCAAATAATATTTAATAGGTCCTCGATTTACTATTTCTAACTGTCTGCTTAACTGCTCTATTACGGTTTTCAGAGTTGGTTTTGATGAACAAGCAATAATTAAATCGTCAACATATATGGATATTATGTTGATCTCGCCTTCACGATTCATAATGTAAACACAATTATCCGTTTGACATCTTTGGAAACCGATTTTACTTAAAATCGAATTGATTTTGTTATTCCAATAACGTCCAGCCTGTTTGAGTCCATACAGCGCCTTTTTTAATCTGCAATCTTTATCCGGGTATTCCAAACTTTCGGCTGTTTCATATATATTTCTTCTTCTAAATCTCCATTTAAGTACGCCGACACAATATCTATGTGATTCACCAACAATTTATATTTAGATGCCAGTGCCAAAACAAGACGTGTTGTTGCATGCCTTGCTACAGGTGAATACGTTAGATGAAAATGTTCACCGTAAATTTGTGAGCAACCTTGAGCCACTAATCGTGCATTGAGTTTATCAACCATACCATCTGGATTAAACTTTGTTGTAAACACCCATTTTGACCCAATCACGTTCTTCATTTGCGGACGGTCTACTAATTCCCAGGTATCATTTTTAAGCAGTGAACTATATTCCGCCTGCATAGCATTCTTCCATTGTATGCTGTTTTCTGAACTCATGGCTTCATGTACACTGGTGGGATAGGCATAAACCGAATTCAATATTTCTGGATTATCTGTGACATACACTTTTCTTGGGCGTCCTACCTTGCCAGATCTTACAACCTAGGTCTTCCCCTTTTCCTAGTTCCAACTATAACTGTATCTTCCTCCTCTGATGAGCTGTCTTGTGAGTCGTATGACAACTGCTCTTTTTTTGTAATATTTTCTGTTGGTAATTCTTCTTCTGATGCTTTTACCCTTTAGTGCAGTCAATGAAGCGTTTTTGGTCCGAATTTTTTTACTGTGAACCGATTTGTATGAAATTTTGGAATTAGGCTCATCTTACAATTAAATTCAAAAGTGATAATGATTTGCACACCGCCACCACCCTGGGGGTGGTTGCCACCCCTTCTTGGGGGTGAATTTTTTTTTTTTTTAAATAACCTCGGATATCGATAGAAGGCCTAATTTTAAGCAAAAAAACAAATATAAAGTTTTTTGTTAAGTCCAATACTTTTCGAGTTATTGGCAATTGAAAATTCGCAATTTGTTCACGTTTTTCATCTATTTATTGCAAATATCTCCAAAACTATACGTTTTATCGAAAATTTTATAAAGAACAAAATTGTAGTAGGTATCACAATGAACAATTTGGTTTTTTATAAAGTATTCTAAGAACAATATTAAGCTAGATATAAAAGATCAAAACCATTTTTTATTTTGTCTGAAATTTAATGGTTGTAGTCAATGCCATTTAGCGGCGAGCAGATGCATTTTATGCATTCTCATACAAGAGAATATTTTGTAGTGCTTTAAATAAGCTTGAAAATGAGCACTATTAAAAGTCTTTTGCACGTAAAATAAGTGAGCTGTAGTGCAAATAAGGAGAGCATCTAATGTTTTTTTCTTTTAAATCAATGAGTTTTAGGACCATAACTCCTTCAATTTTTGTGCTATCACAATTTGTAAGAAACCATTGTAAAGGTAATTAAGAGAGCTAAAACATCCTTGATTGCAATATATAATAAACAACTTTTTGCTAAAACGGTGAAGGGTTAAAGGACTTAAGAGAGGCTGTGATTGCGCTGCCACGCGCTCTTTAAACAATCATATCTCCGTCAATTTTTGTTTGACAGAAAAAACTAAAAGACCAAATTGTTTGTCAAAAAAATACTAAAATTTTTTATTCTTACACTATTATACGTATCTGTCGTCATTTTTGAGATATTATGAAAAAAAGTGGGGTTTTTAAAAATTTGAAACTTTGTTGTTTTTTTTTTAATCGTGACTTTTTTGAAAAATATGTGTCCAAAAGCAGCCAAACTGATACTATCTATCAAACTCTTCATAACAAACTTAATGTTAGGCGGAATACGATTAAATTTAATTTTGGTGGAAATGGCACTTATGAAAGCCATTGATTTAAAAGAAAAAAACATTAGATGCTCTCCTTATTTGCACTACAGCTCACTTATTTTACGTGCAAAAGACTTTTAATAGTACTCATTTTAAAGCTTATTTCAAGTACTACAAAACATTCCATTGTATTAGAATGCATAAAATGCATCTGCTCGCCGCTAAATGGCATTGACTACAACCATTAAATTTCAGACAAAATAAAAAATGGTTTTGATCTTTTATATCTAGCTTAATATTGTTCTTAGAATACTTTATAAAAAACCAAATTGTTCATTGTTTTACCTACTACAATTTTGTTCTTTATAAAATTTTCGATAAAACGTATAGTTTTGGAGATATTTGCAATAAATAGATGAAAAACGTGAACAAATTGCGAATTTTCAATTGCCAATAACTCGAAAAGTATTGGACTTAACAAAAAACTTTATATTTGTTTTTTTGCTTAAAACTAGGCCTTCTATCGATATCCAAGGTTATTTCAAAAAAAAAAATTCACCCCCGAGAAGGGGTGGCAACCACCCCCAGGGTGGTGGCGGTGTGCAAATCATTTTCACTTTTGAATTTAAGGGTAAGATGAGCCTAATTCCAAAATTTCATGCAAATCGGTTCACAGTAAAAAAATTCGGAGGTTGGGCCCTATTTTTCGCTTCATTGACTGCACTACTTGTGTTTTGAGGTTCTTCATTCAAATCATTAATTTTGTTTTCAACTACAAGTGAGGGGAACACATATAAATCGTCGGAATAATCTTCTTCATCCAATCTATTGGTAAAGTTTCCAATTTAATTTTCAAAAAATATGACGTCCCTCGCAATAACGACTGATCTGGTTTGCTTATTGTAGAGCCTATAGCCCTTAGTTGAATCAGCGTACCCTACAAACGTTAGGCGCGTGCCTTTGGATTCGAATTTGGATCGAACTCTTTGGTTTAATACAACTGCGTCGCATCCGAAAACTTTTAAATGTAATACCGACGGCTTCCTTCCATACCAGCATTCGTATGGAGTTTTATCCTTCAGAATTTTTGTAGGTGATCGGTTTCGTATGTAGGTAGCTGTGTTAAGAGCCTCAGACCAAAGACTTTGGCTTAATTTGGATCCAACAAGCATACACCGTGCCATCTCCACGAGTGTTCGGTTGGCCCTCTCTGCCACACCATTCTGTTGCGGTGTATAGGGGACAGTAGTTTGATGAAGTATACCATTTTGTTTAAACAAATCTATGAATTGCTTGTTAATAAACTCACCTCCATTATCATTCCTTAAACATTTAATTTTAAAGCCAGTTTGTTTTTCAGTTTCAACCATAAAGTTTTTCAACATTCCGAATGCTTCCGATTTATGTTTTAAAAAACGTGTAACCGTGTATCTGGAGAAGTCATCAATGAATGTAATAAAATAAACTGACCCCCCTTGAGAGGCTACTTTCATCGGGCCGCATATATCAGTGTGCACTAACTCAAGAACATTTTTTGTATTGAAGTGTGGCTAGCACTGTGCGGGGGTCGTAATCAGTTGTGTAGTGGATTAATGATCTTCCGATGCGATGCCAATGTGGGTAATGGTGAGATCAAATGAACCAAGCGACCGTATATTACGTTCAGCTTGTTTACGAGAATATATAGGTAATCTCTTATGATGGAAGAAGAAGAGCCAGGCGACCAATATATGTTCAGCCTGTCTACGACCAATGGTGATGTTTCTCAAGCAGTAGGTTTAAATAAAAAAAGTTTGCTTCTCCAACGTAATGTTGTATGATAACAATATGGCTTTATTCAACAGACTGCGACTAGTTAACATTTTGTTCGTCCTTTTATAGGGAAAAGTAGCACATTGTAACTTATTTTAATATTAACAAAAATGTGCTGCTTTGAGCACTTTTAAATTAAAAAAAAAATGTGCTTATTATTATTATTTACATTTCAATGATTTTTTAGATAATTTAGAGTTGTATGATGTTTAATATATGTGTACTAAGAATGGCTGTTACAGTATTGATTTTTGAGAAGCTCGGAAAAGGCTTTTTGTGTATTTTGCATTCTGCACATGTACTGCAAATAAAATCACTTGATGGTTTTACCTGCATCCCACGCACCATCTCATTCTTTGATAACTTGAGCAGATCATTTGCGTTTAAGTGACCAAACCTGCAATGCCACATTTCTAGTAGTTTTTTGTTTCTAGCTTGCTTTTTATTTATCATGGAATTAACGTGCTCAACATCTTCGTTTAAAAACTTTACATAAAAAATACCATTATCCATTTTTGCCTTTAAAATCGGCTTATGGTGTTTTGTTCTTACACACGTCTCTGTTTCGTTAAATTGAACTTTATTACCGTTTTGGATTATCTTAATTACGGATAAGAAATTCCCATGCAAACTTGGCACTAACAAAACATCTCTCAATATCACGTCACAATAGCTGGACTTAACTTTGATTATACCTATGCCTTTTGCCGTTACACATTCACCTGATGGTAAAACAACAGTTTGATCATATGACTTTAATGACGAAAACATGCTCTCATCATTAGTCATATGACACGATGCTCTGCTATCTAAAGGCCTCAGCCCATAGAGTCAGTTGCGTCCGTTCGCTGCCGGATTCACCTGACAGCTATGAGTTTTACCGTACACAACGGATTGGGGTGACCCATAGAATCCGTTGCGGTGTCTCAACTCAACAAGACCACTCCATGTTAGCAGAAGAGAAAATTTCAAATTGGTTCTTACTGCGCATGTCATCAGAGAGAAAATTTCAAATTGGTTCTTACTGCGCATGTCTCTCTTTTGCCGGACGCAAAAAGTTAAAAGTTGGGCTACTTTTTGCGTTGCGTCCGTTGCATCCGATGCTTATGGGTCACCTCTCATAAGATCGTGTGTATTTAATCGAGCTGTCAGTTGAATCCGAGAGCGAACGGACGCAACGGATTCTATGGGCTGAGGCCTTAAGATCCAAACGGTTTGATCTCTCAATTTTGCCGATGAAGTAAGACCCAAAACTGCAGCGACTGTATTTTTCCTCTTTGTATCACACTGTGATTGAATATGGCCCCTCTTTCCACAACCATAACACTTGACTTTGTTCCAGTTTCGTGTATTCTTAAAATTTGATTTTTGCTGTTCAAATCTGCTGTCGAACCCTTGATGCTGTGCAAATTTTCCATCTTTTTCAGGTTTTTTCCATTTGTGTACTCTAGCAGCCAACACACTTTCGTTAGTGCCAGCTGACTTTTCGCTACGCCGCCGTTCTTCCTCCAACACCTTGGCCTTCAGTTGTTCAAACGTATGTAGGTAGTATGTCTCTGCTTTCGATTGCCACAACGAAACTATCCATATCGTCAGGCAAACTACATAAAAGTAAAATGCAAAGGAGATCTTCTGGCACCTCCACATCAATTTCATTAAGGCTATCAACAATTGTGCAGAAATCGTTCATTTGAGTAGCAAATTTTTCACTTAAAATAAATTTAAAACGCACCATCTTTTTAAACAAATTTACCTTTCGGGCAGGTCCATCCGCATTGTACAAATCACCCAAAACTGTCCACGCTTCATTTGTGGTTTTGCAATGCTTTATGTGGATAAGCTCAGATGGTTTTACGCATAATGTCAAGTACGCCAGAGCCTTCTTATCGACACATTGCCATTTTAACGTGTCTGCAGCACTTGCTCCGTCCGGACACTTCACCTCCACAACGTCCCAGAAGTCTAATGTAATTAATAGACTTTTCATCTGCACCGACCACGTTGCGTAGTTATCGGCGGACAACCTATCAATTTGTGTAAGGGAACTCATCCCGCAGTTGATTTATTTTTAATAATTTGTTAACTTATCAATACTTCAAAGAAAGACTACTAAATTATTAAATACAATATGTGCCGAAACCACGTTTTGTACCTGGGCCCATAACCTTTGTAAGATTGCGCAGTTAAAGAGGTAGAGGAAACACGTCCGATCAGTATAAGTAAATTTATTCAAGTAAGTAATTGATGTACAGATGAAAAGACAATTGATAAAGAGAAGGTGTAAAGTAATTGTGAAATTTAGTACTTTACATTTGGGTTGCCAATGTGTATAAATGTGATACTTTTATTCCAACATTTATTACGTTGATGGGTTTTTATGTCCTACATATCGTGAAGCATGCAGGCGTTTAAATTTACTGGAAGATGATCAACATTGGAATAACACCTTAGAAGATGCAGCTCTTACGGCAAATCCACATCAAATGCGTTCATTATTTGCAATTATAATATCTGCGTGCAGTCCGACGAATCCACGTGAGTTATGGAGAAGTCATTGTGATCATTTGTCAGAAGATATTTTGCATACAGTTCGTCGTGCAAGAATGAATCCGCAATTGGATTTCACGCCAGAAATACACAACGAAGCGTTGATCATTATAGAAAATTTGTGTTTAGCAATGTTAAATAAATTGCTATCACAATTAGGAATGATTTCACCTGATCGTTCAATACACGACACTTTCAATTTGGATTTAAATCGTGAACGAGATTATGATGCTAATTTTTTAAATCAATATGTTCAAAGAAATGTTCCATTATTGAATGAAAAACAAAAAGAAACTTACTTTCAAATCATGAGCGAAATTAATGTTGGAAATGGTGGATTTTATTTTTTGGATGCTCCTGGCGGCACTGGTAAAACATTTTTACTGTCATTGTTTTTAGCTACTGTACGAACGAACAAAGATATAGCGTTAGCTCTTGCATCGTCTGGAATTGCTGCAACTTTATTGGATGGCGGGCGAACTGCTCACTCGGCTTTAAAATTGCCTTTAAACGTTCATATTTTAGAAGCGCCAACATGCAACATTTCAAAAAGACCTGGAATGGCAAAAGTTTTGCAGCAGTGTAAAATAATTATTTGGGACGATTGCACCATGGCACACAAGAAATCGTAAGAAGCATTCAATCGAACCATACAAGATTTGAGAGGTAATAATCGTCTTTTCGGTGGTGCATTGGTGTTATTTGCTGTTGACAACAACACTTCCGGTTATTCCTCGATCCACTGCTGCTGATGAATTAAATGCTATCTTGAAATCTTCAACGTTATGGAAACATGTGAAAACGCTTTCTCTCACCGAAAATGTAAGAGTTTTAGTACAGAACGATTCAACAGCTGCAGAATTTTCAAAGCAATTATTGAAAATTGGAAATGGAGAATTGCCTCTAGATATTATTGATATGGTAAAATAACATTGCCAAATAATTTTTGTTCCTTATCAAAATCAACTGCTGCGTTAGTACAGAGCGTGTTTCCCAATATTTTAAGTAATTACCAAAATTATGATTGGTTAAGTCAAAGATGTATATTGGCATGTACGAATAGAGATGTTTTTAGTATCAATGTGGAAGTTATGAACAGAATACCAGGTGCAAACGTAGTTTATAAATCTATTGGCTGTGAACTATCCGATCGAATTTTTAAATTCATTAGATCTACCAGGTATCCCGCCTCATTATTTACAATTAAAAGTCGGTATTCCAATTATAATGTTAAGAAATTTAAATCATCCAAGATTATGTAATGGCACCAGGTTAGTAGTTAAACGATTAATGAATAATGTTATTGAAGCGACAATTTTAACTGGTAAATTCAAAGGCGAAGATGTCTTAGTACCACGTATACCAATGATTCCAGCTGATCTGCCATTTGAATTTAAGCGTTTGCAGTTACCTATTCGTATTGCTTTTGGCATGACAATTAATAAATCTCAAGGCCAAACGCTTGAAATCTGTGGTATACATTTGGAGCACCCAGTTTTTTCTCATGGCCAACTTTATGTTGGTTGTTCACGTATTGGGAAACCATCTGCTTTATTCATTTATACCGCCAACAATGGAAAACCAAAAATGTTGTTTATCAAAAAGCATTGGAGTAAGGAATATTCAATAAAACAGATTTAGAACAAAAAAACTAACATTTTACTTTTTATTTTCGCCTTGCGAAGCGGGTCTTGCTAGTAATTCATAAAACTTACTTTTTTGTTAGTTTCGGAACTTGTAACTGGATTTATTGTTCAATCTTCATTGAAAAATGATATCCATCTTCACCTTGCCAAAATGAAATAGGATATTGTAGTACATCATAATGATCGATGTATTTCGGACACACGCTGCAGTTGATTGCTACGCCGATGTAAAACAATATCTTGGTGTTCTATATTTTCAGCCACGACTACGATAGCGACTTCGTCAATCTTTGGCGCATTGATTTTGAATTGAATTGTCCTGCAGTCGTCTTTTCAGCTTTGATGACAATTTTATGATTATCGGAAGGCATGCGGTCCAAAGCGGTTGTGAATAAATCAACCAATTTATCAATTATGTTGATGAAAAACGTTTGAAGTTGGTCTACAATTGATCTTTTCACCGAATTATTGTGTACACAACGCTGAGCGAATTGTCTTGCTGAATCCATAGAATAAATTTGCAAGAATTTGTATTCACTATTCGGCGTTGGCAATGAAGGATGGAAGGATGGATGGATGGAAATGATATATTTGACCCTGAATCTTGAATGTTCGCATAAAATTTTCTTGAATAACATTTTTGCACCAAGACCAATTGACGTCATTTGAAAACAATTATTGTATTGCTGAATATAAGTCAAAAAATGTTTTGAATCTGGCCCATTTCCGAAAACCAATGAATGCAATGGTTCTGGTGACGGTACCGATGGCGTTAATTTGACTTGGTCACTCGCGCAACACAATTCAGGAGCTTCATTTTTAAAATTAAATAGCTTATAATTTTGGTATACAACGTTCATTGGTCCAATAGCAACGATTTGTTGTGAACTGTACTCGGTTTCTGCGTTATATTTGAATGCAGCTCGATAGGGGTTAAACGCAACATTTCTATTTCGATTCCGTTCAACTTCATTCCGCGATTCGCGTTACTCGTTAGTTATAGTTTGACTTGCTCTTGTACATCTTTGACTCACAGCATTGCGAGTTCAACGACTTAAGTTTGTACTTCTAACTGCTGGCATTTTTAAAAACGAAAATTCAAATGCAAATCAAAGAAAACTGTTGTATTATTCTTTATAACCGATTAGATTTAGATTTAAGATTAACTGATATTTATTCAATATTTATAAAACAATTAATAGTATACAATATCAGATATAGCATGGCATTGCCGTCTGCCGGATTGACAAATAATTATCTATATAAGTTTGGTTACATTTAACAGATTCAAAATTGCAAGTATTAAAGAAAATATTAATTTAAATTGATCACATAATAAGTAATACAACAACAAAAAAACAACAAAAAAAAAGCAAAAGGATGATAAAACCTGAGTGTCTTAAATCATTTCATTAATTAGCCTTTCACGGTAAGCAGTGCAGTGTGCAGTGCCACCTTGCAGTAGTTGAAGAGCTTTGGGACTTCCATTGCATTTAAGAATGATAGCACCTCATCTTCGTTTAAGACATTGCAGCCATAATAAGATCTTCTTGTTTCTTTCAAAACCGGACATCTTCCAAGAAAGTGGAACACGTCCTCTTTGATTACAAAAATTACATAATACCGGAAGGTCATCTCAAAACGGGAACAAAGTTGAGACTTAAAAGTTCTCCACGCAGTCTTACCATCATTGATATTTGATCCACACTGTACTCATCTCGAAAATATTTTTAGGGCCCAGGTTGTGACATAATCTATTGTATATCGATCTATGCACTGAACTAGTAGCTTTTTCTATACATCTTTCACGATATTTTACGTCCACCAGTCTCAATTAGTTTGTAGAGAGAGCTTTACCATTCACTGATATTTTCTAAGTTCAAATTTAGTTGAATGCCACACCACTGCGCCAGCTCCAACCACTCCGCATACCAACTACTTTTTCGATCAATGGCTTGTAGCGCCGCTTTTCTTGGTAATCTTTCGTTAGACATGTTCAAAACCTTGATTATATAGTCTATGTGCAGCTTAAGTGTGCGAATGAAGAGCGGGGAGAGTCCTATTTCCAACATCACAATGTAGTTGGGGGTATTCGAAGGAAGACAAATTATCCTTTTCACATACAACCTCAAAAGTGCTACAAGAGTTTCATATTTTTTGTATCCCCATACTTGAGATCCATAAAGCATGATCGACTCCGACACTGCTTCAAAAACACGATACTTACTACTATGGGCAATGTATTTGTTAGCGAAACATTTTTTCCATGTTGCACCAATAGCATTCTTGGCCTTGACAAGTTTTTCTTTGAAATGCTTTTCCAGGCTAAGGTTTTTTGTAAAACAGACCCCAAGATAACTATAGTCCTTAACAACTTCAATACTTTCCTCGTCATAGGACCACTTTTCATTTGAGCAGTTTATTCCACCACCATTCTCAAAAATCATTACTTTGGACTTGTTCAGGTTCACTTTTAAACTCCAAGCTTTGCAGTACCTATTTAGTTGGGTAATCATCAATTGTAGAGATTCAGGTGAATAAGCGAACAAAACTATATCATCAGCGTAGAAAAGCGCCTTGATAACAGTTTCTGCGTATTTTATTCCTCCAGACAGACATTCAGAAAGGTCTTCAACATACAATGCAAACAGGAGAGGGCTTAAAGCACAACCCTGACGAACTCCTGATTCGGTTTGAAACCATTCAGACATTTCCTCGCCATTCCATTACTCCGCTTTGGTATCGCCATAAAGATTTTGAAGAACTCTACCAAACTTTTTGGACATTCCTATTGTATCTTCTTCTTCTTCATTTCCGGCGTTACGAGTAGTGATCTTGAAGCGATCACAACTCTCCCACTTTTCTGCTTCACACTAGTGATCCGCCTGTGGGGTACGCCGCGTTGATCTCAGAAAGCGTCGGCAAGCCTCCCGGTTTTGGATTGTTCCATGTCTGAGGCCAACCAAATGCTGCTGTTTTTGCATTTGCTTGTACCAGGAGTGTTTTGGCCTGCCTTTTCTTTTTCGTCGCGAATTTGTTGAAACGTTGTACGATATTGCCTTTTGGACGGGGTTCTGCGGGTCTCTCCTTTGAACATGACAATACCAACTGAGCCGGTCGTGCTGAATTTTGTCCAAGATGGTACTTTTGACATGAAGGCTTCCACGGATCTTAGTACTTCTAATTCGATCAAGCTTTGTTACTCCTGCTGTCATCCGAAGCATCTTCATTTCGGCTGCCGTCAATTTGCTCTCATACTTTTTGTACATTGTCCAACATTGTGAACCGTATGTCAGAGCTGGACGGACAACTGCTGTGTAGAGTCTTCCCTTCAGCTTAGGGGGCATTTTTCGATCACAGAAGATAGCGGAGTTTTCTCGCCACTTCATCCACCCTACGCTTACTCGATGATTGATGTCGTCATCACAAGTTGCTTCACTATTGATCATAGATCCCAGATATTTAAACTTTTCACACTTGGGAAGCACATTTCCATTCAAATAAATGTCTGGAATAGGCTTGTCTGGATCAGAAAAAGGGCAGCACAGGTATTCAGTCTTTTTTGAGCTAATACGGTACCCATTTCCTTCCAGAACATCAATCCAAACGTCAAGTGCTCGTTGCAGGGATGTAGGATCCTCGCTTATGATGGCTCCATCGTCAGCAAAGAATAATTGTTGTACTTTATTGTCCGTTACTTTTCCTTCGAGCAAATAATCCAGAACAGCAATAAAGAGCAGTGGACTCAAGACACTTCCCTGATGTACACCTACTGTTATTTGGAATTCTTCGGTGACTCCAGCTGGGCATCTCACTTTTGTAACTGCTCCATCGTACATGTCCATAATTATTCGCACATAGGCTTCAGGAATTCCTCGGTGTCTGAGGGCCACCCATATCAGATCTCGTGGTTGTCGATCGAATGCTTTTTCGAAGTCAACCAACACAATATGCAAATCCTCTAAGGCATCTCGGTGTTTTTCCATAATGATCCTTATACTTTGGATTGCGTCTGTAGTTGACTTACCCGCGACAAACCCGCATTGGTCATCAGACAGCCTTATTATTTTCCGCAGTCGGCTATCCAAAATCCGCTCAACGATCTTCATAGTGTGGGACATCAACTTGATCGAACGATAGTTGTCACAGCTTCTGGTATCTCCCTTTCCCTTGTACATTGGAAGAAGAAAACTTTCCCTCCATTGATTAGGCAAACTGTCACCTCTTATAAGTTTGGAGATGAGAATCGTGAGCCATCTCAACCCGATGTCTCCCATATTTTTCCAAAACTCATATGGTACCTCGTCTGGCCCAATCGCTTTGCCTTTTTTGGAGTTCTTAACTGCCTCCCTAACTTCTTCGACTGTGACGTCGGATACTTCCGTAAAGTTAGGTGCAGCTGTTGGAAAGTGGCGCCGAGGAAACTGTTCATTCAAAAGATCATCACAATTCTGTCGCCACCTGTGAAGAATTTTGTCGTCATCCACAAGTAGCAGTCCTTGAGCATCATTTATGAACTTTGGCGAACGAATCTCCTGCGCATTTCTCCTTCTCTGAGCGGCTATTTTGAAAATGGTTGCTCCCTTATTCAAGTTACTTTGTCTTAGCTCTTGGATTGCCTGATTTGCTTCAGCAGCTGGGGCAGAAATCTCTTCCAGCTCTCGATACAGGCCCTCCGTGCTTCTTGCTTGAAGTTGGGCGCACTTTTTCTTCGCTTCTTTTCTGCAGCTCTTGTATTCCATTTTGAGACGCGCTTTTTCATTTGTATTTCTTGAGGGGCACTTCGACCAAGCTTGGAAAGCTGCTCTCTTCTTTCTAATCACTGCTTTAGCTTCATCATCCCACCACCAGGTTTCTTTAGCTTGTTGGTGGTGTCCTTTTGAGACTCCTAACAGTGATTTGGCTCTCTCTAAGCAGGTTCGTTGTAGGCGATCCCACATATTTTGTGCCGTCATTGTATTTGAAACTGCGTCGATGGTATTACACAGCTGACTTCGCATATACGAAATGAATTGCTGTCCTTTGGTTTTCTCCAGATTGTACCACTTGATTCTCCTAGGAGCCTTTGTTTGTTTGACTTCCTTCACCGCATCCGTAAAAAATTCTGTTAAAAGAAGACGGTGTTGTTGAGCGGCAGCTTCTCCTAGAATCACTTTGCAGTCTTTCACCCGAGATTTCATGTAATTGGTTACCAAATGGTAATCAATCTGGGTTTCATTTCCTCCACTGCTGTAAGTGATAAGGTTTCGGTCTTGTTTGATGAACATGGTATTTAGTACGATTAGACCGTATGACTTGCACATATTTAGAATATCTTCACCAGGAGTGTTCCTGGTGCCGAATCCAAAACCTCCATGGCAGTCTTCATAATCCTCGTTTGTCTTCCCAACATGTCCATTCAAATCTCCTCCAACAAACAAACACTCTTCTTTTGGGATGTTCTTAAGTAGGTTATGAAAATCAAGCCAGAATGCATCTTTTTCCTCCTGCTCACACCCTATTTGAGGAGCATATGCACTGATTATATTCCAGACCTTTCCTTCCATCACCAATTTAAGAGACATCAAACGGTCACTGGACTTCAATCAAGCCAGAATGCATCTTTTTCCTCCTGCTCACACCCTATTTGAGGAGCATATGCACTGATTATATTCCAGACCTTTCCTTCCATCACCAATTTAAGAGACATCAAACGGTCACTGGACTTCAAAATGGTCAACACGCTGTTACATAAACTTTGGTCAAGGATGATACCGACTCCGTTCCTACCTTGTTCCGTTCCATAGTAGAACATCTTGTAAGCCTTGGTCTTTACATCTAAGAAACGGGCTTTGTTTGCTGTGTTTCGCCATTTCGTTTCCTGAACACACAAGATGTCCACTCGCCTCCTTCTCATCATCTCTTCGAGTTCAAGACTTCTACCAGTCATACTTCCAACGTTCCAACTCGCAACTCTAAATTTTCGTCCAACTCGTCGCATTACTTTGCTAGCCCCCGGAATCCGTATAGCTCTGACCCGAACATTGCTGCTCGGTCCAGGATCAGCTCCATGCATAGCAATGGAACTGCCTGGCGGGGTAGTGCTTCTTATGTTTGCAAGTACTTCCATAATGCTCAAAATTTTTCAAAAATTTTCCTTTCATCCTTTTCGACACATGCATGCTCCATTTAATGAGTTTGATTTCCCTTTTACTACACCGGTAATCTCCAGTCGTGTAAACCCCGGGATCTGCATGCATACTTGGGGAGAGTTTTTAGGTGGTAAGTGTGTCGCTAGACTCACTTTGATGTTAGTCGTCTAGATATGATTGCTCCTTTAGTCGCCTTTTACGACAAGCGGGGAGGCGCTGCAGTGCTATTCTAACCCGACACTGCACGGGAAATTCCTATTGTATACAGTTTATAAATTAAGGCATGCCTGTCCACCCCATCAAACGCTGCCTTAAAATCGACAAAAAACAGTACAGCTTCTTCCCATTTCTCAAAAATGTTTCTGTGATGCTTCTTAGCACAAATATATGGTCTGTCGTCGAGTATCCCTGACCTTAATCCAGCTTGGGTTTCCTTTATTAGACTATTTTGGTCAATCCAGTTGCTTAGTCGTCTTTGCAGAACAGCGGTAAATATTTTGTAAGATGAGTTGAGGAAACTTATCCCACGATAATTTTCCGGATTCCTCGTGTTTCCTTTTTTAAAGGTTGGGACTAATCTTCCCAATCTTTAAACTCCTGCGGTATACTGCCTGTATCCATAACTTCATTAAAAAGCACATTTAGTTTACTTATTAACTCCGTGGTTCCATATTTGTAGAACTCTACAGGAATTCCATCAGATCCTGCAGTCTTTCCATCCTCTAAGCTCTTCAAAGCATAAATTATTTCTTCACTAGTTATATGTACTTCCGGCAATTGATTATCCATGTTCGGTGCATCATAGGCAATAGCGATATTATTAGAAGGCGGATTCAACAGCTCCTTAAAATGCAGAAACAGGATATCTGGGGTTAAATCTTGATTTATCGTAAATTTGTTTCCATTAAAAGTTCTAATTTTATTCCAAAACTTGGTTGGATTACAAGCATTTGTGCTAGTTATAATAATTTAAACTTTTTATTTGCATCCAAATACTGGTTTTTGTTAAATTGGTCATTACCAATGCGGAATGCTCTCAGCCATCCAAATGATTTACTTCGGGAATTTTCGCAATCGTCATCAAAGCAGGGGACAGTTTGTCTCGGGTTATTTCAATTGTGACTGCTGCCGACAGGGTAGGAAGATCTAATGCAGGTTGTGACATCTGCAAAATTAGAGGCGATCTGACTTCTGAGCGAAATGTCAAGACTCCAGCGATAACTAATTGCTTTGTATTCCACCCACTTCAATTTAGGCAGCATTGTCATAATCCTATTTCCATTCGATTCCGTGCGTTCTATTTGGAGGGTCGTTATGGGGAGATGGTCCGAGTACGGTACCGAGTCGACTTTGAAGTCCCTAACCAAATCATTCCAGGCACCCCGAGCAAGACTGTAGTCAATGACCGAGTTTCCTTGTTTTCCCACAAAAGTGAAGTCTCCATACTCATCAGAAATACTCGTACCATTTAGGATTCGTAGACCAAAAGAGGTACATAGCTCAAGTACTTTTTTACCTCTAGCATTGATAATAATATCCTTTGATTGTCGTATGCATCATGCATCCCGCTGTTTCGTTTTCCAATTCCGCTTCCAATCCTAATCTCGCATTAAAATCGCCGACCAAGAGTACGTTCGGATTATCATTGTGAAGCATAAACTCGTATAAATCACCGAAATCATTTTCCCACTTGTAATTTAAGTATATTGGTAGAAAAAGGCATTTTTCGTTGGCCAAATTAACTTCCACATAAGTTATATCATCTTTGCTTTGAAATGTACAAACTTAATTTTAAATATGTTTTTTTAGACCCAGGCATAAACCACCGCTTGCTCTCCCTCTTACATGTGATTTTATTGCAGGTATTTGTATTTGTATTTGTATTTGTATTTATTTTTCAGTACTTAACATAATACAACAAGATTAAAAATCTTTTATATGTATAAAGTTTGAATAAAAATAGCTTAAATTCGTTAACAAATAGCTTAACAATTGATCATTTACAAAGCTTAATATTATATTGAGATACAAAGTAAAGTAAAAAAAGTTAATCTTAAAGATGAAAAGTTAAAAGTTTAATTAGTATGATGGTAGGTTGAATAAAACAAAGATATCTTTTCCTTAAATAAAGTTGGCGAGCTTATTCTCTGCAGTTCGATCGGCAATGCATTCCACAATCGAACAGCATATCCATTTAAAATCGAAATTCTTAAAATTACTGGTATACTTCCCAAAATTATTCTCGGTAACAAAAGTTTCATACATAAAAAAAATATCAAAACGATTAACATAACTATAAAAATCCATAAATAAGTTCTTATTGACAAGGCCTTATACATTGTATGCTAAAATTATAAATTTAAAATTTTGAATTTTTACGGTTATTACACTTTGACGGTATTTTTACTAAAAGTTTGATTTTTGAACGCGCCCCCACGTTTGAGAGCCACTGGAGCTTGGCGTCGTTCCATTTCCACCAGAATCAGCTGTCACCTCTGACATATCACCCAGTAGATGTTGAAGAAACGTCAATGCATCCTCGCTGTCGCATAATAATTTGTTTGTTTTGTCATAATAAAATGTTTTCCCATTAATTGTTAATGTTTCTCCTCTTATTTGCGTTTTTATATCTTTGTTCTTTGCAGTAATTTGTGTTTTCAATTTCACAATCCTTCTCCTTCGTTGTCTTGCCTCCGCCGGGTAGTCTTTATGCAGCGTTATTCCCGTACCATGTATGCTTGATTTTGATTTCAGCACGCAAATTGCATCTTCCTTGTCCTGCATTTCAACGATGACATTTACAGTATTTCCACCAGAGTAGAGTTCCCGTACGCTCTTTACTTTGCGAGGATTATCTGTTCGAAGGAGCTCAAGACAGACCGATTTTGCCCGCTGAACGGCATCAATTCCATTTTGTTTTGAAATATGTAAAACAATATTTTGTTCGTTGGACTTCTTTTCAAGTTGCTCCACTTGCCACTCTAATGTTATACAGCGAGACTGCATTTGCTCGAGTTGCAATTGCAGCGATTTGTTGTTTTGTTGCAAACTCCCGATATCTGCACTGATTCTTTTCATGTCAGTTTTGGTCGCCATGTTTTTAAGTTTTTCGTCGAGAATAGGTGCCATAGAAGATTGTATGAGGGCTATTACCTCGTTTCCACTTAGGATTGGGTAATCGAATCGGATTATGATTCAGATTTCGATGCAGGTATCTACTTACCTCACCGAATCGGGTATTCGAATTCAAATGGAATCAAATAAGCATGTAAGTGTTAAGCTAAGTGTACACGATTGGTAGGTCTGACAATCATTGTCAGATCTGCAAACGTCTGACAATGTGAACAAATGAGCTGACAATGAGGGTGAAAATGGAATTTGTGTGTACACGGTTTGCAGAAATCTACAAGTATCTGTAAGTTTATTGCCAGCTATTTGACTGACAATGTCGACACACTAATTTGGACAAATAGCTGGAAATAGATTTGCAGATATTTGTAAATTTCTGCAAACCGTGTACACACAAATTCCATTTGTGGATCTGCAAATTCATTTTCAGTTCATTGTCTCATCGCATCTGTCAAAAAAAATTTAAAGCTAAAAGTGAAAACAACATAGATTTCTTTTTCAATCGTTTAATATTCAACTTAAAGTGAAATATCAAAAAATAATATAAATGGATAAAAACGTTGCAATCGCAACTATTTTGACGGCGTATTTGTTAGAAAGCAGTGATGATGAAAGAGCCAAACAGCCGAAAAAGACGTGTCGTAAGGTATGGACGAAGGATTGGGTGGCCCGTCGTGAGCAGGAGGGATTCTACGCAAAATTGATAGTGGAATTACGAGCAGAGGAACCAGAACTCTACCGAAATTTTTTACGAATGGATTACAAGCAATTTGATCACCTTTTAGCTTTGGTGGCTCCACATATACAAAAAAAGATACGAATATGCAATGGAAAGCAACATTATTTGAGAACTACTCCAAGGTTTTTTCTTATGTCGTTTTCATGAAGTTTTCAAAGATCTACAGAAAAAATAAGTTTTCATTCGGTCCGAATGGAAAGCTAGCGTTAAGATTAGATTTCCGAGAATAGAATACAAATACTAGTACAACAAAATATATCCCTTTGTTTTATTTCGATTTTACGTTAACCGGCCAGCGGATTACATACAAATTAAGCTAATTTTTTGATGCACCGCAGTCTGAATTCATAGCAAGACTTTTTCGCCTCTGTGAGCTCACCTGGAGCATTATAAATTTGATTACGAGGTGTCATAAATACTCTTCGTCTGAGATCTTCTGCTACAGATTGCAAATCTGAATGAAAACTACTTGCAGCTTCGTCTAGAAAACATTGGTATGAATATTGATTCAATACCGAAAATAAATTCACTTACCAGTGACTTCTGGTATCAAAAAAGAGTTAACAATCTTCTCTGAGTCGGAAACATTCGATG
Organism: Melanostoma scalare; assembly: GCA_949752695.1. Classification (NCBI taxonomy): domain Eukaryota; kingdom Metazoa; phylum Arthropoda; class Insecta; order Diptera; family Syrphidae; genus Melanostoma; species Melanostoma scalare. The sequence continues at coordinate 61,618,784 of OX456986.1, forward strand.
AACTTCTTTTGTTCATCTGTTTCACCAATGAATATTTTGACTTTGGTTTCTGCTTTTTTGGTTTGGTTGGCTTAGCATTTTGTGTTGCATTTGTTTCTCTGTGTCCAGGAAATCTATCCGCTTGGCTCGGTTTTGTATGAACAAGACGTTTGGATATTAATCCTCAACAAACGGCTTCGTATCCTGATTAGGTTTAGTTGTTTCCGCCATCTGGAATAATCACACTAGATTCATGTGGAAATGGTCGTTCTGCAGAAAGATCATAAGTGACATACAGAAAGGAATAAAATGATGTTATGCATGTCATCCATTTCACTGGTTATCTCAACTTTTTTATATCAGTTAGCATCCATAACTAAAAAAATGTTCACGTAATTAACACATTTTCTATAAAAACAAAAATCACCTTTAAATTTTCGATGAGTTTTGTAGTTGACAATGTAATTGTAGAGATAATCCAAGTGTTTTTTTCCTGTAATCCTTCTCAGATTTGTCTGCCAATGAATAAATTTGAAAATGTTTCTGAAACTGGGTCTGCAAATTTATTTATTGCCAGACATTTGCAGAAGCGTCAGAAAATTAACAAAATTTGTGTACACACGATTGCCACATTTGCTAATTAATTTGTCCTCAAAATGATTGATGAGCAAATTTTTCTGCAAAAAAATTTGGTGTGTACACGGTTGTCAGCTTGCGTGTACACGACTGCCAGATATCTGCAAATTAATTAGCAGATATTTGTCTACAAATTTGCAGCCAAATAGTTTTTCTGCAAATTCATTTGGTGTGTACACGATTGTCAGCCATTCGAGACAAATTTTTCACTGACAGACACTGGCAATATTTGCAGATCAGGCAATCGTGTACACTTAGCTTTAGTGTGTGCAATTTTTACTGGTTCACTTAAATTAAAAACAACACACACCAACACACTCGATTAACCGATCACTCGATCTAGGTATACACACACCCTTTTGAATCGATCCAGCTACTAAAGCAGTATCGGATCGGGTAATCCTATTTCAATTCAATCTAGGTATACACTGGCACTAATTCGAATTGAAGTGTGATTCAATTCTGAGTGGAAACGTAGTATATAAGATCATTTACCGGCAAATTTCCTACCATTTTCGGTGGGTTTGTACCTGTAGATTTATTGCTCGATACAGCTGGCGATGGTGATAGATCGGTATGCAATCTTTTTATATTATTATATTAATATTAAGCAATATTTTTACTTTAAGTGCACTTTTACTTGTTTTTAGTGAAGATTTAAATACAAATTTGCTTTAGTTTAACGATCATGTTAGAGCTCGATTTTATAACCAACTTGTCGATTCAACGCCAGGGTTGCCAATCAACCGAGTATATATGTATTTCACTTGTTATATGTATAAAAAATGTTTTTGGAATCTCCTTTCGAAGGCGGCGTATTTCCGAAGGATCACTACAAGTAAGACAAGAGTTATCGAGAGCAAACACCAACAGTGAAATCCAAAAACGGGCTCTGGCATGCATTTAAAACGAAGGAGGTCACTTTGAGCACTTGTCATAATTGTATTTGTATAAAATACATAAAAAACTTCTAAAAGTGCCCATATTATTGACATTGAATAACTATATATAATTATTCAATGTTATTGATTTATTCAAACAAACCTCAAAGCTAAAATTTTTTTTTTTTTTTTTTTAAATTTACCCATTTTGTATTTTTCAAGTATCATAAAATCTATGGCTTTTTGAGTGCACTTATCAAAAAGTTTTTTTTTATTATTATTTTGTTCATCTGTAAAAAATAAAGACACTCTACGTTTTCTAGGCATTTTCTGAAAAAAAATTACCTCAAAGTCAAAACTTTGCTGGGGCAATCCTAAGCCTATAGGAGCTCAACTTAAATACAGTTTTAAAGATTATTATTTCTACCAAAAGTGTAATCTAAAATTAGGTCTCTACCATCAGTATTGACAGAGAAATCGAATTTAACACAGGCAGGGTACACCAAAGTTAGCCTTTTCTTAAATTGTCAAAAAGTGAAGTCAAACTTGAGAAACGGACTTTACTGTGGAACAAGTACTCTTTGTCAACTTTATTTCTCAAATGTTGCAAAGCATTAATAACTTTATTCACTTGACTGAATGCTGTTATCGGTGTTAACTGTTTGCAGTTGTTTTGATAGCGACAATGTAAAGCTCATGACTTTTTGAAGAATCACTAGGCAAAAATAAAAAAAATTCGAATATCGAAGTGTGTTAAGCATTTGAAGAGCTTGCTGCGATGTTTCTTTATTGTAGCTGGTTTGGAGTTCTTCGAGTGTATTGACAATATCTGGATAAATTTCCTTAAATCTTATAACGGCTTCATGCTTCTGAACCCACCGTGTTTCACACGCCCGCAGGGTTTTTTGATTTCCAGCCGGTGATAGCTCCCGAAAATTTTACCATTCATATTGATCGTAGTAACGAATAAAGTTTTTTATTGAGTAATGATCAAATAAGAGGAAAAATTAAAAACGTACAAACACAAAGTCAACTAGTATAGTACAAATAAACAACAAGTAGTATTCTTTTAAGTTTAACACTCCCACTAAAAGTATATCTACTAAGTTATTAAAATTAGTTAAATTTGTTTATCTTGAACCTCCATTTTATTCTTAACGTTGATCATGTCTTTGATTTTCAAAGGTTTATTTTGGTAGAGGTTTTGTTAAAAAATCAGCCTGTTGATTTTTGGAAGATACATGATGCAAGGTGAATTCTTTGGCATTGTATTTGTCTCGGATAAAATGATAGCGGACATCTATGTGCTTGCTTAGCTGGAGAAATTCTGGATTTTTAATTAATTTAATTGCGCTTATATTGTCCACTTTTAACGAAACTTCAAATTTATCCAAAATTTTTAAATCATTGAGAAGACTCTTAAGCCATATAATTTCTTTGACAGCTTCACTTGGAGCTATACTCAGCTTCGGTGGTTGACAATGTTACTACCTTTTGTTTTGTCGATTTCCAAGCAATTGTTGAACCACCTAGTTTCATTAAAATTCCTGTTTTCGACCTTCTGGTTTCTACATCTCCGGCATAGTCAGAGTCGCTAAAAGTTGGAAGATGGTTAAGTTGTTTTGATGGAAAATAGAGTCCATAATTTGATGTTCCTTTCAAGTATTTTAATATACGTTTTACGGAGTTCCGGAGTTGTATTTTCATGGGATGTTCCATGTATTGACTTGCATTTTTAACAGAAAATGTTATGTCTGGTCGTGTTGCAATAGACAAGTACACAAGGCTGCCTATAACTTCACGGTAAGGTGTATTCTTTGCATCTTGTTCACTTCTATCATGGATATCGGTGCACATTTGATGATGTGGATCTGCTGGAATTGCAACTGAGTTAACTTCCTCCATTCGAAATTTCTTGAGTATCTTCATTGCATATGTTTCTTGATGTAGAAAAATGGAAGTTTTTAAGTAGTTCAATTTGTAGGCCTAAATATGTTTTCGGTTGCTCAGCTGTGATTTTGAATTCTTGATTTAAATTCAAAAGTAATGTATCGATTGTATTGAGTTTAGTTCTTGCTATTAATCCATCGTCTATGTGAATTGTTAGTAAAATCATCTTGTCCACTTTCTCTATTCGGAAAAACGCAAGCATCTGCACTTGTTGGATACATTCCCAGCTTATTGAGTACTGCTGTAAATTTTTGGTTCCAGCATCTGGATGTCTGTTTTAAACCATAGAGGGTCTTAATGAGTTTACACAGTTTATTAGACCCATCTTCCAAAGCTGTTTTAACATCGAATTGGCGAAGGAACATTTTTCGTGATGCTGCAATGGACAGAATAATCCGAATCGAATCAAATCTTGTCACTGGACTGAAAGTATCTTGATAGTCGATTCCCGCTGTTTGTTTAAAACCGATAGCCACCAACCGAGCTTTAAATCGATAAAAAGTTCTGTATTTAAGTTTGAAAGTCCAACGAATATCGATCACTTGTTGCCCGTCAGGTGGATTAACCATAGTCCAAGTTTTGTTTTCTTTCAAAGATTTTATTTCATCGTCCATTGCTTCTTTCCATTTGTTTGCTTCGGCGCATGTAATTGCTTCTTCGTAAGTGGTTCAAAATGGTCTGTAAAAGCAACATTTGCGTCAAAATATCTTGTAGGTTTCTTGATTGATGAACGATTTCGAAATTGGTTACCTGAAGTGTCTACTGCTTGTTGTTCTGAAGTTGTTGCGTTGATTGTCTGTGTATTTTCATCGTTGTCTATTGTTTTATCTTGATTAAACTCTATTTCTATTGATTTTTATTTTGATTCTCTATTTCTTCGTTGTTGGCTGGTTCTTGATTTTTATTTTGGTTCCCTATTTCTTCGTTTGATTGAAATTTTAAAAGTACTTCAGATGATTGGAAAACGTTCTCTTCTTTTGAATATTTTTCGTACATTTGACCAGTGAACACAATATCTCTGTGTACTTTAATTTCATTTCTTACTGGATTCCAAATTCAAAAACCTTTTGAATTTTCGTCATGGCCAATAAAATAGCCTTCTTCAGCTTTAGAATCCCATTTTTTTCTCTTTTGGTATGTGCACAAATACTTTTTTGCCAAATATTTTTAAATCGTTTGGAGAAAATTTTTTTCCAAGCCATAGTTCAATAGGAGTAATATTTTTAAGGCTGCTTATCCCCGTGCGATTAAGTGTAAACACTGCATAATGTGTGGCCTCAGCCCACATTTTGATCGACGTATTACTTCCAAAAGAGAAGTTCGAGCAAGCTCAACTACAGTTCGATTTTCTCGTTCAATTGAATCGTTCTGTTCTGGGGTGTATGGAACAGTCTTCTGGTGAATAATGCCATATCGGTAAGTCAGTTTAGAAATTTCTTGATTATTAAATTCTGATCCGTTGTCTGTTCTGAGAACTTTCACACCCTTATCGAAAAGTTTATTCGTTTTCATTAAAAAATCTGCGACATAATGAGCTGTTTCGAATTTGTGCTGAAGAAAATATACACTTCTCCAGAGGCTATAGTCATCCTTCAGAAGTAGAAAATACCTTGCGCCTCCTAAAGAATTTTCTTGCATTGGCCCGCACAAATCAGCATGCACTAGTTCTCCAGGTCGTTTGGATTTTGAACTGCTCTTTGGGAATGGAAGTCTGTGAATTTTCCCTTTAAAACATTCTTGGCATGAAAACTTATCATAATTTTCGAATTCGGTTCCAGTTTGCTTAAGAACTTTCTTCAATTGGATAATGTTCCGGTGTGCCATTCGTTTGTGGCAGTCGTTTAGTGAGCAACGAGTTACAATATTAGCTGTTATTTCTGCCTCTTTATTTATTTTAAGCTTCATTCTAAATAACTTTTGAATTCTTTCTCTCACTGCAACAGTTCTTCCATTCTTCAAAAGTTTGCATACTTTGTTGTTCGACTCATGTGTTATTCCTTTGTCAAGTGCAGCACCAAGAGAAAAAAAGTTTGTACCTTATATTTGGAACCAATAGAACGTCAGACAAATGCTTAGGGTTCCAGTTCATTAAATCGAATGCTAGTATATTGATTTCACCAGCACCAATAGCTGCTATACTATTTCCATCCCCAATTCAAACTAATCTGGCTTCTTCAAATAACTTGAAATTTGCACCCGAGTCCAAATACCAATCGTCATTACTAGAATCTGAATTTTGTCCTACTTCCTACAGATAACGCTTCTCCTAAGAATGCGTCACCTCTTTCTGTTGAACGTCTTGAATTCATGGCCTTACGTTTTCTACAATCTCTTATCCAATGACCAGGCTTGTGACAGAAATGACATGTTCCTGGTTTATCACATTTATCCGATTTCTGAAAGAATTTTCCCGAATGATTTCTAGCTGAGAAAGCTTTGTTTTCAATTGCCTCATTATTGCCAATTCTGGTTTCTTCATTTGTGAGTCTTGCAATGAAATTTGTGAGCGTTTGATTATCAGAACTCATAGATTCCCATGCACTAACAAAATGGTTGTAGCATTGTGGCAACGTCATCAATATTTTGGTCATAGTCTATAGATTCGGAATTTTCTCCCCAAGGGTTTGTAAGCGATGAGCCAAATCTTCTAGTTTAGCTACGTGTGTAGCAATGCCATCATCACTATTCTTTTCGTAACTATACCACTGCTGCAGTAGCATATGTATGTATGTATGTATGTATATACAGAGCACAACTTGTCCCACATCGTCTTCGATGAATCACAGTTAATTATATGCAGTAAAAGCTTTTCGTCTATTGATGTAGCAAAGATTCGATGTGCAAAATTTTCTTTCGTTAACCAAGCTGCTTTTAGTTTCTCGTCTTCGCTGGATTCAGGATATTGACTTGTGCCGTTTATTATATCCCATGAACCATTTGATAAAAGTGTTATCCGAACTTGGAATTTCCATACAGACCAATTTTCAGCTCCTTTCAATTTGATAATTCTTGCGGTTTCGGCTTCCATTTTTCTTTATTGCTCATAGTGCAGTCAATGAAGCGGAAAATAGGGCCTTACCTCCGAATTTTTTTACTGTGAACCGATTTGCATGAAATTTTGGAATTAGGCTCATCTTACCCTTAACATCAAAAGTGAAAATGATTTGAGCACCGCCACCACCCTGGGGGTGGTTGCCACCCCTTTTCGGGGGCGAATTTTTTTTTCAAAATAACCTCGAATATCGATAGAAGGTCTAATTTTAAGCAAAAAATCAAATATAAAGTTTTTCATTAAGTAAAATACTTTTGGAGTTATTGGCAATTGAAAATTCGCAATTTTTTCACGTTTTTCATCTATTTATTGCAAATATCTCCAAAACTATACGTTTTATCGAAAATTTTATGAAGAAAAAAATTGTAGCAAGTAAAACAATGAACAATTTGGTTTATTATAAAGTATTCTAAGAACAATATTAAGCTAGATATAAAAGATCAAAGCCTTTTTTTATTTTGTATGCAATTTAATCGTTGTGGTCAATGCCATTTAGCGGCGAGCAGATGCATTTTATGCATTCTCATACAAGAGAATATTTTGTAGTGCTTGAAATAAGCTTGAAAATGAGCACTATTAAAAGTCTTTTGCACGTAAAATAAGTGAGCTGTAGTGCAAATAAAGGGAGCATTTAATGTTTTTTTCTTTTAATTCAATGAGTTTTTGGACCATAACTCCTTCAATTTTTATGCTATCACAATTTGTAAGAAACCATTGTAAAGGTAATTAAGAGAGCTAAAACATCCTTGATTGCAATATATAGTAAACAATTTTTGCTTAAACGGTGAAGGGTTAAAGGACTTAAGAGAGGCTGTGATTGCGCTGCCACGCGCTCTTTAAACAATCATATCTCCGTCAATTTTTGTTTGACAGAAAAAACTAAAAGACCAAATTGTTTGTCAAAAAAATACCAACATTTTTTATTCTTACACTATTATACGTATCTGTCGTAATATTTGAGATGTTATGAAAAAAAGTAGGGTTTTTAAAAATTTGAAAATTTGTTGTTTTTTTTTTAATCGTGACTTTTTTGAAAAATATGTGTCCAAAAGCAGCCAAACTGATACTATCTATCAAACTCTTCATAACAAACTTAATTTTAGGCGGAATACGATAAAATTTAATTTTGGTGGAAATGGCACTCATGAAACTCATTGATTTAAAACAAAAAAACATTAAATGCTCCCCTTATTTGCACTACAGCTCACTTATTTTACGTGCAAAAGACTTTTAATAATGCTCATTTTAAAGCTTATTTCAAGCACTACAAAATATTCTCTTGTATGAGAATGCATAAAATGCATCTGCTCGCCGCTAAATGGCATTGACCACAACGATTAAATTTCATACAAAATAAAAAATGGCTTTGATCTTTTATATCTAGCTTAATATTGTTCTTAGAATACTTTATAATTAACCAAATTGTTCATTGTTTTACTTGCTACAATTTTTTTTTCATAAAATTTTCGATAAAACGTATAGTTTTGGAGATATTTGTAATAAATAGATGAAAAACGTGAAAAAATTGCGAATTTTCAATTGAAAATAACTCCAAAAGTATTGGACTTAATGAAAAACTTTATATTTGATTTTTTGCTTAAAATTAGGCCTTTTTTCGATATCCGAGGTTATTTTTTAAAAAAAAATTCACCCCCGAGAAGGCGTGGCAAACAATCCCAGGGTGGTGGCGGTGTTCAAATAATTTTCACTTTTGATGTTAAGGGTAAGATGAGCCTAATTCCAAAATTTCATGCAAATCGGTTCACAGTAAAAAAATTCGGACCTAAAATGTTTCATTGGCTGCACTATCAAGGCTGGAAAGAAACTTACTATTGCGTGTTATTATTATTTAGAGAGCTACGTGTCCGTAACCAGAAAGTCAATTCAGCTGTTTTGTCATCGTGACATTTTTCAGTTTTTCATTCAAAATTAACAGAATCCAGGTACGTCTGTGAGTATTTAAGAGCTTATTTAGACAACTGTTGGAATGCGTTTATAAATGCGACGTTGGCTAAGGCTTTTTAGACAACGTCTATCGGGACAACTTTCTAAGTGTGATTTTCAAAAATTAAACATTGTTCCTTGCTCTGTTGCGCCTCCTTATTTATTCATTTATTTGGTATTGGTTGAAAACTCTTTTCTTATATGTATCTATTTCTCAATGGAGAGTCCGATAGGTGCGGAACTCCTTGATTCCTACTATTTAAAATAGTGAGAGGAGCATACAGAGATTTCTTAATGTAGTCGTGCCTTAGCGCTTTGTTAGCAAGCAATCAATTAAGCTTGCTAACAAAGCATATTTATTTCTCTGCTTGGCTTAGCTACCCGACTTTGAACTGCGTTTCTTTTTAGTGATTTACTATTTCGTATGAAAAAATATTTATTTCTAACACTAACCAAGAACATTCTCAACAAAATAGAACCCGATAAACTTTTGAAGACATTGTTGTCTCACAAGGGATACTTGTCCAACAAATATCACAGATTGGGTTAGGGATACACAGTAATTGACTTTGGGAGTTTTCCTAGAAGACAAAACAAGAAAATGTGAAAATTTTCACTCGTACATACTACATAATATGTATGAGGATGAGCTGCTGTTCAGTTTTCTCTTACAAATATGGCACCTCTAAGAACAGAGAATGTTTGATTAAATTTCAGAAGCAACAACGAGTTTTTCTATCAAGGGGTATGTGTTAGTTAATATGAAATATTTGTCGCCCTTGGTTGTCTGTTGGGTAAGGAGTCACGGCGCGTCTTTCATGGTGATTCGTGGCTGAAGGAAGGCGAAAATTCATATGCAAAACAAGTACTGCCTTGTCTCATCATCAGGGAATGTCAACAGTATTCCATTAGAATTTCTAGGAATTATTCTCTGACTATGTGTCAACATAACATTACTCCAAGGCGGTGCAGTGTTCACTGACCGGAAAATCAAAAGGACATTAAGATTCCAATTTTTTTTATGCAAAATGGTCTACTGAGTTTGTATCGTTATGAGTTTTGAAGAATCCCCAGAAGCATTCATGTGAGACACGTCAGGAAAATCACCATCGCAAACAGGGAATGTAATAAGATTTGCCTCTGTTGCAGGTCGGAGGATGCAATTTATCATCATGCAGCCTCGATTTGCCTGTCCTTTTTGAAATTAACGATCCATGTCGGTTTGCAGTTGGATGAGTTTACAAAGCCAAAAGTATTTCAACTGAGCATTATAGTCGTATTATTTTACAAAGCACAAAAAAGCTGACGAAAGCATTTGCAGATAGCTTCATGCAGGCCATGGTTTTAAGTATTTTAATTAAAGTCATGGAATTGTTTTTCACTTTCACGAAGGCTTCAAAAATTTGACTGACCACTGGCAAATTAAATATCAAGTGAAGTTTTATACTATAACTTCGAAAGACAAGTAGTAGTTGAAGAAAGGGCATTTTGCTTGAGGCATATGGGTACACATGCTTTATATATTTATTTTTAGCAGCAGTTTTGAATTTAGTTTATCAAAAGATCAACCATAACTCTAAAAGTGAGTATACATATGTATGGGTGTGCCATAGGAACTTTATTTTTATTCTTGTTTTACGCCCAAAATGTCTTAGGAAATGTAAAAAGAATATCCTGTTAAAAGCAGAGCTCATAGTTGGATTTTTCAGAGGTTCCTCATCGAATCTGAAGCATTTATCTTTGAATAACCGAGAAAGTTAATTTTTTTTACCTTATTTATTCCTACAATATAGAAAAAAATATTATCCATTGATACAAATGAAAAGAACTGTAATTAATCTTAATAACTCAAAAAACAAAGCGTTTTATTAAATTAATTCTAACTAATGTTATAACTGTGAAAGCAACTCAGTCTGTTCGACTTTCTATGTTACCGTCTTCCACCCAAACTACTGAACCGATCTAAAAGAAATTTCGTACAGAGATAGTCTAGGACCTGAGGAAGGACATTGGCTATATATTTTATCCCAATATTCCCACGGGGACGGGAATGTAAACGGGAACTTGGAAACTACTGCACCGATTTTAAAAATTCTTCTATCGTTAGAATGCTACACTATCCTCGAGTAAGATGAACTTTAACTCATACCCGTATTCTAACGGAAACGGTCACAATATTCCCACGGGAACGGTAGTAATGTTACAAGTCCGAAATTAAATCTGTCTGTCTTTTTGTTCTTTTTTTACCATCAACCGCTCAAATAACTTAACCTATTTATATGAATTTCGGTGCAGAGATAGTCCAGAACCTGAGGACGGACGTAGGCCATATGTCTTATCCCTATATTCCCATGAGAACGGGAACTTGGAAACTACAGCACCGATTTCAAAAATTCTTCCACCGTTCGAATGCTACACTACCCGAGTAATATAAACGTAATATAAACTTTAAGTCATCTTCCGGAAACAGCCCCCATATTCATAAGGGAACGGAAGACTTTACTAACATTATAAATCCGAAATTAACTCTGTTTGTTTTCCTTTGTTATTATTTGCCGCCCAAACTATTGAACCAATTTATATAAATTTCGGCACAGACCTAACAGCAGTGTTTGTGAAAAAAGCGATAAAAGAGAGAGAGACAGGTGACTTTTCGACGATGTTCAAGAGAATCAATCGATTCTACGATTGAAGTATAAATTTTAATTAAATAAATTTCAATTTATTGTATAAAGTAATAGTGTGGTACATTAAGATTATTATCTTTTTATAGTACCTACTTAGAGCTAAATGAGTTTACAAATTAAAAATTAATAAAAAATTTATTAAAATAAGAATTATTATTATAGTAGAGTAAAGAAGAGCATAGTGAAAGTAGAAAAAGTATTAGAAAATTAAAGAGAGAAGTGAGAAAGAATAGCTTTTTAAAACGGTTTGTGTTCAAAATAAGTCTAATATTAATTGGCAGTGAATTCCACACCTTGATTGCATATAGACAAAAAAGAGGCGTGAAGAATTCAAAAACCTGTATTTAGTTGTTATTAGCGTACAGGTTCTTAACGAACGCGGAAAATTAAATTTGTTGTATAAATACACGGGATTTTTATTCATTATAATGTTATGTAAAAAATGCAGTTTCTTGCATCGATATAATTCTTCAGAGAGGTTCTAAAAAGACCATCAGCGAAATTGGAAACATGGTCATATCTACGTAAACCATTAATATATCTTACAGCATCATTAAAAGCTACTTGTAGGTTACGCTGAGCTAGAGAATCTAGGTTACAGTATACATTTTCGAAATAGGTTATATGTGGCAAAATCAAGGTTAGAACTAGCTTACGTCTAGTCTCAGTAGGAGTAAAGCTCGCAGTAATCCATAGTTTACGGAGGCATCCATAAATTTTTCGTATCACATGATTTATGTGATCATATCCCGACAAGTTGTGGGAGATGACAAATCCAAGATTTTTTATGGTAGAAACAATTTTTGTTTTTTATCAGAAATAAAAACTATTTATTTCTGGCATTCTATGTGAAATTGTGATGACTTGCGATTTTTTTGGATTTAGAAACAGACCATTCGACTTAGACCATATCCGAATGCTTTCAAGATCATCATTTGAATTGTTTGCAAGTTCAGCGAAATCAGATGTTGGTTTTAAGGGATACAATTGTACATCGTCTGCATAGAGGTAAACAGAAGAGTGTTTACAAACTGATGGCAAGTCATTCACGAACATGCAAAAAAAAATTGGACCAAGAATGGATCCTTGGGTAACACCGTGTTTAACCGGTAACAACGCTGATACTGATACATCAGAGGATAAAACTCTTTGATACCTGTCACTTAAGAAACTTTTGAAAAATTTTACAGCAATATAAGAAAAATTAAACAGATTTCTTAGTTTCGAATAAAGAACTTCATGGTTAACTTTGTCAAATGCCTTGGAAAAATCAAGTAAGCAAAACAGAGTTAGGAATTATCAAAACGTTGTCGTATTTCTTCTAAAATGTTAACCATAGCAGTTGAACAGCTGTGCTTAGCTCTAAAGCCAGATTGCTTTTCATAGAGCAAATTATTGGAAGTCAAGTAAAGAAGTACCTGCTTCGACATAAGTTTCTCTAGGATCTTTGACAAGCATGGAAAAATACTGATAGGCCTAAAATCATCAGCGTTTTCAGGAGAAGTTTTCTTAGCAGTAGGAATAACTCTGACAATTTTCCATGAATTAGGAAAAATTGAGTTCGTAATGCAGTGGTTTACGATGTGGGTTAGGTGGGATATGATGAAAGGTTCGATAAGCTTTAAAAAACGTAGCGATACGCCATCTTCACCTGCTGAGTTTGATTTAATAAGGGATAAGCATGTCTTGACTTCATATTCACACACAGTAACTATTTCAAATTCACTATCAGAAAGAAGACCCCGATTGAAATTATCAGTGAAATTGAAATCAATTTCCCCAGCAATTTCACCTACGAAATAACTGTTCAGTTCGTTGGGATCAATTTCACATTTAGCCGAATTTTTATCGCTAGTAATACCAATCTATCGCAGATTACTCCATAGATTTTTTTAAGAGAGAGTAGTACTAATCTTTGAGGCATAATAGTGCCTCTTTTCGTTACGTACAAGGACTACCAGCTACCACACGTAGGGAGGCCATTCTGAAAACTGAAAAAAAATTTATGTGAGTCGCAAAGCGCCCAATGGATTTTTTTTTTACCTAATAGTCAACACTCCACAGAATTATTTCTTATAAAGTTCGAGGCGGAACTCTTTACTTTTGCTCCAATTGAAAATTCAATAAAAAATATCCACTTAAATTTTTCATGTTGACCTTAAAATGCTATAAAAAATTATTTAATGAACCAATTAACTTCGGGAATGGTTTTTTACTACTAACAATCAAGAAAAAAAAAGTTCCAAAAGACGTACCATAGCGCTTTTTATAGCTAAACCAAATTGCACAAAAAAACCTTTTATTTTCTGTCGTTACACAGCTTTCATGAACTACTTTCTCAAAAGCTTTTTTTCTTTTGGTTCCAAACCTACTCCGGAAATTTTTCATTTTTCCACTTTTTTTTTTAAATTTGCTCCGAAGTTTTATAACTGAACCTCGAACCCTGCTCGGAGCTGCTTTTTTTGTGAGGACTGTAAAAAAAATTTGAACAAACTGTTAGCTTCTTGTATCTTAATAATTAATAATGACAAACCGCTCAAAACCCAATTGCCTGGCAAGCTGTAAGTCGACTACGTCACATCCGAAAAACGAACAGGAATTTGATGGGTTAGGCACCCAAAATTTTCTATTTCGAAAGATTGAAGTAAGTCTGAACAAAATCGGAGCGTCGAAGTAGATTTAAGCTTTTCTTCATATAAGTATTATTTTCTATAATAATGTAAAGTGGCAACCCTCATGCTGTTATATATACTTGCAAATGTCAAACTTATCCTATGTAATAGTCTTTTAATTTCTTTCTTCTTGCTTTTCTTTTACTCACTCAAATACATGAAGTCAAACCGAACGGTCGTTTTTCTTACATAGGTTATGGGCCCAGGTTCAAGCACGTTGCTATTTTTTTATAATTAAAAGTTTTTTAATTTTGTCGTCGGTCGATAAAAATGAGTGCGATAGCTCAAATAGAAAAGTTATCTGCGGAGAATTATGCTACGTGGGTCATACAGATGAAAAGTCTATTAATAACGTTGGATTTATGGAATCCAATTATTGTGAAGTGTCCAACCGAAGCCGTGGAGAAGCTAAAATGGGAAACGGTAGACCAAAAAGCGCTTGCTACTTTAACGTTATGTATGAAGCCTTCGGAGCTGATACATGTTAAAAAATGCGCAACAGCCAAAGACGCGTGGAACGCACTGCGAGAAGTACATCTCGGTGATCGCCCTGCACGTAAGGTTGCGCTGTTCAAAAAGCTTGTTCGGTTTCGTTTACAGCCTGGAGAGCAATTTGTGCCAGAAGTTAACGAATTTTGCAAAACTGTCGATGACCTGAAGGAAATAAGGGTAGATATTCCGGATGACCTTATTAGTATTTTCTTCCTATGCAGTTTGCCTGAGGAAATGGATAGCTTCGTGGTAGCTATGGAAAGTCGAGATAGTTTGCTAACCTTGGAGAATCTGAAAATTCGAGTCATAGAAGAAATGAATCGTCGTGGGGAGAAGCATGTGTCTACTTGTGAAAATGTGTTTGCGGCAAAATCACATCGATGGAAAAAGAATGTGGAGAAGAAAAATTCATTTGGCGAACGGGAAATCGGTAATCAAAATTTCAAAGGGCAAGGAAACGGTAATATACGGGACATGCGTAAGTTTAAATGTTACAGTTGCGGAAAGAGAGGTCACGTACGCGCTCAATGTAGATACAGTAACCATAATGAGTCATCTCTCTCAGTTCTTTCAATTTTACAGCAACCTATTAAAGAAGAAAAGCACACGTGGATTTTAGATAGCGGAGCATCATGCCATATGTGCAGTTCCACAGAACAGTTTTCTTCATTACACAAATATGAGAAAAAAGTTATGCTGGCATCAGGTGATTGTGTAACTGCGAAGGGGATCGGCAGTGTGAAAGCAAAGACGGGTAATAACAGTTTCTTATTAAAAGACGTGTTATATGTACCAGAATTAAATTCCAATTTTTTGTCGGTGAGTAAGATCTTAAGCAACGGGAATATGGTAGAATTTGGTAGCAAAAAGGCATGCGTGAAGAAAAGTTGCGGTGAAATTTTATTTGATTTAGAGCAAGTAAATGGAATTTATATAAAGATTTTTTCGGACTATTCTAAAGAGTGTGTGAACTCTGTGGCCGAGTTGAAGAATTTAGATCCAAATTTACATTTGTGGCATAGGAGATTTGGTCACCTCAACATTAAAGACTTATTATCTTTGTCAAAGGATGATATGGTTCGCGGATTGAAGGTGAACCAAAAGTCAAATTTTTCATGTACCACATGTGCAATTTGCAAGATAAGTTCAAAACCTTTTCCAGTATTTCCCCACGTTAATACAACTAAAAAGCTTCAACTGGTGCATACAGACATTTGTGGCCCTATGCGTATCTCGTCACAAGGGGGATCTAATTATTTTATAACGTTCATTGACGATTTTACACGATTTATCCATGTCCAGTTTATCAAGAACAAATCAGAGGCATTTTCTGCGTTCCAAAGTTTTTTAAGCAAAACCGAAAATCAAACAGGGTATAAACTTAAATGCCTCAGAAGTGATAATGGCAAAGAGTATCTTAGTTCCGAATTTCAAAGTTTTTTGGCTAAAAATGGTATTCTTCATCAAACCACCGTCACTTACACTCCTCAGCAGAACGGTATTGCTGAGAGAGCCAACCGTACTCTAGTGGAAATGGCACGTTGTCTTCTGGAGTCATCAAAGCTCCCTCAAAGTTTGTGGTCCGAGGCAATTAACACAGCCGCATATATAAGAAATAGGTCACCAACCAAAGTTTTAGTTCAAATGACACCGTTTGAGCGTTGGAAGGGCAAGAAACCATCAGTTTCACATTTCAGGACATTCGGGTGTGAGGTAGTAGCGCTAGAGAAAGGACGTAAGAGGTCAAAATTTCAACCCAAAGGAATTCAGCTTACATTTGTTGGATATGCCGATACAACCAAAGGATACAGGTTATATAATAGAAAGACGAGATCAATTGTAATAGCTAGGGACGTTCAATTTTTTGAAGACACTTTTTATCAAGAGAAAATAGAATCGACTAGACCTGAATCGAATGACAAGTTTTTTCTGTACACTGAAGACCTAGATACAAAAAACCATAGAGAAGATGAAGCAGTACCAGATACACCTGAAGATGAAGCAGCATCAGATACACCTGAAGATGAACATGCCAACAGCCAGGAAATACCATCTGCAGAAAAAGAGTCTACATCGCGTGTCCAAGGAGAAGAGGAAGAAAGGAGGCAGGTCAGAACTTTAAGAAGTGGGAAAACCATATTTAACTCCTCAGTAATGGAGACTCTCTTTGGAGTAGTGTTAAACCCGGTAACAGTGACAGAAGCGTTGGGATCTATTAATGGTAAAGAGTGGCGAAAAGCTATGGAAAACGAATACCGAGCGTTATTAAGATGTGAAACTTGGGAGTTAGTTGACTGTCCTCCAGGAAAAAATATCATTGGCTCGAAGTGGGTGTTTTCAAAAAGGTCAAATCCAGATGGCTCGATAAGGAAGTACAAGGCTAGGTTAGTAGCACAGGGATTCCTGCAAAAAGAAGGTGAAGATTATTTTGAAACGTATGCACCTGTAGCAAGGTATTCAACAATTCGTATGATACTTGCCTTAGCTGCCCAATACTCTCTACTTGTTAACCATATTGATGTAGTTACAGCATACTTAAATGGGGAGCTAGAAGAAGAAGTTTTCATGCGGCAGCCAGAATCGTTTGTGGACGAAAGTAACCCCAAAAAAGTATGTAGGCTTAAAAAGTCGTTATATGGACTTAAACAATCCGGTAAAAATTGGAATACAAAAATCAATTTCATATTGACCAATATGGGCTTTACACGATGTAAAGCTGATAGTTGTGTTTATACAATGATGGGAGAAAACGAAGTGAATATCATGGCTTTGTATGTAGATGACATAATACTCGCATGCACGTTGGAGACATCAATGAAAGCGATTATAGCGAAGTTAACTAAACAAGTCGACGCTGAGGATCGTGGACCTATAAAAAGCTATTTAGGCATGGAAATCGAACGAAAAGGACTACGAGGCGAAATAGCTATTCATCAAGCTAGTTATGTCACTACACTCATGCAACGTTGGAACATGCTGGAATGTAAAGGAGCCACCACACCTTTTCCTAGTGGAACAGTGCTACAGAATTGCGCAGAAAAGGACTGTTCTGGTGTCAGAGTAAAAGATTATCAGGCCTTAATTGGAGGTCTTACATATTTAGCCATTATATCCAGGCCAGATATTGCTCATACTGTGTCAAAGTTGGCTCAATTTCATAGCCATCCACACCAGGAACATTTTACCGCGGCGAAACATATTCTACGTTATTTAAAAAACTTATCCGAAGGGTATGTTGACTTATAAAAAATTAAATCCAAAACTTGTTTGTTTCACAGATGCTGATTGGGGATCCAACTTGGTGGATCGGAAATCCTTTAGTGGATTGGTTTTATTTTTGTCTGGTGCCCCCATTGCATGGGAATCGAAAAAACAACAAATCGTGGCACTCAGTTCCATGGAAGCAGAATACATTGCTCTATGCCAAGCAGGTAAAGAAGTCGCTTTCCATCGTAACTTACTACGTGAAATGGGTTTTGTGGAGATCGTCGAAGGAGCAACTGAGATCTATGGTGATAACCAAGGTGCTATCTTTGCCGTAAAAAACCCGTCAACAAAAAGTCGTAGTAAACATATAGATATAAAATTTCATTACATTAGAGACATAGTTTTGAGAAATGAAGTAGATATAAAGTATATACCAACGAAAGACAATATATCTGATATTCTTACAAAAAGCTTAAACTTTAAAAAACATAAGGATTGCTGTGAACTGTTAACTATTAACTTTGTATAGTTTTTTTTATTATAACAATTTTTATCATTTTTAATTTCACAATACAGTGAAATCTCCCTTGGGCGGACAGCCATGGTGCAGAAGTTTTTGTCCGCCTAAGAGAGTTGTCCGTTTAAGGGAAATCAAACTAAAACACAAAATTTTAAATATAATTTGCTGATGCTTTGAAATCTGTGATTCCTAAGCGCGTTGCAACTTCTGTTGCCTGATGTCGAATTGCTCTTCCAGATATCTTAAACCCTTTGTTTCGAAATGCATTGAACCACTCGAAAACATTTTTATCAAGGCAGTTTGACGAAATAAATCGTCTTTTGAGATGAGCATTGTAGTTTGACTGCCATTCACTCAAAAGCTCATTCTTTTTTTTCAGTAGATCAGCAACTTGGTTTTTTCTTTTTTTAAATTCTGTTGCTTTTTCTCGTATGATTTTTTTTTATATTTTTGACCAAAGCTAATTACCTCAACCTTTCCCTATAAAGTCAAAGTTCTTTTTTTGGTGGCATCCAAAAAATATATTTCTATAAAATCTACGTAGGTAAAAATTATTAAAAGAATTTTAAACTGCCTGAGCGCAAATAAAATAAAATCAAAAAATTAACCCTTTACGTCCAAACAAAATCAATTCCACAACATGAATGAGAGAATGAGAGAATTAATATATTAAAAGATCCAACACATACATGCCTTCAAATCAAATAGTCATTCAACAGTTACACAAAATTAACACATACATAATAGAGTTTCTGGACTCGCAACTGGCACGTATGTACATATTTTTCAAAGAATTTTATGCTCGCTGAAAACTGCAATTTAAAAAAAAATACCGCTGCCAAAATTATCAGCGTGATGCCATGTTCAATCCTGCTCTGGTGTACGTCTAAGAGAAAACATTTTGTCTTTCATACGTGAAATTTCTGTCCGCGTCCGTCCAAGGGAGTGTCCGTCTAAAGGAAACTGAAAACAATGAAACTTATATGGAGCAATTTCCGTGCAAAAAGATTTGTCCGTCTAAGGGAAGTGTCCGCCTAAAGGAGGTGTCCGTAAAGGGAGATTTCACTGTATTCAACTCTAAAAATTTATTTTGATTGCATTTCGGTTGAGGAAGAGTTTATAAGTATTATTTTCTATAATAATGTAAAGTGGCAACCCTCATGCTGTTATATATACTTGCAAATGTCAAACTTATCCTATGTAATAGTCTTTTAATTTCTTTCTTCTTGCTTTTCTTTTACTCACTCAAATACATGAAGTCAAACCGAACGGTCGTTTTTCTTACACTTCATAAGTGGAGAAAATTATTCCGATCGGAACATGGTTTAAAGGGTGACGTGAAATAATACCAAATGAAATAACACCAAATCTTAAATATGGTCTTGTTTCGTTTTTCAACACGAAATAATAGAATAATAGCATTATTTCGGTTTGGAAATGGAAATATGTATTGCCAAATGGTGCTTAAATCTGTATTCCTCATTGAATTGTTTGTTTCCCAACATGTTATCATATTCAGGATTAACGGTATAACCGATAACATATAACCTGTTTTGTTCAGATTTTTCTGCAACTAGCCTCTCATACAAAGTTCGCGCTTCTTTGTGTTAAGCTGTAAAAGTGTTTATTAAAATTATTTAAAATGAGTGGTGAAAAAAATTTTATATTTGAAAATGAAATGTGTGAAGGACTTCGAAAAGGGAGTAAATTAATATATGTACCGGAAATTAAACAATTGTTTAATTTTAAATCGAATTCGGGTGGTGTAAAGAGATGCAATGCGAGTGTTGTAATTGATTTTGAAGGTACAAAATTTTGTAGTGTTCCAAAGGATACACCTCATTTGCACGCTAATCAAGAGAGCTTAAAAGCGAAATTAAGTCTATCTAGCAGTAAATTAAGTCTATCTAGCAGTATCAAAAGAAAATGTGCTGATTCCAATTTGAGAAGAAGTGGTGTGCGGGAAGTTTTTAATGAAGAATGTGCTACGGACAAAGAAAGTGCACTACAAATGCAGTTCGGAAAAATGCAAAGACAATTGACACAACAGTCAAAATAGTGCCTTTCCAAAATGTCCAAAAAACAGCAAAGACATTATAGAAATTTTCAAGAAAGAAAACGTTATCAATCGATTTTCATATTCTAAATATGAAAGTGATAAAATGTTCTATAGAGGAACAGTTATTGAAGATAACTTATCGTACACTTTATTCATATCGCCAACAGTTGCGAAAACGATAACTGAATTATGTGCTTCCACTCCAAAGAGTTATCTTTTGGATGGGACATTTCAATCAGTGCCAGAATGTGGTTGTAAGCAGCTTCTTTTTATTCATTTCGCATACAATGAGCATGTTAGTAGTTTTTATAATATTTTTGTGTTTTTTTTTTAATATTATTATTTTCCCAAAAAATTTTTATAGACTTTTCTATTTGCTTATGTTTTAATCAGTAACATGAATTTACAACCGATTTTGAATCCGCTATGCGAAACGGTTTAAGGAAAATATTTCCATCTGCTTCATTAAACACCTTTTGGTTTCATTACACCCAGGCCTTGAGAAGAAAAGCTAGCAAAATTCAAAATTTTGTTCAAATAATGAGGAAAAACCACAATGTTCATCGTATATTTCAAAAAATATTAGCACTTCCATTGTTGACCCCATCGAATATTCTGACCGCATTTAACTTGATCAAATCCGAAATTGATAATAACCAAGCAGGTTCTCGGAATGCAATGAATGCTTTCAAGGAGTTTCTTATATATTTTCAAAAACAATGGATTGAAAATGCAATTATATTTTTTCTGTTTGTATGTTTGAATGTTTCGTCGAATATCTATATTTGAATTGTTTGAGTTGCATGGAAGTCCAGAGTTTAAAATCCGACTGGATGGATAAACATAGATATATTTAGCCATTTAACATAATGAAAAATTTCATGAAGAAATTAAAAGGATAATAACTAAAAAAATCCAAACTGACTATCAGATATAAAAATGGGGTGGCGCAACAGAGCGAGGAGCCCTTGGGCCTAGCGCATTTCTCACAACCATGCCTTGTGAGGAAATGGAGGGGACCTACAATTTCCTGCCGGTTCCGAACGGCTAATCGAGAAAGCGCTTTTCATGGCAATGCATACTAACGGAGGACTTGCCAATTCCTCGCGAAAGGCGATACCCATGGAAAAAACATTTGTGCCTCTGTTGGGATTCGAACTCGAACCTATGGATTAACAGGCGGACATGCTATCCATCACACCACGGGTACCACGACTATCAGATATAGAGAGTGAAAAAATACTAAGACATTACGTAAGGGTCAATTTGGGGAATCGAAAAATTCGCGCGAATTTTCAATTTTGTTGTAACGTACAGTGAAGCTTTGTACAAAAATCTTTGTTTTGATTTGTTTGAATAAAGAATCCGAAATAAAAAAATATTGACTTCCTCATTTTATACTATATAACTAAACTATAATGAACTTATTCTAATATTTGGTGAATAATAATTTACATTCAAGATAAAAAATAGATGAATCTAACTTGTGTTACGCTTAGGTTTATTTTCGTAGTTCTGCAAAAATTTAAATCGAAATAACACCAAATTGGCTTTATTTCGTTTTTTAAAGCGAAATAAAGCCAAACTGAGAATTTGGGCTTATTTCGTTTTTCAAACCGAATTAAAGCCAAAATGTTTGCTCTCTTGGGGGTCGTTCAAGTATTGAGTAAGCAGATTTATTACAATTATTTACCCCCCCCCCATTTCCCTTGTCAGCAAAAGTAAACAAAGCACATACCCCCTCCCCCCATGCTTACGTAAACAATTTTCAATAAATGCATTTTTTTAAAATATTATATTAATATAGTTTTAGTTTTCAAAATAAGAAAATTAATTTAAGATAGAAATTTGATTTTACTGATACGTATTCAACATAGAGTAAAGGAAAGAAAATGTAATAATCTTTCGAACAAATCAATCTTTTTTTTAATTTTTGGTATACATATTAAATTCAAATTAACAGTCTTCAGTCCATGAAACCCTAATGCATGATTCTAAATTTTCGATGACATTGGATTGTTTGGATTGCTGCTGGATTTGTGAGTCTGCTCATTTTCGTCCGATTTTGGAATGTCTACATCGTTCTCATCGAGCTTACAATACGTCTACTCGCTATAGTAACCAAACAAGATAGTATACTGAGAGAGCAAATTTAGACAAGTAATAGATCGCGGTGATTGCCCTACTCGGTTCTGAGCGCACAGAGGAGAAAACAAATAGAGCGCAAACTTGTGCATATGTCAACCGAAATTTACCTCTACTACTTTAGGTACAGCTTTCACAATTGTCTTTACACAAAATCTCACTACTACTACCTTGAGTACCACTGATTTTTCACAAAATTCACCTTAAAGATGTTTAAACTGACTACACAAATTAATACGCGCTTAAACACTGTTTTTGAATGTTTTTTTGATTAGCTTAAAATTGTCGTAGGCATTGAATCTAGACGTTTTCATATTAAAAAATGTTGGTTAGCAATACTAATGTTGATGATTAAAGTAAAGGAAGAAAAAAATTATTTCAGTGCTGACTTAAACCTAAAACTAAAACTAAAATTAGTAATCTGGATGGGACTACTAAAAACTCTGTTACGTCTGTATCGGACTTGTCAAGTTATTTTCTGCTCTCTTTATTAGTATGTTTCTTTTTCTTCCTTCTCTTATTATTCTTATGTAATTGTGAATTCACTATAACTACCTTTTTTTCATTTCTCATTACATTTTTAGGCAAATCATATCAATTTATAATTAAATTTCCTAAACTTTTTGTCTTTTTCCACATTAACAGGCATACAGTACTTGTGTGACGTTTTTGTGAGTCTTAAACCCTCTTACATAGCTATTGCTATAAAACCACCTACACCAACAACATTTAGTGGGTGCAATTAGAAACGTCCATAAAATTGAGAGACCTTTCTCTTAGAACGTATCAAACCAGGCCCTCTGACAATAAATGGAACATATTATGTATGTTGTAAGTACAGAAATAAAGTTAATAGTGAAATCAAAGTTTTGCAAATGTAACATGAGACGCGAAAGTTTCAAAATATTCAGTC
Organism: Melanostoma scalare; assembly: GCA_949752695.1. Lineage (NCBI taxonomy): Eukaryota > Metazoa > Arthropoda > Insecta > Diptera > Syrphidae > Melanostoma > Melanostoma scalare. Next base: position 61,641,921 of record OX456986.1, read on the forward strand.
CAACAAGATACAGTTTATACGAGTTTATATACTTCTTAAATAAAATAAATTGAATTAAATTTACAAAATTAAACACAGTTTATACCAATTACTAAACAACCCACAAATTAACATGGATCGCAAGTTTCCATATAAGGCATTTGATAGAGTTGACCATGCGCGACTTTGATTCGAGCTCAAAAGATACTTTTCACTCTCGAAAAGTGATTGTAATCTAATATTCATATTTATCGCACCGCACCGCTTCTAATATGTTTGTTTTGGTGTACACAAGTCTGACTTTTCTGAAACTTTTTCTGGAGTACCACAGGGGTCCATTTTGTGAGCGACACTGTTTTCAGTATTAATAATTGACGATCATATATTTGTTGATGATGTTCAGTTACTCTTTTGGTGTCCGGTAAATAATGTTTCCCTGGTCAATACTGATCTATTTTCTGTTCATACATGGGCCTTAGATAATGACCAGTGAGCAAAATGTTGGATCGGGTTCTGTAGGATAACGTTATTTTTCCTTACCAGAGTAAAGTTATGGTCTGGTTTTATACAAAAGTGGATGTATGCTTGTTTGTTTGTTCGTTTTTTGTCCAGTATAGACTCGTAAGCCGCCCAAAGGATTTTTATGAAATTTTTAGGGTAAGTAAGTATCAGTGGCGAAGCGTCCATATAAGTCGATTATTTCCGACTTACCTTTTGAAATTCACATCCGAAACATCTTAAACTTCTGGCAACATGAATCAAACTTAATCATACACATTTTTTTAACAACTACCACTCTGCTTTCCGTTTTATTCTACATCTACACACATGTTGGCTCTTTAATTCACTCCATAAACAAACACAAAACTTAAGCAACAAACAAGGTAACCCCAAATATTACGTCTCAGGGGTCGTTCAAGTACATATTACGTAAGCAGATTTATTACAATTTTTTATCCCCCCACCCCCCTTGTCAACAAAAGTAAGCAAAGCACACACCCCCTCCCCCATGCTTACGTAAACATTTTTCAATTAATGTATTTTTTTTAATATTATATCTTACACTAATGTTTACGTGCTTTGCTATGCTTACAATACGTCTACTCGCTATATAGTGGAGGACCGTTAGACATAAAAAAGGCAAAACCTAGGAATTCAGGGCCAGTCCATGGATTTTCATGAAAATTTCGGAAATCTGTTTTGAATGGCGTATAGAAAAGAGTTAAAAAAAAAAATTTCGCCGCTCTCAATTTTTTAATTATTTTTAAAATTAATTATTAACTTTTAGAATTTTATTTTATTTATTTAGGGTGTTTTAGATACGGTTTTCCAAAGAGTAAGGATGGATAGGTTTGGTCAAGACAAAAAAAAGTTGTATGGGAAGGGGGGTCTATATCCCTCCGTGCAGGCGCGAGGGGCAATTTTATATGAAATTTACTTCATTTTTTAAAAAATTATTAAAAATCAACTAAGCCACTTACTTTCTCATACTTCAGTGTTTTTGAAAGCTATTTCTTTGTTCTTTAATAAAAATTTTAATTAGAGTTTACTTAATGAACAGTTTTTGAGAAATCAAGCCTCCAAGTCAAAATTTTGAAAAAAGAAAATATTTTTTCCCTAATTAATTTTTTTTTACATAATTTTGCCCCATTAAGCGCCATTTTTTCTTTTCATATTCAATGCTTTTATTAATTTTTATTCAAAAGCCAAAAACCGAACACAAAATTTTTTCTTGGTTTAAGAGAAATTAAAAAAAACGAATGGTAATTTTTTCCAGAAAACAAAATGTCGTTAATTTCCCGCTAATTGAACTTTTCTCCTGGAAGTCAAATATGAAATGGGTCTTAAATAGCATATAAAAAAAAGTTAAAAAAAAAATTTTGTATAATCTTAATTTTAATATAAATTATAAATAATTATTAAAATTTTGAGTTATCTTTTAATTATATTAGTTTTAAGTTAAATTTTAAAACTATGACCTATTACAAACTTGAATTTTGGTCTCAAAGGACAGCACATGTACTGATGTGTGCCCCAAACGCTGTTCCCGGTCAAACGAGTTGATGAAACCGAAAAAATGTGGTTTTTTTCCAAATCTTGAATTTTCAACCAATCAAAGAAACTCAAATCAGTTAAATTAACGGTTCAAAGTTTTTTTTAGGTGGGGAGCATGCTGATGTAGTGTTCTTTCTTTTAAATAAGAATTGATGCATCCCTTATTGATATATGTTTGTTTGAATACTAAATGCACGTATAAAAATTCGCGAGTATTTATTTGGCAAAAAACTATATTTTTCCGGATTCATCAACACGTTTGACCGGAAACAGCATTTGGGGGACAAATCAGTACATGTGCTGTCCTTTGAGACCAAAGTTCAAGTTAGTAATAGGTCATAGTTTTAAAATTTAACTTAAAACTAATATAATTAAAAGATAACTCAAAATTTTAATAATTATTTATAATTTATATTAAAATTAAGATTATACAAAATTTTTTTTTTAACTTTTTTTTATATGCTATTTAAGACCCATTTCATATTTGACTTCCAGGAGAAAAGTTCAATTAGCGGGAAATTAACGACATTTTGTTTTCTGGAAAAAAGTACCATTCGTTTTTTTTAATTTCTCTTAAACCAAGAAAAAATTTTGTGTTCGGTTTTTGGCTTTTGAATAAAAATTAATAAAAGCATTGAATATGAAAAGAAAAAATGGCGCTTAATGGGGCAAAATTATGTAAAAAAAATTAATTAGGAAAAAAATATTTTCTTTTTTCAAAATTTTGACTTGGAGGCTTGATTTCTCAAAAACTGTTCATTAAGTAAACTCGAATTAAAATTTTAATTAAAGAACAAAAAAATAGCTTTCAAAAACACTGAAGTATGAGAAAGTAAGTGGCTTAGTTGATTTTTAATAATTTTTTAAAAAATGAAGTAAATTTCATATAAAATTGCCCCTCGCGCCTGCACGGAGGGATATAGACCCCCCTTCCCATACAACTTTTTTTTGTCTTGACCAAACCTATCCATCCTTACTCTTTGGAAAACCGTATCTAAAACACCCTAAATAAATAAAATAAAATTCTAAAAGTTAATAATTAATTTTAAAAATAATTAAAAAATTGAGAGCGGCGAAATTTTTTTTTTAACTTTTTTCTATACGCCATTCAAAACAGATTTCCGAAATTTTCATGAAAATCCATGGACTGGCCCTGGATTCCTAGGTAAGAAGCTTACGGTCCTCCACTAATAGTATCCAAACAAGACAGTATACTGGAAGAGCAAATTTAGACATGTGAATAGATCGCGGGAATTCCCCTACTCGGCTCTTAAGCGAGCGCTCAGAGGAGAAAATAAATAGAGGGCAAACTTGTGCAATGTTCATACGTCAACCGAAATTTGTTGAAAATATTACTTGAGTATTTGAATAACTACTTTGCATATTTATATTTTGTCATAAACTTGTTTTCTATTTACGGATCATAGTATCCATCGCTTTTTGTTTATTACAAATCAACGATGTTTTTCATTATTCATTAAATATCCTTTGTCATAAAGAGTTGTTTCGTCATTTACTTTTGAGAACATTTTATTCTAGAAACTATAAGTTCAATAGGTTATGGGCCCAGTCTCAGCGGAAAAAAACAGTTAAATTAAAAGGAAAATTTTACATTTTCAAGTAGCCGTTACATTGAATCGATTGTGTAGGTAATTGTGTTTGCAATTGAAATGTTTTTTCAGATAATTGCTGGAGCCACTTCGAGGAACATCGATAGAAAATTGTGAGGCACATCGAAAAATTGCTGGAGACACTTCTAGAAGCATCGATAGAAGATAGTGAGGCACATTTAAAAAAAAAAATTGCTAGAGACACTTCGAGAAGCATCCATATAAAAAAAAGTAAGGCATATTGTTCTGCAATTGACGAAATGGAAAAGGATATATCAACAATAGAAAAATTCACACACCCATCACAGTGGATGATGTGGAAATTCCAAGTGCGTGTGAACCTGATGGCTTTGGAAATTTATGAATATGTAGATGGAACGATTGTGAGACCAACTGATGTTACCCCACTACCGGCATGGACAAAGAATGATGTCAAAGCTCAGAAAGTTATTGTGAATTCTTGTAAATCTAATGTTCTTATTCATTTATGCAACTATTCAACCTCTAAGCAAATGTGGGACAAATTACACTCCATTTACGAACAAACAAACGATTCAGCCAAGCATCTTTTGGAAGAGCAGTATTTCCTGTACCAGAAAAATCCGGCCCATGATATAGCAACACATATTTCAACATTAGAAAATTTAGCACAAAAATTAAAGGTAGCCGGTGTAACTATAGATGATAGTATGTTAATTACGAAAATACTGATGACGCTACCATCAGAGTACCGAAATTTTTCTACAGCATGGGACTCAACAGCTAAAGAACATCGAACGATCATTAACTTGACTAATCGACTGTTGGTTGAGGAAATTCGAGTTGGAGTTGATAATGTGAATCTAGACGTAGTTGGAACCAGTGAAGCTTTATTGGCAAAACGAAGTAATGGTGTAATCAGGAAGCAAAATCAACCAAATTTCAAGAAGAAAGACCAACAAAGGCGACCTGGAAAATGTTTCAAGTGTGGGCTTACTGGACACTGGAAACGCGATTGCAATGTACAAGTGCAGTCACGACCAGATGGGGATAAGGCATTTTTTAGCAACATTGTTTCATCTCTGGATACGTGTGATGCGTGGTTTGTAGATTCAGGTGCTACTAACCACATGTGTAGACGTCGAGATTGGTTTAGGACTTTTCATAAATTAGACAAACCAATTGATGTCCTTCTTGGTGATGGAAAACTGATGCATGCAATTGGACGAGGCGATTTGAAGATTTTGTCATACAATGGGACAGAATGGATAGAGAAAACCATAAAGGATGTTTTATATGCTCCAAATTTGTATGCAAACTTGTTTTCTTCGACTAAAGCCATGGATAATGGTCACACAAGTTGGTCAGACAAGAATACATTTAAGTTATTAGATGGCGAAACTGTTGTAGCAGTGGGAGCAAGAAAAGGCGGTATGTTTCAAATGCTTTTCAAAATAATTCAGCCAACGTCTGACAAATCGATGGTGGCTTTAAAAATAGATACGTTACGCATTTGGCATGAACGTCTAGGTCATCAAAATCTTACGCATGTTCGACAATTTTTGAAAAATAACAATACATATTAGATTTGTCGATGAAAACTTTGACTGTGATGGATGCGCTTATGGGAAACAACATCGATTGAGCTTTCATTTGCGACCAGAAAAATCTTCAAAATGTGGTGAAATAATCCATGCGGACGTATGCGGTCCAATGGAGGAAGATTCGCTCGGAGGCTCAAAGTATTTTTTGCTCTTTAAAGACGATTTTTCGAAGTTCCGTTTTGTGTATTTCCTCAAAAACAAATCTGAAGTAGCTGCAAAATTCAAAATAGTCTTGAAGATAGTTGAAAAACAATGTGGTTATCCAATCAAGATTCTCCAAATGAACAATGGTACGGAGTTTGTAAACTTTGCCTTCAAGCAGTTATTAGAAGAAAATGGAATTCATCATCATCGATCTGTACCCTACACTCCTGAACAAAATGGATGTATCGAACGTGAGAACAGAACTATAATGGAATCAGCTCGGTCTATGATTTATGCAAAAGGACTAAATCCTAAGCTCTTGGCGGAGGCAGTACAGACAGCTGTATTTGTTTTAAATCGTACAGGAACCAATACGATAAAGGACACGACACCATACGAGCTTTGGTACAACAAGCGGGCACGATTTGATCATTTTCGTATTTTTGGTTCAGAAGTTTACGTTCATATCCCAAAGCAAAAACGTAAGAAGTTAGATCCAAAATAAAGAAAATGTCTGTTTGTAGGATACGATGAAAGTCAAAAAGGAATTCGTGTCATTGATGAATGGAATTGTATCTCAGTGGTTCGAAATGTTAAATTTTTGACAGAAGAAACCTCAATTGCAACTGTTATTGAAGGAGACGATATATCCGAAGATTCATCAATTGTACATGTCACTGAAGATGATACAAGTCGCCCAGAATCAGATTTTTAAAACATTGAAGAAGTAACTCAGAGGATTCCAAGTCAGCCCATCCCAGAGGCAAGAATTGATGAAAGAAATATTTTAAGGACACGACTACGTAACCATCATGAAAGTGAATGCATAGCAATGGCGCTGTTGACGATCAGTGAAGAACCAAAGTCTTATGAAGAAGCTATCAATTCAAAGGAAAGTGACAAGTGGTTGAAAGCCATGAAGGAGGAGTTCGACTCTCTTTTGCAAAATCAAACCTGGTCTTTGGTTGAAAATGAAAAGAGTCAAAAGGAAATTGACAACAAATGGGTTTTCAAAGTGAAGAGAAACACGGACGATTCAATCAAACGCTTCAAGGCACGACTGGAATGCCGTGGATTTAATCAAGAATATGGGATCGATTTCTTGGAAACGTTTAGTCCAGTTGTTCGGTTTACTTCATTGCGTGCGGTTTTGGCTATTGCTGCTGAAAAGAAAATGTACATTAAGCAATTCGACGTAAAAACGGCATTTCTAAACGGAGATCTGGAAGAAGTGGTTTTCATGCAACAACCAGTGGGTTTCGATGACAACAGCGGCCGTATTTGTAAATTACAGAAAAGCTTATATGTGTCTTAAGCAAGCTTCACGTTGTTGGAATCGGAGATTCAAAACATTTGTCAATCGTTTCGGGTTCAGAACTTGTGATTCAGATTCGTGCGTTTTCATAAGTAATCGAAATGGAAAAACAATTATCATGGCAATTTATGTAGACGATGGAATTGTGACTGGAGACGATAAAGCTCAAGTGGAATCCGTAATTGAACATTTGAAAAAAGAATTTGAAATCGAACAAATGCCAGTTGGTTGTTTTCTTGGTCTGGAGATTGATCAGCGTGCGGATGGTTCAATATTTATGCACCAAACAGGATATGCCAAGAGGATTTTACAAAGATTTCACCATGAAAGTTGCAATCCAGTGTCTGTTCCAGCTGACCCAAATCAGTTACTTTCGAATTTTGAGCAATCACAACCAAGCAAGTTTCCATATCGACAACTAGTTGGAAGTCTTATGTACTTGGCCATAGCTACAAGACCAGATATTAGTTATGCGATTGGGAACGTAAGTCGATATATGGAAAAACCAATGGTGATACATGAGAATGCGCTGAAACGAATTTTGAAATACATCAAAGGTACAATCAGTAATGGTATTCTGTACAATGCAAATGATGATCATCAGTTATGCGGTTTCAGTGATGCAGATTACGCTGGTGACATTGATACACGAAGATCGACATCAGATTTTGTCTTCAAGTATAATGATAGTATAATCAGTTGGAGCAGCACCAGGCAAAAATGTGTATCACTCTCCACCACAGAGTCAGAATATATAGCAGCTTCTGAGGCAATCAAGGAGTTAATTTGGTTACAACGGTTGTTTGAAGAGCTATTGACAAGTAAAACTGAAATGGTTACAACATTTTACATGGACAACACGAGCGCAGTCAGATTAATAAAAAATCCGGAGTTTCATCGACGTACTAAACACATCGATGTAAGGTACCATTTTATACGTGAAAAATTCGAGGAAGGATGTTTCGAGTTAAAAGTTTATCAACAACAGACATGGTTGCTGACATCTTAACCAAGGCGTTACCGAGAGAACGTTTTCAATTTCTACGAGCTTTAATGGGAGTTTGTGACAAAAAGTGGGAGTGTTGAAAATATTACTTGAGTATTTGAATAACTACTTTGCATATTTATATTTTGTCATAAACTTGTTTTCTATTTACGGATCATAGTATCCATCGCTTTTTGTTTATTACAAATCAACGATGTTTTTCATTATTCATTAAATATCCTTTGTCATAAAGAGTTGTTTCGTCATTTACTTTTGAGAACATTTTATTCTAGAAACTATAAGTTCAATAAAATTTAACTCTACTACTTTAGGTACAGCTTTCACTATTGCCCTTACACAAAATCACACTACTACCACTTTGAGTACAATTTCCACCACTGACTTTATACAAAATTCACCTTAATGGCACGTTTGGCTGACTTTTTGGATTTTGAAAGCGATTTACAGTCTTGAATAAAAAAAATTCCCGATGACGTAATCATCATCTAGAGCCCCCTACCTCCCATGTCATCCAAAATAAGCAAAGCAAAGACCCCCCCACCCCCTGTAGTGCTTACGTAATACTTGAACGGTCCCTCATAAAATTTGTCGCTGAATAGAACAAATTTGTGGTCTTTCCTCTTTTTTCTTGTACAATTCACTGCGCTGGAAATCTCTCTGTTCAATACATGCTTTCTTATGGAAGAAAATAACACGATGTTCTACCGTCTTATTTTTTGGTAAATCTGTTTATTATCTCTTATTCTTTGCGCTCTGAGCAGGTGAATATTGTGCAGGGCGCCGCGCCGGCGCAGTAGCCCAGTGCTCATTTGCAGCATTGCTTCTGCACACTTGGGTGTTGGCTTGAGGTTGGTTTTGTAAAAAAAAAAACGCTTTCCATCTTATTTCTTCCAAGTTTCAACCGCATATGAACAAAAATGTATATTGCAGCTTGAAATAAGTTTCTGCTTGAAGAAAAAAAAAACAAGTATAGAACAAGAAAATAACACGCTGCTCTCCGACTTATTTCATGAATTTGTATGTGTCTCTGCACTGGACTGATGTGTCAAAGGTTGCCACTTTGATAACAAATATGCGTGGATATATTTTTGGCAGAAAATGCCAAATAGGAATTTTTCTAAAGTGGCACAACTGGTCTAAATGAATTCAGTTCCCAATGAGCCGTATTTTGAAAAACGCAGATTATACCAGCAGAACTCAGTGCAATACTTATTTAAATTGATTTTGTGCTTGTAGTGATTTTTTTTTAAATATTACAAATTTAGGCTTTAAAAATTGAAATTAAGTGCAAAAAGTCTGAAAAGTTTTCCGATAGTAAGTTTCAGTGGTTTGATTATGGCCTTAATATCTGTTGACTGTTGCTTAACTGATTTTCTCTTAGAGGAAACAAGTACCTAGTTTTAATCAGACTAGTTTTATGAAGAAAGAAAAAGTTACAGATCTAGGACGCTCTACCTAATAGCAAAGTTGGTTTGAAATACTTGACTTTTTGGCTTGATGTGAAGACAAACATTGCACAAAAAAAAATTTCAAGTAAGCTTTTGAAATTCAAATTGTTGGTGACTAAGTTTTCTTTGAGTTACTATTTGGAATAATTCACGCCTCGCCACTGGTAGGTATAGTTCAGTCCAAGGATGGTTCCTGTAAAGGTGGTGTTTGATCCCCATATTCCAACGGGAACAGTATTGGGAAAGGAAACTTAAAAACTGTAGATTTCAAAAAAATTTTCAGAACTATTACTACATTATCTCTCAGTAACTAAGACTATATCTCATCCCCATATTTCCACGGGAACGGAAAAACGAGATGCAGTGCTTTGCTTAGTGATATCCAGAATGGACCGTTAACAACATCGGCCGCGCTACAATCCTGAATTAATTCAGAAAAATCCCTTGCCACTCCGACTACACCATTCCCCAATTGGTTTTTGATAATAAGTTCCAAGTCTCAATCCCACCGAGAACTATCTGGGAACACGAAGAATTCTTGAAAGATGATTCAATTCATTTCTATACAGATGGTTCAAAAACCGAAGAAGGGGTCGGCTGTGGGGTGTACTCAAACCGACTTAACGTATGTCTCTCATTCCACCTTTTAAACCATTGTAGTGTGTTCCAAGCGGAAATTCTGGCGATCAAAAATGTCCTATCATGGCTAAAAAAGAAACGTGATATATCCTCAGCGAATATCCGGATTTTCTCAGACAGTCAAGCAGCCCTCAAATCACTTGGCGCTGTTTCTACGAACTCAGTAACCGACCTTAACTGTCACCTATCTCTTAAAGAGATGGCTGAACAGTTCAACATTCACGTTATTTGGGTGCCGGAAAGGAACCGTTCTACCGATCTCAACCAACAGGTTGAATATTGGTATACCAATCGCTACATGCAAACTTGTGCTAAAGCAAGAGACAATGGATAGAACAAATAATAGGTGGAACAATATCACTACGTGTGTGGCAACAAAACAGATATGGCCAGAAACAGATCCAAAACGCACAAGACATTTGTTATCCATACCCAGATCGCAAGCTAGCTCCGAAATCAATGTCATCGCCGGACATTGTCTGATAGGAAGACACGCCATAAGACTCAGCGTTTCCACTAATGACTTCTGCAGAAGCTGCTTAGATGAGGAGGAGGAAGAGACAATCCCACACCTCCTCTGCTCATGTCCTGCATTCTCCTTTAAAAGAAAACTGTATCTAGGAAAATATTTCCTCTAAGCGATCTGGCGAACACAGATACCCTGAACCTGTTTCGCTTTATCAAAAGCTCAAAATGGTTTTGTTAAGTGAGGTACTCCCTCGCACAATTTTTATGGTATCACAATGGACCTAATATGGGACTAAGTGCATCAGTTGTTTTCCTGACAGCCATTTTAACCTGTAGTGAATGCATGGATCATCTGGCGACGTTGGGAACGACTTCCACTTACCGCTTTTTGATTTCAAACTTGCTGTTGCGGAGAACTTATGCAAGGCTGATAAGATAGCTTTGAAAAGACGCGGCCGACCATGCAGCTCACTTAGTCTTGCAACTCCTGAGACTATTGGAACTCCAACATCAAGTCGAGCCACACCAACCATTACAACACCGACAACCACCCTGAAAAGACGGCATTCTGCAAGGCATCAAGGCTTTCCTCTTTCTTCGGTACGTTGTAATAATTATAGTCATTTTTCACAAATTAAAATAAATCGCCAAACTTGCCAAAATAATTGTAATGAACGTTCGTTTACCTTTTGTCAAAAATGTTAACTTGCTCTATGTTATAATGAAAAAAGAAATTGTTTTAAGAAAATAAGACTAATGGAAGTGCATGAAATAAATAACCTTTATATTATATGAAAAATGAAGGTTCATTTGGTTACATATGCATTATAGATTATATAATCAATCTTCTGTTTTTCTTTTTAAATATATCCACTACTTCATCTACGCCTACGCCAATATGTATCCCATAGTGAATATTCATAAGAGCCAAGCCGTTCTGTTTGTTTTCACTCGTTGTGTTCCGCAAGTAGTTTTTAAGTCTCCGTAGGTTTGAAAAAGTCCTTTCTGGTGTAGTGGAAACAGGTATGATAGCCAATATCTGTAGTAACGTGTAAATAATTGGACATTATTTTTTTATCGCACTTATCCAAGCATTCCAAAGCAGATTTTGGACTAGGGGAGGATATACAAGTACATAGTCATAGCTGCTTTCCACACTTCAAGCTCTGCTTTGACGACGGATGTACTTCTTTTGGGTAGCACTGCCGAATACATAAAAATTGCGTCTTAAATTTCAGAACTGACTGAAAAATTTGAAGATAGCACACCAGATAATTCCAAATACCAATACTACTTTACAGGGTGTAAGCCTATCGCTTAATTGGTGAATTGTGTGCTCTCGAAATGGGACGTATAAATTTACTTTGTCATACGTGTATACAGGGTGATTTGCATAAGGTGTGACAAAAAGATAGGGTGTGTAGGTTGGACCTAGTCAAGCAAAAAATCGTATGGGAGGGTCCATTTTCCCCCGTTTAGGCGGGAGGGGCAATTTGAAAAAAAAAAATCACTAAAAATGGAAAAAAAATTATTTAAAAATAACGGTAATACCTACAGAGTTGTGCTATAGCATTTTGAAAAGCCAAAAACCTCTACAATGACTAAAATTTAAAAATAAGTTGTTCAAATGAATAGTTTTTTAAATATTAATTTTCAAAGTCAAAATTTTGAAAAAAAAACATAGTTTTTTTTAAACCATTTTTTTTCAAAATTTTACGTAATTAAGTAGTATTTTTCTGGCTTATTTTCAATGCTCTTATGCATTTTTTATCAAACACAAGAAACCGGATGTCAAAATAACCTGTAGTTTTCGACAAATCCAGAAATTACAAAAACGACTTTTAAAATTTTTTTTTTTAAAGTTTTTTTTTCGTTATTGGATTCTTAAGTGATTCGTAAGTGAAAAAAAGTGAAGAGAAAATTCATCCTTTATTTCGTAAATTCACTTAAGAATCCAATAACGAAAAAAAAACTTAAAAAAAAAACAAAAGTCGTTTAAAAAGTCGTTTCTGTAATCTCTGGATTTGTCAAAAACTACAGGTTATTTTGACATCCGGTTTCTTGTGTTTGATCAAAAATGCATAAGAGCATTGAAAATAAGCCAGAAAAATACTACTTAATCACGTAAAATTTTGGAAAAAATGGTTTAAAAAAAAAAAATGTTTTTTTTTTCAAAATTTTGACTTTGAAAATTAATATTTCAAAAACTATTCATTTGAACAACTTATTTTTAAATTTTAGTGATTGTAGAAGTTTTTGGCTTTTCAAAATGCTATAGCACAACTCTGTAGGTATTACCGTTATTTTTAAATAATTTTTTTTCCTTTTTTATTGATTTTTTTCTGAAATTGCCCCTCCCGCCTAAACGGGGGAAAATGGACCCCCCTCCCATACGATTTTTTGCTTGTCTAGGTCCAACCTACACACCCTATCATTTTGTCACACCTTATGCAAATCACCCTGTATATTCGACGCAGAAGTGTTAGAGCGATTAATTTGCCTTCCACGATACATGGCATTTGCAGTATACCACCATTTTCATCGAGCATCACCTTTGCTACTTCATTAGATGACCCTACTCTTTGTCAACTTTATTTCTCAAAAGATGCAAAGCATTAATAACTTTATTCACGTGACTGAATGCTGTTATCGGTGTTAACTGTTTGCAGTTGTTTTGATAGCGACGATGTAAGGCTCATGACTTTTTGAAGAATCACTAGGCACATAACAAAATTCGAATATCGAAGTGTGTTAAGCATTTCAACAGCTTGCTGTGATGTTTCTTTATTGTGGCTAATTTGGAGTTCTTCGAGTGCATTAAAAATAGCTGGATAAATTTCCCTAAATCACATAACAGCTTCATGCTTGTGAACCCACCGTGTTTCACACATTTCCAGCTGGTTTTTTTGAATTCCAGCCGATAAAATAGGTCCCGAATTTTACCATTCAAAACAGCAGTGCGTTCAGCAAAATGTCGAAAGTAGGAACCAACAGACTGCACGATTCCAACGCAATTTCACACATCTGCTTGTGAACACGAGTCAGCAATAGCAAGGTTGAGAGAGTGTGCACAACAATGAACATACAGAGCTAAAGCACATTCTTTACGAATATACGCTTGGGCACCGTACAAATACCCACTCATTATTAGATACACTCTGGTTTTAATCTTCTTAAAACAAAGCGAATCTCAGAAATTGTGACCCACAATGGAAAAAATTCTCTTAAGTGGGGAAGCTGGTCTAGAATTTTGAAGAAACCGAATTTTTTTTTTGTCTTAAAAGGTAGATACTTTAGGGGCTTAAAAATAACATACCAAAGGATGGATGCCGGCAAAAATGTCTAAATGCCCAAATTTCCATTCTGCGGCAGTGCCCCACAGGTATGCCATATGATTTTATAATACTTAAAACTTTAAACACGTTTTTCTCGAAATCACTTTTTTAACTGGCCGAAGACATAACTCGAGGAAATCTTCACCGATCTATACGAAATTTTGACAATACATTCGAAATACCTTTCTCCGGAGACGTACGTAGGATTTTTTTTTATATCGCATAGTTTGTTTTTAATCAACAATTTTGTCGTTTTTTTATAGGGAAAATTTAAATTTTTTGTTCAAACGTACACCGTTTCGCGAAAAAACAAAATATCGAAAAAATCTTCGACCACGGACCCGTCTAAAAACTGAGGCGCCTCCGAAGAAATGTTGTATTACACTTTTTTTTCTATCAATTAAACTATTATTTACGACGAAACGAACTAATAAACCGCGGAACTATTGGCTTTACGAATCCAAATTTGCAAAATATTAAATTGTTAAAACAAATGCACAGCCGGTGCCGCGAAAATTATAGTCGAGATTGACAACTGTCAAACTCGATTGAACAAGCAAAAAAAAATGCAATAAAAAAAATAATTTGCGGCTACTCCACGGCTACTCAGCTGGGCTGGGTTCACAATGGTTAAAAAACGATCGTGTATAAAAAAGTATATGTGTGGTAAAAAGTAGATGGTTAAAAAAATTATTGAATTATTTTATTGATTGAATGTAAATCAGAACAGGGTGTCCTAGATTTAAGGCGGCGCCAGGAAATTTTTAGAAAGAAGGAATTTCCAAACCTTGGCTGAAAAATGTTAAATAAAAAGGAATATGAAATGAAGAGAAAGAAAGATGATTTAAATGATTTTATTGTTGGGAAAACCTTGGCGAAACAGGATTAAAAACCCAAATCTTTTAAAGAAAATAAAGTTTGTTTTACAAAACTAGAAAAGGTAAATAGAAATTACTAGAGACAGTATATATGTATATAAAAGTTAAAAAGACCTTCAAATGTCTTTCAAAGAAAACAAAAGAACGAAGGTAAAAAAGGTTGGACCGTTAAAATTCGGTCCGGAAAAACTCCAAAATGGGGTTGAAATGAACAGGGGCGCGTGCCAGACAATCTTCTGGTAAATTCGAAATAAAAAAAGGTCCACACAGAAAATAAAAATGTTTAAAAAGCTATAGCTATACTGCGCACTCAATTATGTATTTTTAAATGTAACACACTCTACTTATCTTTTCAAGATGTCCTCCTCCTGTTTTTTTTCTCGTATTCTTTTTCTCCCAATTATCGTCCCGTCCTGACTATTCCTATAGTCTTGCTAATTTCTCCTTCCTGAACTCACTTTAAAAAAAAAGATTCTAAAACGAACTTGTTAAAAACTTGCTTCAAAAAAAGAATAAAAACTTGTTTTCGACTTTTTTTCCAATTTCTGATTTTTCTCACACAGTATTATAAACCTCTAATTCGCTTGTCAGCTAGCCAAGAAGTGTCTCCCACTTCAAGCCTAGTTTCTTGTCTGGCCTCAACCCCTCTCACATGCACGCATACATTCATACGCTCATCCAATCAGTTTTGTGGATTCAGTGTCTCGACATCAACCACCGTTGCGTTGGCGTGCTGAGCCATCGCTGTCTAATACCAACAAAAGTGTACAAATACACAGAGTTCGACAAGTTGTTGGTGTCGTCCAAAACTTGCCGTTCTTTTGCCAATCACTAAGTTCGAAAGTTCGACAAGTGGTTGGTGTCATCCAACTCTTGCCGAACTTGATGGGTGAGTCCAGACCACCTAAAACCCTATATCAAAACCTTTTTGAGAAAACATCGAAATTTAATAAATTGAAAACAAGTTGAATCTGAGCATTTTCTCAGTTACTCTACTACGCGTGAAAAGTGAATCTAGGAAGACTAGAGATCAAATTACTATTTTCCTGAATAATCAATTCTTTTGAGGAAACCTATAGGAGGAGGAAATCTTTTACATCGCGAACCCTAACCTGATACTGGTGGACGCTTTTGCAGATTTAAGGATGAGGGGATGAACACTTATTGTTCCAACCTTTTTATACCTTGTTATAGATAATTTAGGGTGCGCTTAAGGCCATACTACTTTAAATTGTTTCAAATGATGAAGTTGTCTCCTTCGCAATTTCGAGCTCATTAGATCATATTTGAAGTATGATGTGTATTCTGTGTGATGTTGCGTAAAGTGAATTTTTGTGTGGTGTGTGTATGGTGTATTTTATGTTGATGCTTTTGTGTTATAGGTGTTGTATGTGACTCTCCAGAGTTCTTCTAGCTCGACATACTGATCAATATCTCAGCTCATCCGCGATGTTACCTTCACATTGCTAAGAGCAAACAACGGAGTAATGGTGGGGTTAAAAAAAGGTTGGGAAGGTTAAGTGGAAAAGAGAGGATATAATAAGATGAAAATAAAGCAATAGCAAGAATAGTTTTTGCTCCGGGAAATTTTACCGTAACAGCTGGACAGCCGCCATTTTGAATTTAATTGACACCAAAAAATTTTTATTTGTGTATCAAAACCTTAATTATAAAACCTCTTTCACAGATTTTCCATTGATCTTTTTGTTGAGTCACAAAAAATTCATAAATTATACCCATTTTTCACGCTCTAAACCAGGTTAGAGTGAGAATTATTTTAGCGAACTATTATGTAGGGGTTTTGTGTGTTTTTGATAATGTTTTGTAGCAAGCGAACATTTTTAGTAATTGCGATTTCTAAAAGAAAATTATTTAAACAAGCCTTTTCTTTGTCTTATTCTAAATCAATAACCTATAGATTCAAAGACCGAATCATTTAGATAGCCGATGATGATAAATAATAGACGGTCGATTCGATTTTCGAAAATAAACGATTTACTCAGGCCTAATAGTGCGTACTGATACGGCACTAAAAACCCCTGAACCCCCCCCCCCCCCTGGCTACGCCCATGTGCTACCAATATCATTATCTACTATTTCGAAGCTGTAAGAACACTACCAGTTACCAGAACTCATTCGCTTACCTCGATCATTTGTTTTGAGTTTGACGGATTTTTCTCTTAAGCAAAAAGTAATGAGAGAGAAAACAAAGAAAATAAAAAAGTGTTAAAACACAAACATTATATAAGCAGCGTAGGCGATAGCAGTGGAGACTGAAGATAGAAGCGATTTTGATAGAAGTGGCAATCGTGGTGTTGGCGGTAGCAGTGGCAGTGGGAATGGCAGCAGAAGTAAGAAATTTATTAATTCGATTTACATCAATAATGCTCTTACATATTATTCGAGAGCTTCATTTGTTAAGGCAAAAGGGGCTAAAATGCAAAAGGGGTTTAAATATTTGTGGTTGAAAAAATTATTCTTATTCGATCCTTTAATGATCTTGAACTTCCTTAGTAGTTAATTATGAACTTTTTAATTGAACTAAATTGTGATTTTTCAACCTTTGATCTCATTAATACTAATTGTGAAGAAATTTTTACAAATAATAATTATACTTTAAACATACCCTATTCACCAAAATATCAGAAGTTTGAGAGAAAATTTTTCAAGTCTGATTTCCCATATAGTGTATTCACGTGTATTCCAGATATCATTTGGATTTATGATTCAGAGAGAAAAAATTACAAATTACTTTAATTAATTAATTAAATTAAATTTTAATTAATTACTGCCAGATTTTAGTTTTCACCTTAATTCTAGTGCGAATTACCCTGCTGGAGGCGTATGGTGTTTTGTGAGAAAAGTACATGAAGTATTGAAGTTATTGAAGTAATTAAACTCAATTTTGAAAGCGCGGATGTATTAAAAATAAGTTTGAAAGTCAACCATAAAGTGTTTGTAATTTTATGTGTTTAGAAGCTTCATATGTCTAGCAGTACAGTTTTTTTGGAAGAATTTTAAACTCTTTTGAGCAGTGAAAAATCAGAAAATGTTATGATTTTGGGGGACTTTAATATCGACATTCTGGAGAATAATGAATTTGTGGCAACAAATCATGATACTGTAACGTGCGCTTAGTTCGCAAAATAAAACTTCACTTTTTATTTATTTCTACCACTTTATTCAGTATCTATACTTTATTCGAACTCAACTCGACTATTGGACTATCACTGGTTAACAACATTTCACTCTTAACTTTATCACTCTATAATCAAAACTGACTGCTCGTTGCGTCAGCGGTCCTATTTATATAGAACAACACTCATCTAGAGCGTTCCAGTTTCTTCTCCATGGTTTCCACATTTGCTGTCAAAAATCTCTACACTCACACACACTGGCTTACAAGCAATGCCTGTCATTTTATACCATTCCATTATAGTGTTGCCAGTTGTATTTTCGGTTAAACGTTTTTCGATTAGGAAATTGGTATAAATGTTGGGTGTTCATTACACTGCCCCCTCCTTAAGATTGTTCGTCCCGAATAATTTCATCTGCAGCCTCGCCACTATATCGATGCAGCCGGTCACAATGAACTACTTTTAACTTGCCTCTTAATCCTCTTTGGATGCGGTAAACCACGTCGTTAATCCTCGTGACAACAGTATAAGGACCTTCCCAGTTCTGCTGAAGTTTCGGTGACAATCCCTTTTGACGATGAGGATTATAAAGCCACACACGATCTCCTGCTTGGAATCCTGCCGTTGTCGCTTTTGTGTCGTACCGTGTCTTCATCCGGTCGCTGTAGGTTTTCATCCGTTCCCTTGTTCTTTGATGGATGTCAGCGAGTTTCTCCTTGAGGTCATCCACATACTCGTTCGTGTCCTGTGGCTCCTCTGTGGGGCATCCAAATTTAAGTTCGCTGGGCAGCCGCATGGTTTTCCCGAACAGGATGTCAGATGGTGTTTGTCCTGTCGAGCTATGTACTGCACTTCTATAGGCCATCAGGAATAGCGGTACGTGCCTATCCCAGTCTTTTTGGTAGTCGCCTACGACCTTGCTGAGGTGTTCTTTCAAGGTCCGGTTGAATCTTTCAACCATCCCATCAGATTGTGGATGAAGCGGTGTGGTTCTGGTCTTCTTGATGCCAAGTAGTCCGCACACTCCTTGGAAGATGTTTGACTCGAAGTTCCTCCCTTGGTCGGAATGGAGTTCCATAGGTACGCCAAACCTACTTACCCAGTTAAACACAATCTGGTCGACCACCGTTTTGGCTTCTTGATTTGGGATGGCATACGCCTCAGGCCATTTGCTAAAATAGTCCATTACAACCAGAATGTACTTGTTTCCAGCGTTGGTCTCTGGAAAAGGCCCAGCCACATCTACTGCAATCCTCTCAAAAGGCGATCCAACGTTGTACTGATGCATCTTACCTTGAATCTTCCTACCAGGTCCTTTGGTTGCAGCACACTTGTCACATGTTCGGCACCACTTCTCCACGTCATCTCTAGCATGTAACCAGTAGAACCGATGTCGCACCTTCTCCAGTGTTTTGTTAACTCCCAGGTGACCTCCAGAAGGTCCGTCGTGCATCTCCCGAAGAACTTCACTGACTTTCGATTGCGGTACGATCAGCTGCATCACATATGACTTACCGTCAGCGGACTCCCATCTTCGCCTGAGGACACCTTCTTGCACATATAGTGAGTCCCACTGTGCCCAATAGGCTTTGAGAACTGGACTCCTGTCAGAAATGTCACCCCATTCAGGTTTCTCTTCATTTTCTTTCCATGCGAGAATGGGTTCGATATCTGGATCCTCCTGTTGAGCGGTCCTCACTTCCTCATTGCTCCATCCGCATATGGGGTCAGCTCTTAGTCGCTGAGCGGTAATATTTTCTTTGTTTTCTTGTCGCCTACAATGCTTGCAATCCTCTTTGCAAGGTCTTCGGGACAATGCGTCAGCGTTTGAGTGCAGCTTTCCTCTGCGGTGTTGAATCTGGTAATCATAAGTCTGCAGTCTTTCTATCCACCTTGCGACTTGACCTTCTGGATTTTTGAAGTTCAACAGCCAGTTCAGAGCACCATGGTCTGTCCGTAGAAGGAATTTCTGTCCATAGATGTACTTATGGAAGTGCTTTGTTGCCAAGATAAGAGCTAGCAGTTCCCTTCTGGTCACGCAGTAGTTTCTTTCAGGCTTCGAGAGGACCTTACTGTAATATGCCACCACTTTCTCTTCGCCATCATGCACTTGGGATAGTTCCGCCCCGATTCCAACGTTGCTTGCATCTGCGTCGATGATGAATGTTTTGCCAGGTGTTGGATGTGCCAGCACTGGAGCGTTACAGAGGCGGTATTTGAGTTCCTGAAAAGATTTTTCACACTCACCTGACCATTTGAACTGCTTCCCTTTTTCGGTGAGCTGATGCAAACTTTTTGCAACTCCAGCAAAGTTCTTAACAAAACGTCGGTAATATGTGGCAAGTCCAAGAAAGCTTCGGAGTTGATGTTTGTCCTGTGGTGTTGGCCAATTTTTGACGGAGTCAACTTTTTCAGGATCTGTCTTCACTCCTTGGGAAGAGATGATGTGTCCCAAATACTTAACTTCGGTTTTGAAAAGTGCACATTTTTCCGGATTCAGTTTAAGGTTAGCCTCTCGAAGTCTCTGAAACACGGCTTTTAGGTTCTTGCAATGTTGGTCAAATGTTTTCCCGTAAACAATGACATCGTCCAAGTAGACAAGGCACACAAAACGATGTACGCGACAGCAAACAAAGACTTTAAGCAGCTCTGTTACGAGAAAAAAAAGAAAATGCACCAACAAAATATCCTCGTTTTGAACTCGTCAAGATCCTCTGCAGATTTTTGGAAAGCCGTGAAGTCAATCAACGGGAGGACAAATTACATTGCTGCAACATTGAGAGCTCCAGAACTGCGAGACTATTTTATGAACTTGCTTAATGCACCAGTTTTCATCGCTCCACCAGTATGCACCTCCGTATTTTGAGGATGACTTACTAGAAGCACCGTTTTCGATATCGGAAGTAAAAAATGTTATAGAGAAATCTAAAAGTGGAAAAGCTCCGGGCGATGACCGCATCCCGGTTGAGTTTTATATGAACTGCACGCCGGAATTTCTGAATGCATTGACTGAGGAGTTTAACAGAATATTTGCAAGCGCAGATGTTCCAGAAAGCTTCAAAAAAGCAATTATATTCCCACTTCACAAAAAAGGATCCTATGAAGCACCTGAAAATTATAGGGGAATCTCGTTTTTAAATTCCTCGGTCAAACTTTTTAGTACGTTGATTTTTAATAGACTTGCACGGTGGACTGTAGATAAAAAAATTCTAAATGAATTTCAAGCGGGATTCAGGAGAGATTATTCGACCTTAGACCAAGTATTCAGTCTATTAAATATTGCGGAGAGCTTCAAAAGAAGGAAACGGAAACTTTACGCCTTTTTCGTCGATTTTCGCGCTGCATTCGACTCGATTGCCCGCGAAGCGCTTTTTTATAAGCTGTATAAGTTGGGTATATCGGGAAAAATTATTGGCTTACTCAAAGCGATGTACGAAAATAACGTGGCCTACGTATGGGATGGAGAGCACATTTCTGAAGAGTTTTCAACTCAAATGGGAGTTAAACAAGGCTGTGTACTGAGCACGTTACTCTTCATACTATTTATAAACGATATCTTGGATGAGATTGGAGGGGGAATTCATTTTGGAAATGTTCGTATCCCGGGTCTTATATTTGCGGATGATATCGTATTTCTTTCTGACTCTGTGGAAGGCATGCAACGAATGATAAATAGGCTGGAGAACTATTGTGAAAACTGGAATCTAACCGTCAATTTACAAAAATCGAAAATCATGATATTCAGGGATGGAGGCGGAAGATATGCAAATAACGAAAAGTGGACATACAAGGGTGAACGTGTTGCTATAGTTCGTGAGTACAAATACCTAGGAGTGAATGTCTCTGCAAATCTCAACATGAAAAAACACTTTGAGATAAAGCTAGCTGAAGCGAAAAGAGCTGTGTCCGCAGTGTGGAACCGCTGTATTGATAATAATTATATCGAACATAGTGCAAAACTTAAAATTTTTCACGCAACCTCAGCCTCCATTATGTTGTACGCGGCACAAGTTTGGGGTTACTCCCAAGTTGAAGAAGTTGAAAGGTTCCTAAGGTATTTCCTAAAACGCATTTTTAGATTACCGAGTTGCACCCCCAACTATATGCTACATCTGGAAACAACTGAACCGCTGTTGTTCCTAAAGACCCTCAAGATGCACTTCGATTACGTAATCAAGGTGATGGAGATGGATGAAAGAAGGCTGCCGAATCTAGTGCTTAGAAAACTGTTAGCATCAAGAGGAAATCTGATCAGAAAGTGGGAAGAGCTGGCTATTTGCGTAGGTGAAAACTTAAATTTGTTACCCGAAGTAAGCCCAACTGATTTGAGACTGAAGTTTAACTTGATATTGGAGAAAATTAGCCACTCAACATATTCAAACTTTAAACAAGAAGCACAATCATCGCAGTATAGAATGATGTACAGCAGACTAAATTTGGATCTTAATGAAAGCACGTATCTTCTCAATCGCTACCGCATAAACATGATAAGTGTATTATTTAAAATTAGAGGTGAACTTTTAAATTTGAACTATATTCCGCATCGACCTGACCTCCCGATTCTATGCGAGCTCTGTAACTTCAAGGAGAGAGAAGATGTATATCACTTTATTGCCAGATGTCCCATTTTGAAGGAGTTTCGAGTGAGGTACTTTCATGTAGCCTCGATGGATTTGAATGACACTTTGGATGTCCTAAATGGAAAGCTAGGCTGGATAACCTTGTATAATTACACAATTAGTGCACTAAACTATAGGAAACGCATCTTCGAAGGAAACTTTTAAAGAAAAAAACAAATGAATTAAATATAAAAATATAAAATGCATATCAAGCTTAAATAAATTGTCAATCTGGTAGACGGCCATTGGCCAAACCATATTAAACTTAAGTTTATCATATTGTATATTTTTAAAGAAGTTTTTAAATAAAGTTTTTTCAACTAAACTAACTAACTAACTAGACAAGGCACGCTTTCCACGTCAGTCCTTGAAGAACGCACTCCATCAAACGCTCGAATGTTGCCGGAGCGTTGCATAGCCCAAACGGCATAACTTTAAACTGCCAGAGCCCATTACCTGTCGAAAACGCCGTCTTTTCCCGATCATCAGGGTGGATGTCAACTTGCCAATATCCACTCTTCAAGTCCAGCGTCGAAAACCACTGGGCTCCCTCCATGGCATCCAGGGTATCACTGATTCTCGGCAGAGGATAGCTGTCCTTCTTAGTCACATCGTTCAGCCTTCGGTAGTCCACACAAAAACGAGTGCTTCCGTCTTTCTTTTTCACTAGAACCACTGGTGACGCCCAAGGACTTTTGGAATTTTCGATAAGACCGTCCTTCTTCATTGTTGTTATCATTTCCTCAACCTAACCTTGTTTGGCCAGTGGAAGGCGTCTTGCGGGCTGACGAATCGGTCTTGCATGTCCTGTGTTGATGCGATGCTGCACCAACTGTGTCCTACCATATTGCCCCTTTGCCGATGCGAAGATGTCAGTGTACTCTTGTAGGAGATTTTCAGCCATCCTCGTTTGTTGGTGATCAAGGTTGGATGAATTCAGGATTCTAGCTTTGATGGTTTTGAGCTCCTCCGGAGTTATAGTTTTTCTCGGGGCTTCGTCTGTGATCTTCGTAATTGCTGCAACCGATTCGCAACGTCCAACGACTTCTCCTTTCTTCAACTTTACATCGTACGGTCTGGTGTTTAGTAATCGTACGGGGACCATTTTGTTTTTCGGTGCCACTAGTGTTTTCCCAATGATGACGCTTTGGGAGGAACACTCTGGGTCTGGTTCCACCATTAGGTATCGAAGGCTTCCAAACTCACCTTCAAGTTTTGTCCAAACGAACACTTCAGAAGAAGGAGGCAGAATCAGATCTTCCGTGATGACAGTCCTCCGTGTTGACGTTTTTTCATTCGAATAGGTCATTGGAATTTCTTTATTTTGGTATTTCAAAACTTGATTACCGATATCCAAAATAACTCCGTGCTGTTTCATAAAGTCGATTCCAATGATGCACTCGTCACATATATCTGCCACCAGGAATTGATGAGTAAACACTAGATCAGCCAGTCGGATTTTAAGACACACTTCTCCATATATTCTTGCTGCTTCTCCCGTTACGGTTCTTAGACGGTAGCTATTGGTGTTATGAAGCCACGTCGTCTTTACCAGGTCTCGACGTACTATGGAGGCTGTGGCACCGGTGTCGATGGTAGCCACATGTTTGATCCCGTTAATAGTAGTCTCCACAGTCAGACTTTTGTTGTCTCGTTTGGTCTGGGAGACCTGGATGGTGGTTCTGGGTCCATCGATACAAGAAACCCGCCTCTGCCCCTCGAAGTTGGATTGATAGGCAACGCTGGTGTTGTTGTTACCTTGCTCTAGGTTGGATCTCTTGCTTCCACAATGTTGACAAGCGGCTTTATTTGGTGGTAGTCGGCATTGACGCTGTAAGTGCCCGGTCTTGTTGCAGTTCCAACATCTTGCTAGTCCGCTCCGCTGGTTCTTTTGTATTTCAGCTCTTCGGCATGATCATTCTTCGACTATGGCTTCTCTAAGTCGATGTACTCCATGAGAAGCCTGTTCTGCTGCTTCAATTGTCAATGCAAATGCTAAAGTTTCAGAAAGAGTACGTGTTCTAGCAGTTCGCACAGACCTCTGAAGATTTGTATCGGAAATGGCACGAACAAAGGACTCAACAGCAAGCTGGTTGATGATTTCTTCTCCAGCATCCGGGTATGCCAGGTGAACCAGTCTTTCGACGTCTGCTTGGAGCTGCTGTAGACTTTCACCCCTTTTCTGGACTCTGTTATTGAGTTGGACTCGGAAGACTTCTTTCAAGTGGCTATCTCCAAAGCGTTTATCTATAGCTGCCACGAGAGAACTGAAATCGCCGCTCTTACCAGCTGGAACTGTTTGAAGTAATTCAGCTGCTGGTCCTCTAAGAGCAAGAGTCAGTGCAATGTACTTGTCTTCGTCATCCCAGCCATTTGTTGTCGCGGCTGCCTCAAATTGTCTCTTGTAGACTGGCCAAGAAGACTGTCCATCAAATGTTGGGGGTTTCATCTCCTTTCTCTTTGCAAACTCCCCAGCAGACTCTCGAATTTTGATTTTCCGGATCTGGTCTAATTCCTTGGTCAGAACATCACATCGGCTTTCTACGCCTTCGAAACGATTCTCTACAACAGAAAGCTGTTTTTCCACACCTTCAACGCGTTCGTCAATAGCACATACATTTCTCTCAATGTTGCCCAATTTGCCTTCTAGAATGTTCTTCTGACCTTCCAAAACATTCTGTTGCGCCTCAAGTCTTTCGAGAATATTCTGTTGTTCTTTCTTTTGTTCGTTTCGTTGTGCTTCAAGTTGTTCGAGAACATTCTGCTGTTCCTTCCTTTGATCGTTTCTCTGCTCTTCCAGACGTCCGAGAATATTCTGCTGTTGCTCTTCAATCAGCTTCTTTTGTTGTACTTCGAGTCGTTCGAGAACATTCTGCTGTTCCTTCTTTTGCTCGTTTCGCTGTTCTAACAAAAGTTTCATCATACTAGAAAAATCTACACTTTCACTTACTTCTTCTTCCTCCACTTCTTTTTCAAAAACAAAAGTGTTTACGTCTTCCCCTTGCTGTTCCAAATAGTTGCGCAAGCGCAGGACGAGCTCATTTTTCGATCCCGCTCTAGAAAGATTTCGCTTACCTAACTCACTTTTAAGCTCAATGCAGTTGAGCTCTTCCAACAACTTACCCATTTTCACTGTATTTAACTTTTTTTTTTTTTTCACTTTACTAGTCAAATAAGTTTTATTTACACTTCTGACACCAATGTAACGTGCGCTTAGTTCGCAAAATAAAACTTCACTTTTTATTTATTTCTACCACTTTATTCAGTATCTATACTTTATTCGAACTCAACTCGACTATTGGACTATCACTGGTTAACAACATTTCACTCTTAACTTTATCACTCTATAATCAAAACTGACTGCTCGTTGCGTCAGCGGTCCTATTTATAAAGAACAACACTCATCTAGAGCGTTCCAGTTTCTTCTCCATGGTTTCCACATTTGCTGTCAAGCATCTCTACACTCACACACACTGGCTTACAAGCAATGCCTGTCATTTTATACCATTCCATTATAGTGTTGCCAGTTGTATTTTCGGTTAAACGTTTTTCAATTAGGAAATTGGTATAAATGTTGGGTGTTCATTACAATACTTTAGCCTCTCATGGACTTTACTCATTTGTCAACGAAGTCACAAGACCAATTTCTGGTAAATGTCTCGATCATGTTTATGGCCGTCTTGCTTCTTCTTCATCTCTCAGAGCCGAAGATAACCGACCATTCGATTACAGGAATTATTGTTAATATAGGATAGCAAAACATTCGAGTAGAGTCTGAATCTGTTGATACAATAATAAAAATAGATTTTGCCAGGCAAGAATCTATTCTTTGAGTTGTGGGAAGATGTTTTCGCTGAAAATTATCCCTCTGAGTCATATGATGTGAGTTATGTTACTTTGATACATTTCTGAATGTTCCTTTACAGTTGTACCGAAAAAACATGACAAACGTCTCAGACCATGGATGTCAAGTAAATTATTGAACAAAATTAGATATAAAAACAAAATAAGAATTAAATGTTCAAAACACCCTAACAATCAGTTCTTTAAAGAAAAATATAAGAAATTATATAATGAGCTAAAGAAAGAAATACGTTGTTGTCGTGTTGACTATTATAAAAGCAAATTCAATCAAGCTAAAGGTAATATAAGAAGTGAATGGCAAATTGTAAACAGTATTCTCAATAAAACAGAAGGTGGAAATCAGGTGTCTGCAATCCGAGTTAATGATCGTGTGGTTTCACAAAAATTGATATCGCCAATTCTTTTAATGAGTTTTTCTCAACCATATCATATGATGCACAATCCGTTTTGAATTGTTCACATTGTACTCCAGTTTACATTACACTCTTCATCCCGTAGCTTTTTATTTGCTTAAATAGTGAGTAGTGAGATGTGTTACTAGTCGGACGTGCTTAACAGACTGGCAGTGTAAATTAAGTTTAAAGTGGTGATTTAAGTACTCCAAGGTTTTGTAGTCTAAACTAAGATAAATAAGTTTCTGCCAAGTGTTTTTATACTACAATTTCAACTATAATCAAGTGGGTTTCTAGTAATTAATCAATTAATTGGATTATTAAAATCCTCTACCCAAATTGACAATCCTACAAACTATATCCATCCCACTCACCAAAATTGTTTAATACATGCAGTCTAAGTATGTATTAAACAATTTTACATACCTTCACATAATTTCCTTATGGGTTCAAAAGAAGGTCTACGGTCGTCTGATTCTCCATCATACGCGTTGTCAACATTTTCAAAAATATCAACACCGACATCAAAAGCACAAACACAATTAAATCCAACAAAGTCCAGTAAATAAAAGAATTCTACACAAGAAAATTCGAACATGATGGATATAACCGCTATACTTGAGAAATCTTTGCAAACACAGTTTATTATGCTCACGTCACAAATTACGTCACAGATTGCAGAATCTGAAAAAAGAATCACTGAAAGAATTAGTTCTGACGTATCAGATCTAAGACTCTCCATAGAAAACATGAATACACAAATTCCTCTGGAATCGATAATATTTCTAACATTTTTGTCAAAAATATAGCGTTCTTTATTATTGATGTCTTACATTTTTAACAACAGTATTTTGTCTGGAGTATACCCTGATGCACTTAAATGTGCTAAAAATAAATTCCGAAGAAGAAATTACATATGTATATAATGACCTAATAAATAAATATTCTTCCGCTTTTCCAAAAAGGTAATACTAGTGGATTATGTAATTATAGGCCAATCTCGCTTTTACCATCACTAAGTAAAGTATTTGAAAAAGCCGTTAAAAATAGGATGGTTAGCTTTCTGAATTCAACGGGTCTCTTTAGCGATATTCAATTTGGGTTTCGAAGTGGCAAATCAACCGAAGATGCCTTGTTTTGTTCACAGGTATTTTCTAATCTTGATAAAAAAAAGTACGTCAGGAGTATTTGTTGATATTTCAAAAGCTTTCGACGCATGACTTATTGCTAACTAAGATTGAAAATGCAGGGTTCCGTGACTTCATGATTGATGGGCTTAGAACTTATTTGAAACATAGAACACAAAGGGTGAACTTACTTGATGTTAGTACTGATATTGGGTCTATAAAACTTGGGGTTCCTCAGGGGCCTATTTTTTTTTTTTATTAATATATATCAACTCATTGTTCAGCTTACCTTTTAAGGCCGAGGTTCACCCCACCCGTTTATTAATATTTTTGAATTGTATAATATTTAATATTTAGTCAAAAGTGACAATAACACTATTTTGACAAAAATACCTTAGTCACATAATATTTCTTTATAAATTATAAAATGTTTAAAAAATTTTGTATAGTATTGTTAAATAAGGAATTTTAAGAAATAAACAAACAAACATCATTTGCCATTTTAGTAACATCACTACGATCAATATTTGAGACAACCTACTACTGTAACGAAGAAGGTCTTCAACGTCTCCGCTTACTGCAGTGACGTCTCTCTTACAAAGGAGCCACCGCACCACGCCGCTCCACGGACTTACGGCAGACGTGGTACCGGTGGTAGATTAACGAAACCGCTAATCCGTCCTATATCAACCCTTCTACACTCAAATATAGAAAAGCTTCCGAGGGACGAATTCAATGAAGCGTGTTTTCTCCATATTGTAAGAGTCAAAATAAAAGCAAGTTTCGCTTTAAAAAAAAAAGAAATAAATATGATTTGTTGCGGAGGTCCTGGCAACATCTTTTCCGTATGTTGTTGAGTTGTCAGGACAAAATGATCGGTATAGTCTCTACCAGAGATTAAAATGAACTAAGTATGCTTGTGAACTATGAGTATTTACTTGAAAAAAACGAGTTTGAACAAACTGAGTCAACCCACAAGCAAGTAAATTTGAACAATCTTATTTGTGAACCAAACAACTCTGAACAACCCCTATTTTCAAACGAACCAAACAAGTAGGCTTGCTTGCAAGTCAAAATGAGTTTGAATAACATTGAGTTAAACTGCTTGTGAGCAAAGTGCTTGTGAATAAAAGTGATCACAAGCAATTTGATCGCAAGCAAGCAATAAGTTCATGAGCAAGCAGTGTGCTTGTGAATAAGCAGTGTGTTTGTGAATAAGCAGTGTGTTCATAAAGCAAGCAATGTGATCATACCAAAAAGGGTAGTTTGATGGCGTGATCGTTTTAAGTAAAATAAAAATCTAGGTATACCTAGGTGAGAAGTACGTTTATTTAATAGCATGGTTATTATACAGTAGATATGGAAACAATTTATTGTATTCATTGAAGTAGATGTAAGTAAGTAGATATATAGAAACAAAAATTTCAAGTAAACAGAAAACTCAACTAGAAGTTAAAAAAAGCAAAACATTAAAAAAAATATGCAACTATAAAATAGGTATTTATACCTACATGTTTATAACTCTTCCTAATTCATTGATGACCTTTAATTTTTGTACCTACCTAAGCTTAAACCCAAACATTTGCATGCCATAAAACGAAAGGATAAGCAATCACTTGTCATAAAAAAATGATAAGCAAAATCCATTTCCGCAATAAAGGCATATAAATTTATTATACTGTAAAAATTATTATTATATTAAAAAGGGAAATTTTGGAATCAGAAATTAAAATATTTTATCATCCAGCAATGCAACCAATCCGTTCTTTCTCATATCCAAAGCCAACCATTTGTATGCCTTTCTTTGTTTTTCAATAGAATTATAGTTAGGTATAAATGTTCAGCGCATTGCTTTCCGATGGACACACTGCCTGCTTATAAACACACTGCTTGCTTGTAAGCACGCTACCTGCTTGTGAACACACTGCCTGCTTGTGAACACACTACCTGCTTGAGAACATTTTGCGTGCTCATGAGTATTTGAATATATTCAAGTAAGTTCAAACAAGTCAATTTGCTTGCAAGTCATTTGCTTGTGAGTTCAATACAGAAAAAATGACTTGTGAGCATCCTTACTGA
The DNA here is from genome assembly GCA_949752695.1 of Melanostoma scalare. Lineage (NCBI taxonomy): Eukaryota > Metazoa > Arthropoda > Insecta > Diptera > Syrphidae > Melanostoma > Melanostoma scalare. Next base: position 61,671,599 of record OX456986.1, read on the forward strand.
TTTAGTTTGTTCAGAAGAATTTTTGCTTGTGAGTAAATATGCTTGCGAGCTATTTGCTTGTGAATAGGGGTGGAAAATGATCAAGACTGAGCGATCGTTGAGAAATTTTTGATGTGTTTGAACAGATTTGAACATACTCATTTTGATCTCTGGTCTCTACCTCTCTTTAGTAGTGATCATACATGATCAGTATGTCGAATAGTGCCATTGAGTGTAGATCGTTAGCTTCAGTGGGTTTTAGTTTGTGTAGTTTTAAATACATAGATACATAATATTTATTTATCGAGTAAAAGAAGGTGAGTTCTTTCACTAAACCTTTTGTGTATTGCATGTCCTACGTTTATTTTGTGTTGTTTAGTCTTTGGTAATCAACTCTAATGTAATAAGTGAAAGTACAAGGGGACGCCGTGTAGAGTGTATATGTGCGGTTTCTCTCCCTATTCCCACTAATGTATGGCTGGTGTTTGATACTGTCTAGTTCCTCAATGTAGAGTGTGAGACAGATCATGGTTCCGCTATACATTAGTTTGTGTGTGTTGAGGGGTCTGAAAGAGAGCCGGCAATGGATTAAGCAAACGTCTAAGGAGACGGTTTGTAGACTGTAGTGTACTTATGCATGGTTTCTCTCCCTATTCCCGCTGATGTATGGCTGTTGCCTGGTGGTTGATACTGGCTGGTTCCTCAAAGTAGTGTGAGTCAGATCGACGTTCCGCTATACATCAGTTTGTGTGTGTTGAGGGGTTTGAAAGATAGCCGGCAAGGAAATAAGTAAACGTCTAAGGAGACGGCTTGTAGAATGTAGTGTGCATATGTACAGTTTCTCTCCCTAGTCCCACTAAAGTATGGCTGGTTGTTGATTTGATACTGTCTAGTTCCTCAATGTAGAGTGTGAGACAGATCGTGGTTCCGCTATACATTAGTTTGTGTGTGTTGAGGGGTTTGAAAGAGAGCCGGCAATGAATGTACTCGTTGGTTGCATGTGCGGTCAAAACTGCATGCGTACCCCTGAATAAAGTGCGACGGTGTGTATGGTGTAGTTTTGCCGTTTTACTATTGCTTTTCTTTTTAAATTGTATAAAGTATGTTCAGGTATTTCTGGGATACGCAATTGGCTTACAGGTTTCTCTTTTAATTTCAGATGCGGTGTCGCCGGTGAACACATTTGGCAGATGAAATATATTTTTATGTTATTTTGTTTGTGTTAATTTTGATACTGTTCGTTTCGAATAAAATTGATTTTGTTGTGTTTTGTAAAATTCAGTTTATATTATTTTTTTTCCCAAGCCTAAAGTATTGTCTTACAATATATTCAATATTAAGGTTGTATGCTCTAAATATCAAGCCATTGGTCGATGTCATCGCTCTTGCAGTGTGACCACGGTCAGTTTTATAATGAAGTTGTCGATTCTGTTTATTTGAGCCCCGTTGTAAAGGACCCCATTAGGATAGTATTTCCTGTACTCCGATTATGGTGTTCTGTGCAATCCAAGACAGGTACGCAGACACTGTCTCTCAAACACCCGAATCTTTTCCATTTGAGACGCTATAACGTTGAACTACACAGGGCACCCATAGACAATGATTGGACTTATAAGGGCCACGTAGCAAATAACTTTAACTCTGCCGTCAAGTTGTCTGCTGTGAAAAGAGCAAATGATCCTCTAGCCCTGGCCAGAGCCGCATCCATATGTACATATGTTAAAATATACTGATCTGGTCAGAGGCCGAGGTCTTTGACTGCTGCTTTGCTTGGCAGTGGGTGGCCATGTAGACCAGCTTTCGCTAGTTCTTTCTCGTATCCCATGAGGCCCGAGCCAACGGTGTTCTAAACATAATGGTTTCCGATTTCTGGAGGTTGATATTCAACTTCCAGTCATCGCAATATCATTCTACCGATTTTCACGCTGCAAAAGTGTTCTGATGACTTCGACGATTGGACCTGTTCTGTACGCAATGAGATCGTCGGCGTACGTTATAGCATGGTGCAGATAACCAATTGGATAGCCAGTGAAAATGCTAAATAAAAAGGCGAATTCACCGCTCTACCACGAAACTTGCCACTAAGAATATTTATCAGTGGTTTACTCAACTTATAGAATAGCCCATCTATAACGCAACGGTATTGATTGTCTTCTCCAAGTCAAGCAGACATGTACCTGTACACTGCTTTTTAGCTTTGTTCTATAGAATATCAGATACTTGTGGTTGCCCAAGAACAGCCCTGTTGGCTGCATCTGCTGGCTGATTCTAAAGATTGTTGTTCCGCCTTTTAAAGCCTTGGTCCCATGGGCTGTTTACTTTCAGCTTTCTTAGCCGCTGCTGTCCCAAGTTGGTGGGCTTCTTCTGGGAGGCAGTTTTTAGCGTTGTTGTTACCTCCTCCGTCAATTGAACACCTGATGTGGATGAACCCGCTACTTGGTCCATTACGCCACCAGTCGCTTCTTGTATTTGTTTTACCAGACTCTGACGATATTTATATAGGACTATTTTCTTAAACAAAATAAATTTGCTTCACGGTTCGAAAAATATTCTAACCTGTGTCCTTCCATGTCGCTTTCAAACACTGTACCCGTAGGCTACTTTCTTTGTTAAAAATCACTATCGTTTTTGCGATAAGCCATTTTCTTCTGCCAAAGTTGCCAACACGTGTGTGCGCTCTCGCAGTAGTTGAATGACTAATTAAAAATCGTTACCTGATTTTATAAATGTCTTTCTGGTATCAAAATGAAAACCCTAGCTGAGTGAAGCTTAATGTTTCAAGTATGTAAGTAAATAACTAAAATTCTAGATTAAAAAGAGCGATATGAAAGTCAAACTTTTTACTTTAACATCAGAGTTGACAACCAAAAACTAGGACTTACTATTCATCGTAACGTTATATGTGGTCATATAACCTCTCAAAATATCTAATGTATCCTAGGACCTTACACAAATGGAATAGGTACATATTTGAAATTCATTCCATCATCATCATCACCGTCTTTATATTCCGCATTGTATATAAGTTTTTCTTCTGTTTGCAAACCCACAAACACAATCTATTAAGTACAACTCGAAACCAACCCAACATTAAATGAACTCCCCTTTCTTATTTTTTTGATTTTTATCTACACCAGAGCCGGAGGGTATGAAATCATACGTGATTTCATCCCATTACTGGACAAGTGTTCCTTACCAAGTGCAGAGAAGTAGAAACTCCGGCTTAAGCTTTATATTAACCCACCATTTTACTGCCCGCCTCATTTATTTACGGACCAATCCATTATGTTTGTCTCCCGACTCCCGGGTTAAAAGACCATAATGGGGTGGATGTCAGCACACGATATGATGTCCATCTCCATGAATTCTGAATGCGATTCAGTCAACAGATGAGTAGAAGATAGCTGTTTCGAGATGATGGGTGGGGGTGGTGGTGTTGCGATGCGACATTTCCAGAATATTTTGTGTTTTTCTTTTTCTAATAAGAAAGGGGAAAGCGGCCCATAGATAGGGTGAAAATTGGAAAACGAATGACCCGTTTGCAATTTTTCTTCGCATATTCTAAACCTTCTTCTTTGTCACCTCAGGGGTTATTGAAAGTGAGTGTGCTAACATTCGGATTTTCTTTGTTTCGTATAGCTACATATATATTTTTTTATTATTTTTTTCTCTTTAAATAAATTGAATTGGGAAATACACCGGCGGAGGGGACGCGGCGATCGATATCGATACCTAGTTCATGTGCTATTTAAATGCTGTAATCCAAGCATTAACGATTGTGCGTTACTTAATTTATTGCATTTTATTTTAAAAGCTGTTTGTTCCTTTGTCATTGGATATGCAATTTAACTGGGGATTAGGAGTTCGAAACAGGAGGACGATGCAAAATGCCAACAGATGAATAAATAATGATTTTTGTATTTACAAAGACCTCTAATATTGAGCTGTTAAAGCAGTCGTTTTTACAACTCTGAACGATGTATAAAGATTTAATATTCAAATTACTAAATGAACATTATTGGTCTTTATTATATATAAAATATTCTGCTTTGGTATTATATTTGTAAAAGGTAAACACACAGAAGTGAGTTTAAACTTCTGGGATTATGGTTCAAATGTAATGCAAAGATATTGAGAGATAGTGTAATTGATATCCCACTCGTTTCACTGAACAAAACAATCATCACAAGCTCTAGATTTACCCAAACAATATACAAGCTCTTCAAGAGTTAAACAAAGAAACTACTAAGCACTTAATTTAGTCTTTGACTTTTGATAAGTAAAGTTTTTTTTTTAAATAATGCACACAATTTCAAAGTTTTATGACCTGTGGAGAAGGACAAAAACTTGGGAGAACTACAAAAACAACAGCTAAGAAATTGCTAATCAATTTGGTTAGAATGTATAATATGTAGCTGGAACATATCAGACGATGCACGGAATGAAACATCTCATCTGCAGAAGACGAAATCGGTGTCATTAATAGAGATTTGGAGAATGTGCAAAACTGCAACAGCGCGGTAAGTGATGAATGTGATGTGTATGAAAATTTCCATGAAACGGGAAGCGGGTTTTGTGCGTGAGAAATCACTTTTTACACGTCCACTTATGCGTCCTTAATTTTCTTCAGATTCTTCTTTGACCGCGTTAGTGCGAATGGTGGACAAAAACAAAAGAAATAACGGCAATCCAAAAACTAGAAAAGATTCAAAGATTGGCAACAACATGCATTACTGGATGCATGCGTACAACACCAACATGCGCTCTAAACATCATTGTAGGACAACCTCCAATTTACCTCTTCATAAAAATGGAAACAAGACCGGCGACACGCCGTCATTTCCATCAAGGACACATAACATCACATCCATACCTGAATGGACATCGGTCGATAATGGAAAGTCTAGAAAAACTTAATACCTTTAGTATGTGCTTGGATGCTATTATTCCCATGTAAAACTTCAAACTCAACTTCTCCATAGTCATCCCCCCTAGGGAAGACTGGGAGAACACAAAGCCTCATTTTTCAAGGCAGGATGCGGTCTGGTATACGGACGGCTCAAAAATGGAAACTGGTACAGCTTCCGGCGTTTTCAGTGACTCTCCCAGAAAGAATTTTTCAGTAAGTCTGGTCTCGTCCATTTTCCAAGCTGAAGTCTTTGCCATTAACGAATGTTCGACAACAATATGTTCATCGAACACGAAAAAACAAAACAATATTCATTTTCTCAGACAGCCAAGCTTCACTAAAGGCGTTAAGCTCACCTGTCATAAGATCCAAACTAGTCCAAGAGACAGTCATGTCACTCTCTTAACTATCAAGGAAAAACGTTGTAATCCTTCACTGGATCCCAGCACACAAAGGATATGATGATAACGAGGAGGCAGACATCTTAGTTAAAGACGGCGCCTCTGAACTCTTCTGTGGTGTAAATAAAAGCACCTTCAAAAACACTGCCAAGAACATCTTACTGGATGAATCAAATAAAGTTTGGAGTAACTCATCTGGACAAACCTGTTCAAAACTCTTTTTGCCAGAATATACTGAAAAAACATCAAAATTCCTACTGAACCTCAATAGGAAAACCAAACCCTAAAGATTTGCACAGGACTACTAACCGGCCAATGTTCTTTAAAGATACATCTTCACCAAATGAGGCTGGTAGCGGACCCCATCTGTAGACTGTGCCTCGAAAATGAAGAAACATCTCTGCACATCATTACAGAATGTCCAACACTTTTCCGCCTTAGGCTAAGGCCACGCAGTCAGCGATAAGCGAGCGAGCGATTGAACGATCAGCGATTAAGCGACAAAGTCGAGCGACGAGTGGCCTTTTCGTGAGCGACATTTCTTTAGCGATTAGTTGTTAAAATGCCGTTGTCAAGAGCACTACGTTTATATTTGTTGTCCACCAACCATCTGTTGCTCTTGACGCTAAGCGATAAACTAAAAATTAGAACAAGCTTGGTGACAGAGCGACGTCGTTCAGTCGCTTAAAAAAATCGCTCATCGCTCGCTCAATGCATGGCCAGTTCAATGCAATTTCATTTGTTTTAATTTTTTCATGTCGTTCAGTCGCTCGCTCGCTCGCTTATCGCTGACTGCGTGGCCTCGGCCTTAGAAACAAAATATACTTGACTATGAGATCATCCCTCTAGATAAACTCAAACTCATTCACCCACAGAAGATTGCTAACTTCTGGTTTAATTCAGGAGCAGGAGAACTGCCTGAAACCTCACATGGGCTGGCCGGTTGTGACACCGCAGTGCCCAGAGCTGAGCAAGCTCTGCCCGTCCCCTACATCTAATCTAATCTAATCTAGTGCGAATGAGAAGATGAGTATATTTTTAACACTAAAAACTCTATTCATAATTCTCAATTAATTAGAAACATCTTCAAAACCTTCTAAGACCATCTTCAAAAGACTGGCCAAAATCCAGTGCAGTGTTATCGACCTCTTTACGAATACTTAAATCGTGATATCTCTATAAAAGGGACACTTAAAAGACTCGAGAACATGCGATTGTCTTGCTTAGGTAGTTGGTTATCTTTATGGGTTTAATCGAAAGTCTCCAGTAAAAATATGGCCAAGCAAACTCAGTACAACTAACAGAAAACCTTATGTAAGCATTAGAGTGCAATATAACATAGAACCAGCTAAATATGGGATTGATTTGCTAACCCTGCTTCATAATGCTTACCTTAATTTGTTTGGGCAGCACAATCTGATATATTTGCAGTCGAAAGCTGAAACATGTTTATACAGATGTGGATATTTTTGGTGGATTGTTTTTTTTTTGTTTTTCACTACTTTTTTTTTTTTTTTAATTCCCACATTCCCAAGTCCAGTCTTGATCCATACATGGTCAATGGTCCTCTTCCAGGGTCTCCTTAGAGTGACATAAAATTTGAAAATTTATTGTCACTAAGGCCATTATTTCAGGTGGCTTTTATGCGACAATTTGTGGAGAGTTTAATAAAATATATATTCAGAAGGGAATAAAAGGAAATATGATGCCTTACGCTGGCTGAAATGAATCATGATATGAATGTTTTTTGTGACTTTTATTCTGATGTAGTCGACGGCGACGTTATTATTAATGAGTCATGAGGTCATGACTATTAAGCTAAAAATGAATTGAATTTTTATGTACTTGGGTATTTTTAGCACTAGAGAATAGACTCCAGTTCAATTCTTAACCCTTTATCGCATACAAAGCCTAATATGGCATTATAAAGCTTAAATTTTTATCGGTCCGCTTCGTTTTCTTGCCACAGTTGATTCATGATAAAATATTCATATATGTATTTGTTTAACAGAATATGATTTTGGTTGCAAAGTGCAACTGGCAAACATTAATCGAGATATTGTAGAGTCCGGTCCAAAGTTAAATTGAGATTTAATAACTGCTACTAATAAATATTCCAACAAAATAATTATGCATTATTTTAATTTTTGTTTTTTCATGTTTTGATTGTTCGTATGCATTGCCAATATAACCCTTTCTATGATATGTATATGGCTTTATATGCATTCATTCAAGGTTGCCCTTTTTAAGAAATAAAACCTTCCAACTTTTATGGGTCTTCCAAACGTGTGAATCCTATTCCAGGTGATGGGTAGGTGATTATGAACGGGTTTAAGCTTCCGACCAAGAAGGCAACCCTCATTCACTCCCGTAGAGAAAAATTATACAATGAGGTGACCACTCCACAAGCGGTAGACTTTCGTCGCTTATTTGTGCTTTAATGAATAACGAAATAGCTTTAAAGTTTTCTAAAGTATGTAGTGTACATAGTTTCGTCTATTTTACTTAACGCATACAAATCTAAATATGTTTTAATAAATAACTAAATATTTTACTTCATAGATTTCTGCACAATAAAACCACTGGTAAATTAGGACCAATTCTATAGAGATCAACAATTAATTTTAATTTCTTAATTTATTATTCACATTTAGGAAAGCTTACGGCTATAATATTTTCCCATATCTTTTTGACCATCAGCTTGGTTCATTGCACACATTGTCTCGTACATTTAAGACGGTCTGTATTTCGGAGTTAATATGAATTTTCAGTCGATTCGAAGGCAATGATAAATGATAAGTAAATGAGAACAGATTTTTGGCTCAATTGGGAAGACTTAAATTCTTCAAGTAAAACATCGAAATGAATAATTTTATTACTTTAATTTAAATAAAAACTACATATTTTTATTTCATACACGTCACGTATGGTTATGAAAAAAAAAAATATACGTTTATAATTTGCTCCACAGAGGTTGTCTGGCCAATCCGTTGCTTTATAAGGATTGTCTCTTTCGGTCTTAGCTAGTTACTTCAAGGGGTGTTAAATTTTAAGGGCCGATGTTGATTTTGAATAAAACTGAAATTATTTAGGAAACTATTGACATTTTTTTTACTGTGATAATATTGCTATGGATCAATTAGGTATGTATGGAATAAAATGCCGGACATATCCTGTTGAAACCACATATCGTCCACATCCATGTCTTCCAATTCGGGCCATAAAAAGTTCGTTATCATCTCACGATAGCAAGCACCATTCACAGTAACTGCCTGACCGGCCTCACTTTAGAAAGTCACTCTTTGTGGATGCATTGGTTTTTCGACAATCAATCTTGGATTGTCATTCGACCAAGTGCGGTGATTCTGCTTATTGGCGAATCCACTGAGGTGAAAATGTGCCCTTATTAAAATCTTCTAAACAAACAAAATCAGCCGTTTCTTTAGATTGCTACATGTGAGAAAATAGTCACCCAATTGCTGAATTCCTTTGCTTCCACATTTGTCCAAATTAAATTTACCATATGAGTAGGTACAGGCTCAGAGTTTTTCGATCATTGTTGATTCTTTTATTGCAGTTTCAATAGCATCTTTGGGAACATCAATGCTTTTTTTGGTTTGCTTTTAACGCTAATGGCATTTTCAATAGTAAAAAATTAAATTTCTGCATTTGAAACACAGATCTCACTTTAAATTAGACACAGCTAAGGAAGACTAGAGCCACTGACCAAGTCTCCCCTAAGAGTAGTAGTAGTAGTAGTAGTAAATAGTGACTTTATTTAGCAATATTTATAAAAATGATGAGCATAATTACAATTATAATCATTTTGGGATATCACTAATTATAGCATTGGCTTTTGCCGTCAGCCAGAAAAAGAAAGTTAAACTAAATTGCAAAGCTTTATATAAAATCAAAAAAGAACATTTATTCAGATTGTTAAAATTGCAATTGTGAGTTCTGTATGTAATTTTGTTGTTCATTAGAATGCTTCGTTCGTTATTTGGCTTCGGTAGCTTAAAGCTGAAGTGACGAATTTGGCTAGTGCGGTCCAGTTCAGTCCATTTAGGATTTCTTTGACTTCCTCTACGTTCAAAATACTTTTGCTTAAATAAAAGCCGCGGATCGATTTTAATATAGGGCAAATTCCTAGAAAATGGAAAACATCTTCGGTTGCCTGGAGGTTACATAAGTTGCATTGTGTTTGTTCGTTGGCGCCATGTGGTTGGTAATTCAAACGAAGCAGTTCTCCTCTAGTCTTAAAGATAAGGGATACAAACTTAATCGGGATTTGATCGTTGAAATAATTGTTAGAACCCATATCAAATTGTAGTTCTTTGTATAGAACTCGGGAATAACTTTGACGTGCTGACTCCGCGAAATTAACAAACATTTGCTCTTCTATTTTCTCCAATAACGGTGGGAAAACACTTTTCCAGGTTTCTGCATCCATCTCTAGTAATCGAGTGCCATGTTCCAGACCAATGAGGGACCATTCTTCGAAAAATTGAGTTCTTTCCGCAGGTAAAGATCTTGCGATAACATTTGGGAGCCGATGACTAGGAAGTGACATTACCTTTGCAATGTACTGGAAGTGCGTTTTAAGTGTGAAAATGAATATCGGTGCAACTCCTGTTTCCAGATGAATCATATAATTTTACGTATTCATAGGGAGCCAAAACATCTTCTTGATAAAGTACCTTAGTAGTTTTTCGAATTCTTCGTACTGTAAGAATCCCCATACTTGAGCAGCATAGCAGAGGATCGATCTCATAACTGATTCAAAAAGTTTGAATTTGACGCTGGGGGCAATATGTTTTTTGCTGAGAACTCCTTTCCAATTGCAGTTGATAGCCTTTTTTGACTCTGACAGCTTCTCTCGCAAGTGCTTTTTGAACGATAGCGATGGCGTAATGATAACACCCAAGTATTTGTATTCTTTTACCACCTCGATGTCCGTATTCATAAATTTCCATCTCTCTTCTCTTGCGTATCGTCCAGTGCCGTTTCGGAAAATCATTATTTTTGATTTACTAGTGTTAACCGTAAGGCTCCATAGCTGGCAGTACAATTGCAATTTGTTAATCATGATTTGCATCATATTTGGAGTCTCTGCGAACATGACAATATCGTCAGCGTATAAAAGTGCTTTTATTTTAGTACCAGCAAAACAAATACCACCTGGAAGATAGCCTGTGAGGTCATCCAGAAAGAGTGAGAAGAGAAGCGGAATCAAGAGGCAACCTTGTTTAACTCCTGAAGTCGATGAAAACCAATCCGAAACTTCGTTTCCAACCCATATTGCCGTTAAGTTATTTTCATACAGCCCTCTTAGCATTGCCATCATTTTCGTTGATATACCTAACCAGCTTAGCTTATAAAACAGAGCCTTACGATCAACTGAGTCGAAGGCAGCCTTGAAATCAATGAAGAAGGCGTATAGCTTCTTACTTTTGTTAAGGTATGAACGAGCGATACAGGTGAGGGAAAAAATGTGATCTACTGTAGAGTATCCTTTTCTAAATCCGGCTTGGAATTCACTTAAAGTGTTATTTTCTTGGGTCCATATCGTAAGTCTGTCTAGGATCACGCCAGTAAAAACCTTCATGACACAGTTCATGAACGAAATTCCTCTGTAATTACCTGGGTCATATACCTACATCACCTTTTTCAAAAAGTGGGAAGATGATATTTCTTTGGAAGCTTGCAGGGAAGTTTTCATTTGCGAAAATGTAGTTGTAGGCTTTCGTCAATTTCTCTACAAAGAGTTCCGAAGAAAACTTATAGAGTTCGTATGGAACTCTATCGTCACCTGGAGTCTTGTTGTTCTTGCATCTTTGTAACACAATCATCACCTCTTGAGTTGAAAAAGCTCGATCAAGGATTTCATTTTCGGTCCATGGGTAAGCAAATTGAAATTGGGCTGTATTTTTTTGATTTGAAAGAAGCCGTTGAAAGTGGTCTGCTAGCAGCGAAGTGCTTATTTCGGTTTTTTTCGCGAACGGTATGCCATGCCATTTAGTTCACGTGCTATTTTCCAGAAAGTACGACTGTCTCTGACCTCTACCAGCCTTTCCATTAGTGATCGTGAATACTGAAATTGCTTTTCCTTGCAGAGGTTCTTAAAGGTCTTGTTTGCCTCAGGGTACATTGTTTATGAAATGATTGAGTTTGTCTCTCTGACTAGTTTTAGGAAACTGAACGATTTATTCCTCGCTGTAGCACATTCATCATCAAACCATGGGGATTTCCCGTGCTTTCGCCTGTGATTGGGTTGAAGAGGCTGGGCTGCATTTTTTATACATGACACTAAGAGCTCAACACCCTCGAGGGAACTAATTTGGACGTCGCTTACAAGATCCAGCCTCTGCTCGAGGTTGACTAAATATGGAGCCAAGAATGAGTCCTTCCATTGAAATTTTGGTAACAATCCAAAACTTTCATTTGATAGCTCTGAGACTTGATTGCGGTTGCACGTTATTATAAGTGGAAAATGGTCCGAATATACCAGTTGATCTACCTTCAAATCATTTACACAATCGAGCCACTTACCACGAATAAAGCAGAGGTCAATGGTGGAGCAGGAAGTTCCTCTCAAAAACGTAAAATTACCAGACTTATCGCTTTGTGTTCTTCCATTGAGCAACGTCAAACCGAGTGATTCGCACATTTCGATAAGCTTTCTCCCGTTTGTGTCTAAAATAATGTCACTGGCTGATCTAATATGGTTCAACGATCTAGGGGTGAAATCAGGTACCATTTGCAGCAGCTGAGTGTCTCCTACTCTCGCAATTCAATTCCCAATCAACATGACATTTTCTCCGTGTTGTTCCAAAAGGAAATTATATATAACTCTTAGCTTATATAAACTCTTAGACTAAGCTTTTTCAGTTGCCTGGTCATCAGTTTCTGCAGCGAAGTGAAGAACTACGTCTCCCCTAAGAAACTGGTTCAAGTCTCCCGCTATCGTTTTCTCACAATTAAAATTTTATTACTTTAGCGAGACATGAGCAAGCATATTGGTTTTATTAAATAAACAGTCTCTAATAACTGTTTTAAAGGATATTTTATGTTTGTACGACTGATGATTTTGATGTATCTCGAACAATAGCAAGAGGCGGCGTTCACAAGTTTAACGGAATAGAAATTGTATATTTAATTTTCATTTTCATTGTTTTACATGCATTGATTTTGTAGAAATCTATTGGTTTCGATCATTTGATTTTTAGTTTTATAAATGTAAATACATAAATAATATAATAATATAAATATAAAAATAAATATATAGAAGTAAAAAAAGCCCTGTTAAACGATTGGCAAGATTCTTTGCATAGTTCTTTTTACATTTTTCTGTGAATGTTGTCAATTTTTCCATTGGTATCTGCTATGCCTTCCATTAAAACAGTTTTATTAATTGATTATTTATTGTTTCTGTTTTGTATCTAAATGCAAGAAATGCAGGTTTATCTTTGTTACTCATTGAAGAAATTTATTGAAGCGTAGGTACGTTGGTGGTACCCGTGGCGTGATGGTTAGCATGTCCACCTGCTAACCCAGAGGTTCGAGGTTCAAATCCCAGCAGAGGCAAAAATGTGTTTCCACGGATATCGCCTTTCGCGAGGAACTGGCAGGTCCTCCGTTAGAAAATTCATTGCCATGAAAATCGCTTTCTCAATAAGCCGTTCGGAAACGGCAGAAAATTGTTGGTCCCCTTGTCCAGTTTCTCAACACTTTTAAACTATTAAGTGATGTTTTTTGGTGAAGTTACCGACATATATCTCATAAATAACAAATTTCTTTTTGAAATTTGACATCAATAATTCATTAAGAAGTGATTCATTCAAAACACAAGTATAAGAGAATGCCAGTTCATACATTCCTGTTATCTCAAAGAAAAGTCGAGCCTATTCTTATATCTGGTGTTTTCTTAGAAGTTCTTTTTTCGAAAAAGGATAAAACTTACATCTTGTAATTAAATTGGCCACCTTTAATGTAATTTATGCTCAGTTTAATTTATCATTTCATCATAAACAGGTTGACAAAAGAACAACGCTTGCAAATCATGGAAACTCATTTCGAAAATAATGGTTCAGTTCACGAAGTTTACCGCAAGCTCCGTCCATTTTATGGTCGACATGATCGTCCATCAGAGCAATTAATTCGGTTAACCATGGATCATTTCCGCACTACGTTTACTTTATGTGATAAAACGCATGAGACGTCGAACAGTGCGCAGCGGAGAAACAATTGCCGCTGTGGAGCAAAGTGTTGAATCGACTCGCCAACATCGCACATCAATTGGAGCTTTGTCTATAAACTTAAAGAAAGATTTTGCTCAAAGATCTTGGCTTACGATCTTATAGAAGATCCAGCTTGTGCTAGAATTAAAGCCACGAGACCATGTACTGTGTCATGATTTTGGTGTATGAAAATTAGATTGATCTCGATGCTGATTTTCGTCCGCAAAATTTTGTTCAGTGATAACGGTCTTTTAGTTGAATAGTTACGTCAGCAAGTAAAATTGCCGGATCTCAAAATTCATAAAGGAGAATGGCAATCCCCAGATCAATCAAGCGCTAAGCAAATCGACCATGTTGCGATCAACGCAAGGCACTCTTCTAGTGTGCTAGATGTCCGAACTTTCCGAGGGCCAACTTTGACTCGGACCACTACCTTATTGTACAATGTCACCCAGAGAAAAACATGTGTAAAATTAGCCTAAAAAAATAATTTATCTTAGGACTAAGGCCGTTTTGAGCTTGTTTAGTTCTAACCTATCATGCCTTAAATTGCTAAGGTAAATATCATTGGTTTCGAGCTTTGCTAAAAATAGCTTAGAACTAGGGTAAATTTAACCTAACATTTTATGTGAGAATAAATTTTTTTGCCTTAGAAATTTAGTTAAGGCATTTCTGATTTACCTAAGGTGTCGCCTGTTTTAACATATTTCCTAGTCCAATCTTACTTATTTTGTTTTGCCTATACTAAGGCATCTTAACTTAATATCTGGTAAATTGCACCTAGTATTTTAGCTAAGGAAATTGTTAATTTTACGTTTTACCTATTTCTGCACCGGAATTAGCATAGTTCGAGGGTAATTTGTCCTATTTATTTTGCATATACTTACGCATTTCTAACTAGTTCTAGTGTAAATTATTCCTAGTAATTTAGTTAGGAAATTGTTGGCTTAACTAAGATATTAAGCTTAACGCTTAACCATTACCTCAATCTGCACCTGAATTTGCTTGGTTCTAGGGTAATTCGCCTTATTGCTTGGACCTTTTAGATCCCTTCAATAGAACCTCCTAGGTTTAGAACCCAATCGGTAGCCGTGATATAAAGAATTCAATAAAAGCATCATCTGCATAAGTATTTTGCTCAAATAAGTATCCTTTATAGCTGAAAAAAGTCCTTGGAAGAATAAAAAAAACTTTCATACAATTTTAATTATTTTTATTGCCGCTTTGAATCTAAGAATGGATTCCATTTATAAAAGTTTGTACAGTTGGTAGCGAATGAGTATATCATGTTCGTCGGAAAGCTACAATCGCAAGAGACTGCCAGTGTCTTTTCCAATTTAGTGGCAGTGTCTTTTCCAAGAAGTTAAGCTTGCTGTATGCACACTTAAATCAAATAAGACTGCAGGTGCAGATGGCCTTGATGCCGAACTTTTCAAGGCAGCTGGAGACCAGTTGGAAAGGAGCATGCACAAGCTGATCTGCATGATATGGTCGAAAGAAAGCATGCCCGACGAATGGAACCTCAGTATCGTATGCCCGATCCTAAAGAAGGGAGACCCTCACAATTGCGCCAATTACAGAGGGATAAGCCTCCTTAACGTCGCTTATAAGATCTTGTCCGCTGTAATATGTGAACGTCTGAAACCCCACGTCAACAACTTATAAGGTCCTTATCAATATGGTTTTAGACCTCTTTTTCGATTTCAAGGCCGCGTATGACAGTATTTACAGAGACGAGCTGTACAGAGTTATGTCTAGTTTCGGAATCCCTGCAAAACTCGTACAACTATGCAGCATAACTTTGGAGAATTCACGCTGCTCCGTCAAGGTCGGTAGAGAACTCACTGAGACCTTTGATGTCGAAAAAGGCTTCAGTCAAGGCGACAAACTGCCATGCGATTTCTTCAAAATCATACTTGAAAAGATTGTAAGAAACTCAAACGTCAACACCAGAGGAACAATCTTTCAAAAGTCTGTACAGTTACTCGCTTACGCAGACGATAATTACGTCAATGATAGTATTGAGACAGAAGTGGCATAAATGGGTTTGATGGTTAATGAGGGCAAAACGAAGTTTATGTTGTTATCAAACAAGGACACAGAACATCGACAAATTGGACGAAACGTCACAATAGACAGACATAAAGACAAACATATTCAGTTCTCACTTGTATGTCGTGGGGTGCGCATCTGTAGAACACTTTTAAATATACCTACCAATCTTAGTTCTCATAATGAATTGCTCTATTTGTTCAAATAAAATTGATCGCAATTGCAATACAAAAATAAACTGCAATGATTGTAAACATTTTTTTCATTTTAATTGTGTTAACATCACTGAAACCGATGCTAATTATTTTAAATCAAGTGACCAACCTTTTCGTTGCGATAAATGTTCAGTGCTAAGAAGACGCTCTCTTCATAACTTGCCAGTGCCACCGGTATTAGCACAGCATCATAAAAACAATGCAGCGAATAAGACCAAAACACTTGCAACAGCCCAAGAGACCACTGTAAACATGGATAGTGAAAGCCAATGCACTCTTCAAATGGTGTATGCTAAAATTTCAACTTTAGAGGAAACCAACAAACAATTCCTCTCACAAATGAAAATATTATTGAGTGAAAACAATGAACTAAAATCGAGAATTAATGTGCTAGAAAGTAGGTTGAACTGGCAACAACAACAGCTGCTTAGTAATGAAATTGAAATTTCGGGTGTATCGATTGCAAATGAATCAAATTGCATTGGAATTGCACAACAAATCTTTTCTAATGCACTTTTAGTTGATGTACCCGATACTGACATTGAGAAGTGCTTTGTGAAGAAAATAAAAACAAAATCATCTTCGTCTGCTCTAAAATCAATCATCTGTTTAAGATTCTCTAGTCTGACAACGAAAGATCGAATTATGTGCGCAAAGAGGAAACAAAAAAACACCTTAAAATCTCTCAGCATCGATGGTTTTGACAATAACGGAGGGAGTAGCAGTAACAACAACAGCGGCAGCAACAGTAATAATAATAAGAGTAAAGGAAGCGGAATCTTTATCAACCATGCTCTCACTAAATTTACTCAAGCGCTCTTGATGAAGACAAAAGAAGCTATGATGAAGGCAGGCGGAAAATATGTATGGTACAATAATAATCAAATTTTAATAAGAAAGGTTGAGAGAGGAAAAGTTATTTCTGTTAAATCGTTCAATGATCTTGCACTTATTTAGTGCCTTTAATATTTAATATTATTTTTTTTATTATTAAAACATGAATTCTGATATAGAATTAAGTGATGACTTTTCTCTCCCTTATATTCGTAATGCCAACTGTGATAATGTGTTAACTAATGGTTCTTTCTGTAATGAGAAATTTTTTATTGTTCACCAAAACATAAGAAGTATGAGGGAAAATTTTGCATCTCTTGTTACGCATATAAATTCTTTTGCTTGCGTTCCTGATATAGTTTTCTTATCTGAAATTTGGATTTATGGATTTGAGGAGAATGATTATGTTATTCCTGGGTGAATCGAAATAAAGAAAAAACTGTTGGCAAACTTTTCTTTAACTAATTTAATATTCTTAATACAATTTATTTAGTTTGTAAGTATGCCAAAAACAATAATGTAATTCTAAGTTAAACAATTTGATGCTTACGCGATGATGGTCAAACAGCAAAAGGGAAGAGTTACATTATCGATCTCGAAACGAGCAGCGAATTAGTATGTCTGTTTGTATGTCATTTACATTAGGTACATTGAAAAGACAGAACAAAGTGAAATGAAATATCTGCATTGAACGTTAGAAGAAATTAGAGAATACAATTTAACAAATGGATTAAGATCAAACATAGATTAGATTTAGGGTGAGTTGTTGAAGTTTGGCTTCGATGATTTACTGCAGCACATTTCAAAACATTCAGCCCCCCCTGGAAGACTCCGGTCTTTCAGCAATAGGAAGTGGAGCTACCTTAGAGATTGGACGAGTGTAGTTTCCAAAATTTGTGTGAATAGTGACGACTCTGACTCCACCATCTTTTCCAGGATGTATTTGCGAGATGCGACCAATTATCCATTTAGAAGGTGGTAGGTGTGGTTCCTTGAGAAGAACAACATCGTTTACTTGAATATTGGACTTAGTTCGTTGCCACTTTGGCCGATGTTGAAGAGATGTTAGATATTCCTGATGCCATCTTTTCCAGAAGCCTTGGAGTAAAGTCTGTAAAGCAAACCAATTAGTTTTTATACAATCATTTGAAATGTTTGATTGAGGGACTGCTACATATTGTTCCCCAATCATAAAATGTGATGGACTCAATGCATTTGGTTCACCATCTGATACATGCCACATGGGGCGCGAATTTAGCAAGGCCTCAATTCTTGCTAGTAACGTGTACATCTCCTCGTACGTTAATTTACTGTCTCCAATTACACGTTTGATATGGGTTTTCACAGATTTTACACCTGCCTCCCACAATCCTCCAAAATGAGGAGCTGCAGGAGGGATGAATTTCCAGCTTATGCCATCTTTTGACAGGTGATCAGCTACAATGGTATTATGATGCTGACTTCTAAGATGACTATACATTTCATCCAGAGTACGTTTTGCGCCTTGGAAGTTCGTACCATTATCGCTCCATATTTCGCTTGGTTTACCGCGACGAGCGACAAATCGGTCCAAAGCTAACAAAAATGCATTCGTTGAGAGATCTCCTACTAGTTCAAGATGGATTCCTTTTGTAACGAAACAAACGAATAACGCTATATAGGACTTTACAAGTTTAGCATTTCGTAAACGAGATGAACGCAAAGTGATTGGACCGGCGTAATCACAGCCAACTTTACTGAATGGTCGCGAATAAACAACTCGATCAATTGGAAGATTACCCATTAGCTGCTGCGAAGTGGCATTGCGTTGACGGAAGCAAATGATACATTTATGTACAATTTTACGAATTAAATTTCTACAGCCAAGAATATAAAAGTTTGTTTTTATTAGCGAAAATGTTAATGTCACTCCCGAATGTAAATATTGGTTATGTTTATAAGTTACTATAAGTGATGAAACAGGATGAGATTTGCACAAGATTAGTGGATGTTTTTGGTCGTAGCTTAAACTTGATTCCTGAATACGACCTCCAACGCGAAGCATTCCAAAGGAATCGATAAAAGGACTAAGCGATACAAGTTTATTTCTTTTCGATAATGGCTTATTTTTCTTCAGAAGACCGATTTCGTGTGAAAACAAAGAATACTGAACCTTTTTGATAATAACAACCTTTGAGTGTAAAAGTTCTTCAGTAGACAAGGGTCCGAAATTGCGGTATTTATAATTTCTAACATAATTACGTAAAAACCGGCGAACATATGCAACTACACGAATAATTTTATTCCAGTTAGAAACATTTTTAATCAATGTGTTTACAATGAGTGGATCCATAATATTGTGTGTTTCTAAGTTTGATACAAATACCTTTATCTTGTCTTCAGGTAACTTTCTCTCTTCTAGCTCTTCTTTTGAAAATTCTTCAGCAACGCAGTTAGGTATAGGCCACAAATGTCTGTCCAAACTTAACCAATGAGGCCCCTTCAACCACATCTCATTTGCACACAAATGTGATGGTGAAATACCGCGAGAGGCAATATCTGCTGGGTTGTTGGCCGAGCGAACATGGTTCCACATCTTACGAGGTACTGAAGACAAAATCTCCGAGGTCCTATTGCCAACGAAGACTGACCATCTTTTTGGTACTGCTGACAACCAATGGAGAACTATAGATGAATCCGTCCAAGCAAAGATTTTAGATTCTTTCTCCTGTAAAGAAATCTGAATTTTGTTTATTAGACGGGTTAAAAGAAGAGCTCCACAGAGTTCAAGTCTGGGAAGAGAAAGTATTTTTATGGGTGCAACTTTACTTTTAGCTGCTACCAAAGAAACCGATACACTTTCATCCGGGTTAACACTTCTGCAGTAAACGACGGCTGCATAGGCATCAAGTGAAGCGTCACAGAAACCATGCAGTTCATAGTTTGTTTTGTCCGACCACAGTATTCTAGGTATACTTATGTTTTCAAGTTGATGAAGATCATGATGAATTAATGTCCAACGCTTAGCAAGATGTTCTGGAACTACTTCGTCCCAAGATAATTTTTCTTTCCAGAGATCCTGCATAATAATTTTCACCCCAACAACAACTGGAGCCAAGAATCCGATTGGGTCAAAAATTCTGGATGCTTCAGAAAGTATCCGACGTTTTGTGACAGTTTTGGATGTATCCAAGCGAACCCTATACGAAAAACAGTCTCTTGATGGACACCATTGCAAACCTAATAATTTTACTGAACTCGATTCCTCAAAATCTACCGGAGACATTTCCCTTTGTTCCTCTGGCATAGACAAGAGCAAAGGCCAGCAATTGGTTGTCCATTTTCTGAGATGGAATCCAGCAGATTTTAATAATTCAATCAGGTCAGTTCGCAACTTGATAACCTCATCGACAGAATCTCCCCCGGTCATTACGTCGTCCACATAAAAATCGTTGAGGATAATTGACGAAGCAGCAGGATGTGAAAGCGCGGAATCAAGAGCAACTTGTTTTAGGGAGCGAACAGCTAAAAATGGTGCTGAAGCAGTGCCATAAGTGACCGTAAGAAGACGATAATGTTTCAATGGACTTTCAGGTGTTTCTCGCCATACTATTCTTTGAAAGTCAGAGTGTTTAGGAGACATCCATATCTGACGGTACATTTTTTCTATATCTCCTGATATTGTGTATTTATGTCGTCGAAATCTGAGGCATATCGAGAATATATCACGCTGGATTGTGGGCCCTACGAGCAGACACTCGTTCAAAGATTTACTAGTGTAGCTTTTAGCTGATCCATCGAAAACTACTCTTATTTTGGATGTGCTACTATCGCTCTTAAACACAGCGTGATGGGGTAAATAATAACACCCATTGTTATTGACCGCAATTTCATTTGCAGGAACCTCTTCCATGTGTCCTAAATCTAAATATTCATTTATAAACCTTGAATATTGACTTTTTAATTCAGGATTCGATGCGAATTTTCTTTCAATTGACTGCAGACGATTGAGAGCGATTGAGAGAGAGTTTCCAAAAAAAGTTCTTTGATTGGACTTGAAAGGCAGTTCTACCATGAATTTTCCATCAGAGTGGCGAATATGAGTATTGACAAAGTTATCTTCAGCTTGTTGCTCTTCTAAAGATAATACGGTTACATAAGAAACTTCTTCTAATGTCCAAAACTTTTCGAGATCGAAATCTTGACTAAAATCTAGCTGTGTACGAAATGAAACAAGCCCAGTTGTGTTTTGATTAAATTGACCAACTACAACCCAGCCAAAAATAGTCGGAATCCTTTCTGGGAACTGATGGTCTGCTGCGGTTGCAGGTCCAGTTATTATGCTAAACACCTTATCTGCACCGATTAGAATGTCAATTTCACCAGGTTCCTTGAACGTTGGATCTGCTAGATCGAATGATAGACGGCTTGAATCTATATTTACTATGGAACACGATGGCAACAGTGACGTAAGTTTTGAAATGATGAAACAGTCAACTTCAACGAAGCTAGAGTTGAATCGAGAATGAAGATTGGCGGTAACTAATCCATTTGTTACACCAGCTGAAGTTGATCCAATTCCAGTTATTGGAATTCGTGATCGTTTGCGTTTAAGTCCCAGGCGTTGAACTGCATGTTCGGTTATAAACGAGACCTGAGAACCTGTGTCTAGCAAAATACGTATGGTCTGAAAGGATCCCTGGCTATCTTGAATCTGAACAATTGCTGTTGGAAGAATTGATTGAGAAGTGCGAGAAGATTCAAACGAATGATTGGAAACAATTGGAGAATTTGGTTGCGATATTGTAATATTACGATGAGTGTTATTCGAAGAAGAGTTTGCAGTGACTGAATTTTGTGTAGGGTGTACAAGTGAGTGATGACGAGACTTGCACGTTTTACACCGAAAGTTTGACCGACATTTATACGAACTATGACCTTGACGGAGACAATTAAAACAAAGTGAATGTTTTTTTACAAAATCGCGACGAGAAACGACATCAAGACTAACAAAATCTGTACACTGTGGCAAAATGTGACCACCATGACATTTAGGACAACTTTGCGTTGATTCCACTAAGTGTGACCGAACTGATGTAATGGTTTTCTTATGTGTTGTGGTAAGTGAAGTACACGCCTCTAAATTACTACATCGAGTTTGTAAGAAAGTCAATAACTGTTCAATTGTAGCATCTTCCTGAGCACCCATGTTGTCAGCCCAAGCCTGTCGTGTATCGAGATCGACCTTTTGCAATAGCAAATATATTAGCCACGGATTGCGATTATTAGATTGCAATGCATTTAATCCACGTATAACCTCGTCTGCTCCATCTGTTATCTTACGGAGTACTTGAATATTTTCAGAATTAGACGAGGGTAACGATAGGAAAGATTCGACAAAGGCCTGAATAATAAGATTCCTTTTATCGTATCTTGCTTCTAACCTATCCCATGCCTCAACATAATTTTCTTCCGAACACAGCATGTGTTTTAGTAAGCCCGCAGCATTACCACGCAAAAAAGATTTAAGGTATTGAAATTTTTGCGAACTGCTCAAATTGGAATTCCGGTCAATAACACTCAAAAAAAGATCTTTAAACTCCGGCCAGTCTTCATACTTTCCATCGAAAATGGGAATATTAGCTGTAGGTAGCTTGACTGATGATTTTTGAGTCGCAGAGTTTAAAGTTTTCAAAAAAGATGTCTGTTGATCTGCCAATTTTTCTATTATTGAATCATCTGCGCTGGCATTCTGAGAATTTAATTGTCGAACTTTCGTAGTGTAGGTTGAATGCGCTTTAAGATATTTATTTTCGTATTCTTCAAATTCAAGACCCGGGTCAACGAAGTTTGCATCATCGCAAAATTCACAAAGTGCATGATTTAGGGATAACAAATCTAACCAAGCTTGGTAAAGCCGTTCTAACCGTATCTCAAGTTCTGCTAGAGTAATGTCTTCCGATAACGACTCTGCATGCAATGCTGCACGTGTCAAAGTGCCTTTAGCGTGGCCTCGTTTAATCTTGATCGCATTCATAATTTTTCAATTAATTTAGAACAATAAAAGAAACGTTCGAATTAGATTTCTTTCCCTTTCGTATATGCGCGCACAATTTCACTGATTTATATTTATATTTATCTCAAAGTTTGTATATATGTAGGTATGTGCATATATGTACATAAGTATATTGTTATCTACTGTCTAATTTATCAGATTTATAGCATGCACTAATCAAAAAGAAAAAAAAATCATTCCTCATCATCACCATCAATTGCCATATGCAGCGATTACGTGCAGCTTTCAATTGGTGCTTTTTTAAAAGTCTTACCAAGATCACGTATCACAAATGTCCATAGAGCAAGAAACACGAAAAAATTGTTTAACAAATCCGACCAC
Organism: Melanostoma scalare; assembly: GCA_949752695.1. NCBI lineage: Eukaryota > Metazoa > Arthropoda > Insecta > Diptera > Syrphidae > Melanostoma > Melanostoma scalare. Next base: position 61,694,602 of record OX456986.1, read on the forward strand.
GAAGGACCAACAAATGAATCGAAATAAAGAAAAAACTGTTGGCAAACTTTTCTTTAACTAATTTAATATTCTTAATACAATTTATTTAGTTTGTAAGTATGCCAAAAACAATAATGTAATTCTAAGTTAAACAATTTGATGCTTACGCGATGATGGTCAAACAGCAAAAGGGAAGAGTTACATTATCGATCTCGAAACGAGCAGCGAATTAGTATGTCTGTTTGTATGTCATTTACATTAGGTACATTGAAAAGACAGAACAAAGTGAAATGAAATATCTGCATTGAACGTTAGAAGAAATTAGAGAATACAATTTAACAAATGGATTAAGATCAAACATAGATTAGATTTAGGGTGAGTTGTTGAAGTTTGGCTTCGATGATTTACTGCAGCACATTTCAAAACACTGGGTTTAACTTTCATTCTAAAACGAATGAAAACTATGCTGCAGGTGGTGTTGGTTGCTTTATCAAGGATAATATCGTTATGATTGAATTCTTGTGTGTTAATTTAAATAGTGCTGACGTTCTAAAGGTTTCTGTAGAAATTGATCATGTTGTGTATATTTTTGTATGTGTATATAGACTGCATATGTTTAGCGTTGCGAGTTTCATAACTGAATTCTCGAATTTCTTGGCTAAAGAAAAATCCAAGAACTTAATCATTGTAGGTGATTTCAATATAAATATTTTGGATGAGAATGATAGCATTTCTAGCTACCTAACATTACTTGCTTCTCAAGGGCTTACGTGCTTTATTAATGAGACTACTAGACCCGTCTCTGGAAGTTGTTTAGATCACGTTTATGGTCGTTTTAGTAATCTAGAAATAATTGAATGTGAGAAAGGTGTTTTCGACTTTAAAATCACTGATCATTGCATGATAGGACTTGTTTTTACCATCAATAACAAAAGACGTTGTAAACAGTTTAATTCTGATCAGAGAAAAGTGAAGATTGATTTTGCTAAACTTAAAATTAAATTGTGTTACGAGTTTTGGGAAGATGTGTTTGCTTCAAGTGATTCATCGTCTGCTTTCTCAATTTTTATTGACTCTCTAAAAAAACATATAGCATCCTGTTCCTATTTTCTAAATACAAAAAAATCACCAAAACACCTTAAGCCCTGGATATCTACATCAATTGTAAATAAAGTTACGAAGAAAAATAAAATACGATTAAGATGCAAAAAGAATCCCGCAAACCAACGTTTAAAAAAGAAATATAAAAACCTATGTATTGAATTAAAAAAGGAAATTCCTATTTGTCGTGATACCTATTACCGAGATAAGCTCAACTCCGCACAGGGAAATCTAAAAAACGAATGGCGTGTAGTTAACAGTTTACTGAATAAATCTTCTGCTACTAAGAAACCTGTTTTTTTGCATGTGAATAGTGCAATAGTGCGTAATAAGATCGATATTGCTAATGTATTTAACAATTATTTCGCAAATGTTGGTTGTGATCTTTTGCCGAGTAATTTTCACACCTCATGTTCTTGTTCTTCTTCTATCTGTCGAAGTACTGAGCATATTCAAAGTAGCAGTTTTGTTTTTCAGCCTATTACTTCTTTTGAAATACTGAAAGTTATTAGGAATTTACGTAATTCGTCTTCGTGTGGAGCTGATGGTATTTCAAGTGATGTAGTAAAAAAAATTGCCTTTTACATTGTTGATGTCTTAGCGTATGTTTTCAATAGTTGCGTATATAATGGTGTGTTTCCTGTAGAACTCAAATGTGCAGATGTCTTGCCATTATTTAAAAAAGGATCTGCTACTGAAATTAGCAACTACAGGCCTATTTCTCTTCTTTCTGTTTTTAGCAAAATTTTTGAAAAACTCTTGAAAAATAGGATTATGTGTTTTTTAGATAAAACTAAGTTTTTTAATCCAGCTCAATTTGGTTTCTTAAAAGGCAAATCAACGGAAGATGCACTGCTAAAATTTTGTTCCTTAACAATGTCTCAATTAGATGAGAAAAAATACGTAGCTGGCCTTTTTGTTGATATAACCAAAGCCTTTGATATGGTCAACCACAATATTTTGTTAAGAAAGTTGGAGAAAGCTGGTTTTAGAGGATTTATTCTTAACTGGTTTAGGTCTTACCTTAAAAATCGATCGCAGAGAGTAAAGTTAGATGGTACTAGGAGTGATGCAAGGTCTCTTAAATTGGGTGTTCCACAAGGTTCTGTCTTGGGTCCAATTTTATTTTTGGTATACATCAATTCGCTTTTCGCCTTGAGTTTCAAGGGCTCGCCGACAGCTTTTGCCGATGATATTGCGCTTTCCTACGGTGCTAATAGTCCTTTAGATCTTATCTCAGATATTAATTTTGATCTTGACTTATTGCGAGTTTGGTTTTTTGAACACAATTTGTTAATAAGCTCCAAAACCAAGGTAATGTTTTATAGTTTATCTTCATGTAGATTGTTGGATGCAAATGTTAGCTTTCACGCACCTGAGTGCCGTAGTTTTAAACTGTCAACTTGCCGCTGTTCGTCAGGCTTCTCCTCACCTACATTTCAATGTGATTTCACTTGTAGTGATAAATGTTTCGTAGTTGAGAGAGTTGACGAGTTCAAATATTTGGGACTGACTTTAGACTCTCGGATGTCTTTTGCAAATCATGCTGAATCCCTTAAAAAATATCTACGTTGTACCCTCTGACATTTTTACTATTTACGAAACGTGTGCTCAACTAAGCTATTGAAGGTAATTTACTATGGTATTTTCCATTCCAAGTTACAATATGGAATTGCTTGCTGGGGTGGTATTTATCAAAATAAAATACAACCAATATTGATTTTGCAAAAATACGTCGTTAGAAAAATTTGTCGTAAGCCTTGTAGACATTCTAGCTTTCCTTTGTTTTGTGCTCTCAAAATTCTCCCAGTTCGTCATTTATATTGTTTTAAGACATTAAAATTATTTTTTATGAAATCTGGTAACCTCAATTTTCGCTTAATTTCGAGATACAATCTTCGAGGAAACCTTTCGAACGTATTAGATGTTCCTTTTTTTCGCACCACTGCCTATCGTAATTTTTTTTCTATCATGTCTTATCGGTTATTTAATATTCTTCCTCAATCAATAAGGACAATCACTATACCTGGAGCGTTTCTTAAAAATGTTAAAACTTGGCTCTTTACATTAAACTATATTGCTCTGGAATCTTGTATTTCTAATGTTTTGGTATAAAAACTAAAAAAAAAATTTTAAATTCTTGCTTAAATGTAATTGGTTTTTAACAACCGTTTATTATAATTTGTTTAATTCTCTCTTTTGTAAAATTTATTTTTGTATTATTAATTAACTTTGATTTTACTGTCTTGAATTTCTTGAAAATTTTAAGGGTCACCCCACCCATAAACTTTGAAATTTTTTAATTATTTGAAGTGGCATTCAAATCTATTTTCTTAATTGTTTTGAAAATAATGAATGTCACCAACCTTTCTTATTTTTTCTTAAAATGTTATTAATTTATTTTACTTTATATGAAAATTATCATGAAATTATAAGAAATAAACATTCTAATTCTAAAATTCTTCTAAATTCTAATAACTTCGAGGTAGTACCCAGGATCCGCTGTAGACACGGAAAGCAACATCAGTGCGGAGATCAAACGGAGAATAACTCTTGCCAACCGTTGATTCTTTGGGTTAAGAAGGCAATTGAGAAACATAAAACCATCTCCAGAAAAACCAAGGTAACGAAAAAAACTGTTGTGCTGCTCTGCTAAGATACAACAACGAACTGTATGTTGTACCGCGACATGGGCATAGCCAGAAGAAAACGCATCGCTAGGCTACGATGGTTGGGCCATGTAGAGCGGATAGACCCAAACGCTCTGGCTCAACGGGTTTTCGAAAGCACATTGCAGGGAAATCGTGGAAGGGGAAGACCTAGTCTTAGGTCAAGTGGAAGAAGACCTCAACCAACTTAGAGGCAAAACTGGAGAGAGCTCGCCCGAAATCGAAATTGTCGGCGTAAGATGTTGGTTGAGGCCCAGGTTCACCCCAAACCGTAATGCCCACCTAAGTAAGTAAGCTAATAATTCTCTAATCTAATCTAATAAGTAATTGCTAATAATTTTCATTAAAGTTTCAGTAAGCTCTCTGTATTTCAGACCTCAACTGAACCAGAGAAAATGGTAAGTAAACATTGAACAATATTTCAATATTTCATTGTGTTGCGCCAACCAATTTTATTTTACTAGTTTACCAAGTTCCTGACGTCTTACAAATTGAACCTTTCGAGATTGCATTTTTAAAACTATTAAAAACACATCAAATAATTTAAATGATCGTAACCCATTGTGAAACGTAACCAGGACTACCTACATCACAAATGGTGTCGTTCTCATCAGCAATTCCAACCAATATTTTATTCCCCTCACATTCGACAAATAATAGAAAGAAAGATCAGAAGTATAGCAAAATATCATTATCCAGCAAAAATTTTTCATCATCTTCATACTTCTGTGTGCTTGCCAGAATGTTATATCAAAGTTAGCTTCTACTTAGGTAAACTATCGCACAATAGCCATAGGTTAGGTTAGGTTGAATGGGGGGTGCAGCCACAAGTGGCAACACCTCACTCGGATCTCTAGGATCCATTGTGCTCCCCGGGAAAACAGAGGATGAGGAAATGGGAGAATTGGAAGTGTAAATGGTTATTGTGGTAGGGAACTCCCACTGAACCATTTGGAGCCCTGAGTGAATTTCAGGACGTTGCTCAGTGGGAGATTTGAGATGTCGCCCAGTTCGTCGAAAAAGTATTCTCCGAGGGTTTTTTTCCGAGTGTGGGCCAAGCTAGGACACTCACAGAGGAAGTGGAATGATCCCTCCTCTGCCTCCTCATCTTGGCATCCTCTACATAAGTCGGATGTGCTAATGCCCATTCTCATCATGTGGGTACCCAACGAGTTGTGTCCCGTGAGAATGCCAATCAACAGAGAGAGCCGAGGTCTGCTTAGCTGGAGTAGAAATTCTGTTTTTTTCTTGGAAATATCTGGCCAAAGGTTTCTAGAGACTCGGCATGTTTCTAAAGAAGACCACCTGTCATTGGCGGTTTTTAGAAAATTGTGTTTGATTCTGTTTTTTTCTTGCTCAAGTGGCCTTAGAACTGAGGTGTTCGCTTCGCTGGGTTCGAGTGTTGACCCGATTTTAGCTAGCTTATCCGCCATTTCATTACCAATTATGTCACGATGTCCTGGAACCCAGGTTAAACTAACTGTGTTTGTTTCGCTGAGCAGTCTTAGGTTACTGCGACAGCAGTTTACTAGTCTGGATTTTGTGATAATGGATGAGATAGCTTTAATGGCCGCTTGACTGTCTATAAAGAAGTCAATATTTTTGTTGATCAGGTTTTGCGTAGCTAAGTGCTTCGCGGCTTCGCACACTGCAAGTACTTCTGCTTGAAAGACACTGCAGAAGTCGGGAAGCTTTATTGATCTATTCATGGTGGGGTAGTCTGAGAAGATACCTGACCCTACCCCTTCGTCCGTTTTGGAACCATCTGTGAAGACGGAAATGTGATTTTCTTTTATAACCCTGTTTTCCTCCCAGCTTTCTCTTGTCGGAAAGACTGTTAGGGCCACTGGATTGAAGTCAATATGCGGGGGGGTATAGTCTGTTTGAATGTCTATGTTTGTATGGTTCATGATGGTTCTATGGCCTGATATGCCTGTTTTCCAATTGTTGCATTGTTTGAGTCGCAGTGCGCTTTTGGCCGCCATCTCCTTAGTAAAAAGGTCTAGGGGGGCTAGCGACAGGAAGGTTTCCAGAGCTGCAGTTGGTGTTGTTCTCATGGCACTAGTTGAGCCAATGCATGCAAGCCTTTGGATTTTGGTCATGGTCTTAAGGTTTGTAGCCTTCTCTAATGATGGCCACCAGACTAGACAGGCATATGTGAGGATTGGTCTTATTATGGATGTATACATCCAGTGAATGGTTTTGGGACCAGGTCCCCATTTTTTCCCAAAAATTCTACTACAAGTGTAGAAAGCGATTTGAGCTTTCCTTTCTCTTTCTTTTAAATTTTCTTTCCAGTTAAGTTTACGATCAAGGACAATTCCGAGATATCTTGCCGTACCAGATAAGTTTATTGGTATACCATTAATGGAGGGAGGAAGTATATCTGGAATGTTACGTTTTCTCGTAAACAGAACAAGTTCTGTTTTAGTAGGGTTGACGTTTAGCCCACAGTTTTTTGCCCAGCTGGTGAGCTTGTTTAGAGCTGTCTGGAGAAGTTCACAAAGGGTGGTTGTGAATTTTCCCGAAGTCATGATGACGATGTCATCGGCATAGGCTACTGCTTTTATTCCGCTCCTGTCAAGTTTAACCAGGATTTGGTTAACTACTAGGAGCCAGAGTAGCGGGGATAGCACTCCTCCTTGAGGTGTACCTCTACATGTTTTGACTTTTAGGGTACTTGCACCCATTACTGCTTTTACTATTCTCGTTTGGAGCATGGAGTCGATCCAGTTTGATAGCGTTGGCTCGATATTTATGGAACTTAATGCCATGCGAATGGCACTGTATTCAACGTTGTTGAAGGCCCCTTCTATATCGAGGAATGCAGCCAACGTATACTCTTTATATTGGATTGACTGTTCAATGGTTCCGACTACTTCATGAAGTGCAGTCTCCACTGATTTGCCCTTTATATATGCATGTTGGGCTGTGGAGATCACATTGTTATTCAGTTTTGTTCGGATATGCGTTTCTATAAGTCTTTCTAGGGTCTTAAGTAGAAAGGAGGATAGGCTTATTGGTCTGAAATCTTTGGGTTCAGTGTGTGAGGGCTTACCGGCTTTGGGAATAAAAATGACTTTAACTTCCCTCCAACTAGTTGGAATAAAGGTGAGGTTTAGACAACCTCTGAAAATTTCCACTAGAATCGGCACAATCAAGTCTTTAGGGCTTTGGAGCATCATTGGAATGATACCGTCCGGACCTGCAGATTTGTATGCTGAGAATGAGTCAATGGCCCACATTACCTTCCTATTATCTACTAATAAATTTCCTATGCTGGATATAACGTTAGCGTTAGATATAACGTTAGCGTTAGGGTTTCCGCGTTCTGGGGATGTCATTTGAGAACACCCTGGAAAGTGGGTGTTCATGAGTGACTCTAGGGTTTCTGAGCATGAGTCAGTCCATGTGTTATCAGGTCTTCTAAGCACAATAGCCATACTATGTATACCGGCCATATCACACGTAGTTTTGTCATCAACGATTGGAGTCTTCTATTAAACCGAAATTGTAAATAATCTGATTAAAAACTGTTGTGCTGCTCTGCTACGCGCTATTAGAATCATCCCAGCCATTATAAAGGTCAGTCTGACTCATGATTAGAAGAAGTCGAATTTTGAAAGCACAAAGAATTGGTTTAACATTACACTAATGACAATCTCATGGGATATTGGTTGCAATAGAAGCAAAACTTGAAAATCCCGATTCATGAATACATATCGAATCCGTGCTAGCTTTTCACTCCCAACGTTTGTCTCGACAGCCACAAATAAATTTTGAATTCAATTCGAAAAACAATTTAGTTAATTCCCCAAACAGCTAAGAATGGCTCACAGGGTTTCTGCGTTTGTTGGTTAAATTAGAATCTAACTCCTCGCCCGAAAATTGCACGCACACGTTTTCACTATGGTTCAAAGGGATGTGGGGTGAAGGAAACCAGTACTTTCACCAACGTCATTCGGATCCATGGACCGGAATTTATTTTATCACTTTCAAATGCAAATCACTATCACTGTGAGTAAGCTCAGCGTGGTGCTGTGTGGGGCGGCGCGGCGGTGCGGTGGTGCGTTGCGGTCCTTAAGGATTCTCCCTTACTAAGCAAAATTGAGTCTTCTGTCTGAGCTGCACTGTTATCATCCTAGGCACGATTCGATGGTGTCATCACCTAAATGCAAATAAATCTCAATCTCATTATTTTGCCCTTTGGTGGTAGAACCATAGAGCCAGCGTTAGAAAATTGTTTGTCATTACAGTGTACGGTTACAAGAATATACGCTAGGGTTGCAATGCTGGGATCTTTATTTTGGAAAGGTGATGTTGAAATCTCTAATCAAATCATCAAACTTGGTGATAATTTGCAAAGAAAGTACGTGTACGGGAATATTTAACTGTTGGTTATAACTGAAACATTGTGATTGGTTTTTTTTTTAAGATGTAAAAGTTGTAAGGACCTCAGATTTGGATGCTGCTCATTTCAGTTTAACAATTATGTACATTTGTACATCCATAAAAAAGGTAGGTACATCCGATATTCAATGAAACAGAGCAGAGAGCAATGGGCCATTAATAAAAATATTTACTTTAAATTAAAAAAAGAACAATAATAAAATAGTTGTAGATAACATTGCTATGGATTGATATGTAGATTACAAGCAGACTCACCTGGCGCTGGCGCGGCGTAGCTAGGGTCCTACGTCCACCTAGTGTATAGCATAGTATCTGCTCTCAATATTTGAATAAGAAAAAGAAACATTATAATGTTGAAACAATTCAGGGAATGTGTTTAACAGTTTTTAATTTCCACTTGACGTTCCCGTTCTATGTTACTCATGAAAAAATGTTATCATGAATAAATGAAGCATTCTATTACCTAGTGAATGAGTTTTTCAAATTGGTTCAGGGGTTTTGCAATCCCAGATATATTTCGTGAACAACTTTTAATTAGCTAAAATCAGTCATGTAGTTTTGTAGCGCATTTAATGCCATAAAAAAACGAAACAATCTTTTCTAATTACAACAGTGTTAAAAGTAAAAAAGAAAAACAAAAACACTAGATAGATTAGGGTGGGTCAAAAAAATCAAAAATTTTTTTTTTTGATCCGACACACGAAAACTTGTTCTTTGGTACCTCTAGAAATTACTTACAAAATCTGAGCTCTTAATATTAACGGAAAGATTATGCTCATCGTAGTTTTCCATTTTCAGTTTAGTATCATATAAAAATGGTCATATCTTTTTAAAATTAGATTGTTCAACCAGTCGCAAAAACAGTATTTATAGGAAATTGAACGGTCTACAAAAATAGTCCCTTATACTTTTTTCATTAATCTTACCATTTAAAAGATATTCAAGGTCAAAAATTTAAGTGTTTTAAAGGAAATAACTTTTTTGTTTTGAATTTTGTAACTCACTAAAAAATAGTTACCAAAAGAACATACATTATTTCAATAGAAAATTTAACGTTCTACAAAAAAGGTCTTTTGTTGTTAATCGATTACTCTAACCATTTAAAAGATATTAGCAGTAGGATTTTAATTCCTACTAATTTTAATAATTTCTGAATAAATATTTCCAATACATCTATTAAAATATTTTTTAAAGATATTCGCAGCAGAATTGCAGCTTCCACTAATTTTATAGTTTTTTAGTTAATATTTCAAGTTTATCTGTTTAATTTATATATTTTAAGGTAATTTATGATCTACTGCAGAAAATATTGTTAAAAAATTGAGTCCAATGAAATATATTCTCAAACAAAAGATACGACATAACTTGCAAACTGTAATTTTTTTGGAATAAACTCAAGTTCACATGAATATTATCAAAATTCATAAATTAAGTAGATAGATTGGAAATATTTATTAAGAAATTATAAGAATTCGTAGGAATTGCAGTTCTACTGCGAAGATCTTTTAAATGGTTAGAGTAATCGATTAACAACAAAAAGCCTTTTTTTTATAGCACGTTTAATTCTCTATTGAAATAATTGATGTTCATTTAAAAATAACGATTCTTTAGTGAGTTACAAAATTCAAAACAAAAAAGTTATTTTCTTTAAAATACTTTTATTTTTGACTTTGAATATCTTTTAAATAGTTAGATTAATGAAAAAAGTATAAGAGACCATTTTTGTAGACCGTTCAATTTATTATTTATATTTTATTATTTTATATATTTATATAAATACTGTTTTTGCGACTGGTTGAACAATCTAATTTTAAAAAGATATGACCATTTTTATATGATACTAAACTGAAATTGGAAAACTACGATGAGCATCATCTTCCCGTTAATATTAAGAGCTCAAATTTTGTAAGTACTTTCTAGAGGTACCAAAGAACAAGTTTTCGTGTGTCGGATCAAAAAAAAAATTTTTTTGATTTTTTTGGCCCACCCTAAGATAGATAGCTATATTTTATCGTTTGAAAGAAATTAACAGAGTATACAATAATTTTTTAAGTCATTACACAGCACAGAGATATGATAACAAATTGTATCTTACTACTGAAAAATAATATTAGGTTTTGGAATAGCATTTATTTTAATATTTATTAATTTGAAGGAAAAATTTTACAAAAAGCCTCCATTTGAATTGTGTTACTTAAAATTATATTACAGTTTGACCCTAATTTCTATTATTTTTATTTTTATTATTATTTCTTCATTAACAGTTAATATATTAATAAATTATAAGAACAAAAATAAATAAATAAATAAATAAATTACTAAATAACAAGCAATAATAAGAAAACAAACGAACGGAAATTATTAAATAAATAAATAAGTTCACAATATTATATGTAAATAAATAAAAAAAAACAACAAGAGTAGCTAAAAAGAAAAAGAGGACAAAAGAACGAATACGTACGTAGATATGTAAATTATTAAATAAATAAAAAAATAAGCTTACAATATTATATAAGGTTTTTAACTAGAGGGCTTGTGCTTAATACATTTTTTTCAAAAAAGTTTTTATTGAGAACTTCAATCTTCTCATCGATTTTTAAAGCGTTTGCTTTTGTGTGCAACTCCTGGGTAGAAAAATGCCAGGGGACCTTAAGGATCATTTTAAGGATTCTATTGTGTAATATTTGCAATTTTTTTATATGCGCTTTAGCACAGTCGCCCTCTGGGGACACTAATATTGCTTAAAAAACGACTTTAAAAATCATTGATTTATGTTTGCTAAGTAATGACTTCCGGTTAATGCTTATTAATAATATTATTATATTGACCATTATTATATTAATGGTAATGGTATAATATTTTGATACCCATATTTATTTTGTTTGATATATTTTGTGTGTGTTCTTTGAAGGTCAACTTCTTATCTAAGTAGACACCTAAGACCTAAGTACTTGACAGAGTCAACCCATGGGATATCGCAATTATCAACATTCAAATTGTGACTGGGCAAGAAACAATCCTTTCTGTTTCTGGTGAAAAAGATAGCTTCACTCTTCCCAGCATTTATTTTGATTTTCCAGTGCTTATAATACTCGAAAATAAGAGCAAGAGCGTTTTGAATATTATGAATAATATTTGCTGGATGTTCATCGGATGAGTATATCACGATGTCATCAGCATACATACCAACATCACATCTTTGAATGCCAGCTGGAATAATTTTCGAATCAGAATTGATTCCATTTAGTGACACTATAAATCTTCAAATAACTCAATAAATTTACTCAAATAACTTTGAATAATTTTAATAAGATAAGTTGGACATTCATTTAAAATAAGCTTGTGTATGAGTGCATTGTGCCACACCGTGTCAAAAGCTTTTTCTACATCATCAAATTTTTCTTTCACATGTCTACAAATTCTAAGAACCTGGTGTGAAGTGTTATGGTTTTTCCTGAAACCGAACTGCTGTGTTGGTATAATATTCTTTTCATTCAAAAATGTTTCGAATTTACTTCGGATTAATTTTCCAAAATTTTTGCTTTTACAACTAAGTAGGCTTATTGGCCTATAAGTCAAAGGATCAGTTCGTGGTTTCCCCGGTTTCAAAATGGGAATGACTTTTGCAGTCTTCCATTTATGTGGAAAATATTGCATTTTGAAACAGGCATTTTATTATTGTTGAGATTCATGGTAGTGACATGATTGCTTGCAAAAGTATTTAAGAGTGCATTTGCTTTGGCTTCATTAGAAGCAAAAACTGTTCCTGATGACTCAAGGGACGGTATTTAAGTATTTTTTTTTATTATTTTATGAATGTTCCAAAACGGCTTAGAACTTGGATGTAAGGAACAAAGCTTTTTATTCCACTCAGTATTTTTAAATCTTGAAATTGATTCTGTTATTTTGTTAGGACTATTCATTTCTTTTAAATCTTATTGCTGTCGGTATCTTTGCCAATTTCGTTTGAACATACACCGAAAGAAAAAACCTTGGTTGATTCAAACATGTTTCATTGTTAATCAACAATTCATCTAAAGTTGTGAAATTAACCAAGTATCGTGATGAATACAAATAAGAACGCATTTTCAAATCAATTATGCTGCCGTGATCAATTTTTTTTTCAGGTAGGTATCATAAAAATGTTTAAATTAAGTAAGTTCGTAGTTGATTTGAATATTTTCTAATTTTTAACCAACAACGTGATTGTTGATTTCATACTTGATCAACAACAAACATATTTAACTAACAATTAAGGCTGAAATTACAAAAGCTATCACGTTTGTGATTGAAATACCAAATACACTGTTGAACTATCACCAATATGTTTGATCAACAATTTTCATACTTCTTTAATCAATAAAGAATAGTTAAAGTATCAGTAACATTTTGAATTCCAATGTTTGAATTGAAGTTAGACCTATCAAATGTATAGGTCAAACTTCAATTCAGACATTTATCATAGAAATTTTACATTAAAACTGTTGAGCAAATAAAAACGGTGCTGAATTCTCACGAACGTACTTGATCAACAATGTTCATATTTTACCAACAATTCAGAATTGTTGACGAAACACAAACGTTTTTAAAGTATCATGGACATTTATGTTTCTAGTATCACAACCGTTGTTGGTTAACAATGAAATTGAAAAGGACGTTGTTGATTTGAGCAATGAAAATTGTAGCATTTAAATAAATAAAATGAAAATGCCAGCTTGTTCAATTTAAGTATGTTCGTGCTTGACGCAAAAACAAATAAGCTTCATATTTGATGTTAACAAGGTTTTTCTTTCGGTGTATTTCTCGTTTTAATAACATTCAGAATTGTACGTGGCAGAATAACTGCTCGTTTGTTAACTGATTTTCTAGGAACTGCCTCATTGATGCAATCTAAAATGTTTTTTTCAAAATAATCGACATAGATATCAATATCTTCACAACATGAAACGTTTTCGAGTCTATTTATAGTTTGACGAATTTTTGAATTAAAAAGAGACCGATATAAGTGCCAATTTAATAAATTTGGTATGGTATGGACTGTAAAACTTTAAATGCGTTTTTCTCAAAACTATGTTTTTTGAACTAGTGACCACTGTAACTCAAAAACCGCTCTATAGATTTGAATGAAACTTATACAACTTTTAGAAAACATAAATAGCTAGGCTTATTTTTTTTTTTTAAATTCTAGCTTTTTAAGTTTTCTAAAAACTGTATAAGTTTAATTTCATTCAACACGATTTCCTTTTTTTTTAGACGATAATTTATCGTGTTGATTTTACATTTTTTTTTTTTTATAATTAACGCGCACATCAAGGGGTTATGACTACCCTTATAATGTTAAAAATACACAGTGCGAGTATTTAGGAAAATAGGAGAGGATTTGAAAGGAGACACCGATGCACGTTGCTTTTGAACCTTTGTGAATCGTAATGCAGGGGAAATAAAGAGCCAGGTAAACCATTCCACATTCGGGTGGTGCGACTGAAATACGAATCTCTATACTTGTACCGTACGTCCGAAGTTGGGTTCAAGGTAAAACTGATGAGCATTTTTATCGAAGCGGGTGTTGCGGCTTAATTGTTTCAGGGGAGGAATGGAACTGGCTATTTCACTAGAGCACTGTTTGTGAAAAAGCGATAAAAAAGAGAGAGACAGGTGACGTTTCGACGATGTTCAAGAGAATCAATCGATTCTACGATTGAACTATCACCTATCTATTTTAACGCTCTATTTTGTACCCTATCAAGTAGGCGCAAAGATGTTTGAGAAGCACATGACCAGATATGGGAGTTATACTCCAGTTTTGGGCGGATGAAGGCCTAATAAATTGTAGCCAGATCAGAAGGGGTGACGAACTTCCTGCATCGTCTTAAGAAACCTAAGATTTAGCAGCGTTTTTGGCGACTTCAAATATAAGGTCGTTCCAACGAAGATCATCGTTTACACACATACCAAGTACATTGGACCTGTTTTCTGTTTTAATCCGATTATTATCACGTTTCCATTTTATTTCACCATGACTTACATTATTTTTTAATCTGATTCAATTTGAATCTGAACAATTTGAATGAAATTTGGTAGTCATGATCTAGAATAAGGTGTTTCACATAGGACTCGACAAAAAAAAGGACGGATAGGTTGGGTTAAAGACAAGAAAAAAAAATGTATAATAAGGGGTCTATCTCTTTCCCTTTAGGCGGAAGGGGCAGTTTTTTCTTTTAAATTGATTTAATTTTCTAAAGAAATTATTAAAAATCAACTAAGCCGATTGATAATGTAATGACCCATTGCATTTTCGCCAATACAAACCAATTTCAACAGCAAAATGAACTACCAACAACAACGATGCCAGTTTATGTTTTGCATATACCAACACAGGCAATGATATTGCTGACGATAACACATAACAACAACATCACCAGCAGCTTACCATTGACTCCACGTGGAGTTCGATTTCGTTGACTGTTACAACTCACGTCCAGTTGACACCAAATGGTGTATAAGGTAACTTAAAGAAAATCAGTTCTAGTCCCGGCAGTGGACAAATGAGGATCTCATCATAGTACTCAAGTAAGAGTAGGATTCCGGTACTGGCAGTGCAGAAGCAGAGTATAAGGACTAAAGGAGTCTCCAGGAACCAGGACTGGGTAAGTAAATAGTGTGCAAAACTAACTCGTTGTGAATTTAGTGTTCAACAACGCTACCACGTGGTGAATTTAGTGTCCAACGCTACCTCGTTGGTTGTGAATTTAGTGTCCAACGCTACCTCGTTGTGAATTTATAGTGTCCAACGCTACCTCGTTGTGAATTTATAGTGTTCAACGCTACCTCGTTGTGAACTTATAGTGTTCAACGCTATCTCGTTGTGAATTTAGTGGCTCCTGCTATCTCAGAGCAACCATTAACTCCCTCTTTCTAGTATCATTACAAAATTTACCTTACCAAGAGAGAGGTACCCAGGACAGGAAACCTTAGTCCGAGTATCCCGAAGACCAATCCACACACAATCCAGGACAGGAGATCTTCTTCCGATTGGCCCGAAGATCCATACAAGAACCTGGTTGTGAATACCGGACTAGACCAGCGATTGGAAAATTACCTTGCACTACGAAACATATCGGATACTACAAAGAAACGGCAAGTACTTATTAATTGCGTTGGAGCCAAATACTACCAACTTCTTTCAAATTTAACAGCCCCAGAAGAGCCTGATGCAAAATCCTACGATGATCTAGTCGAGCTTTTAAAAAATCACCTCAGTCCAAAGCCGAACGAAATAACAGAGCAGCACAAATTCTTGCTCAGACTTCAACATGAAGGAGAAACAATATCCAACTATTTGGCTGAGTTGAAAAACCTAAGCGCGTACTGCAATTTCACTTGTGACTCATGCAGGAAGTCCACGCTTAACACTCATCTACGTTCTCAATTCATTCGAGGACTGAGGACTCTGACATTAAAGAAAGGCTTCTGCGGGAAACAGACATGACTCTGGATAAAACTGCTAAAAATGCAATCACTATGAAAGCGTCGAAAATCGAGAGCCGTAACATGCAAAATATCCACCAAGTCCATCAGATGAAAAGTTCGCCAGAACAAAAAGTTAAAGGATCCTACAAAATGAATAGCTACAAAACCCATGATCGATCAATGCAAAAAGACAAACAAATGATTTGCTACAGATGTGGAAAAAAAATAACCATCTGGCAAACAAGTGCCTTGCTGCAAATTTGTGTTGTAAAAAGTGTCGCTGCAGTGGGCATGTGTCCTCAGTCTGTATGAAGACGTCTATGCATAAAGATGCTAATACACTTAAAATTTTAAAAGAATCCGAAGAAGAAACCGAGATGCAGCAAAGCTCAGAAGCGGAGGATGATCTTTTCGAATTAAATGTGCTAAATTTAGCACCAAAGAAAAGCCAAGTATCGGAAGTTGAATCACGTGGTGGTAAGTACTTCATAACCTTACAAATCAACAACAAGAAGCTCACCATGGAGTTCGATACAGGAGCAGCTATATCAGTTATGAATTTAAATATTTTTGTTTCACATTGGCCAAATGCAAAAATTACACATACAAAAATAATGCTGAAAACCTACAATAATGCTACATTCCCAGCTTATGGAAAATCTAATGTTGAAGTTGTGTATAATGGACGAAAGGTTATGTGCGACCTTTACATTGTGAAAGAGCCATTTGACACACTTTTAGGAAGAGAATGGGTAAAGGCACTAAATATATTACAATTTAATGCAGTTAATGTTTTTGCAGAGGCAGACATTCATCATTTGAAACAACAAATATTTGAGAACCATAAGGAAGTTTTTGAACCGAAAATCGAAAATCGGAACGATTCCAAAAATAAAAGGTATTCTGAAATTACGAGAAGGAGCATCTCCTATATTTATAAAACCGCGTCAGGCTCCATACGCTATTCGACCTCTTATAGAAGACGAAATAATTCGACTAGAAAGTGATGGTATTCTCGAAAAAGTCGAGCATTCGGATTGGGGTACACCTATTGTGCCTGTAATAAAATCAGATAAATCAATTCGTCTATGTGCAGATTTTATGGTAACCTTGAATAAACAAATAGTCAATGATAAATATCCAATTCCTAAAATCGACGAACTGTATCAAAGGCTTAAGTACGGCGAGTACTACTGCACTTTCGATATTTATAAAGCCTACTTACAGTGGAAAACAGAGTAATGTCTACATCAATCATGCTCTCACAAGTTACAGTAGAAGTCTTTACATGAAAGCAAAAGAGGCACAAAAACAAAAGGTGTATAAGTTCTTATGGTCTAAGGATAACAAAATTTTATTGCGTATGGTTGAGGGTGCAAAAGTCATTATAGTAAGATCTTTTAATGATCTTGCGCTAATTTAGTGCGACTCTACTTTTTATTTTATTTACTAATCATGAATGTCTTAAATGAATTAAACTATGACTTTTCTACCTTCAATTTTATTTATTCGAATTGTGAAGAAATTTTTGTAAACAAGGCTTACTCCTTAAGCAAACTCTTTGTTATTCACCAGAACATTAGAAGTTTAAGAGAAAACTTTGCTTGCTTAGCTGCACATCTAAATTCTTTTCTGTGTATTCCGGATATCGTAGTTGTTTCAGAAATCTGGATTTATAATTATGAAAAAAGTAATTATGTTCTACCCGGTTTTAATTTTTTTCTTAATGCAAATGAGAGCTACGCTTCTGGAGGTATTGGATGCTTCATAAAACAAGACTTTGATGTTGTTGATGTATCAAATGCAAGTTTTCAGAGCGCTGATGTTCTAAAAATTAAGTTCAAGTTCAATGGAAATTTTTTTATAATTTTATGTGTTTATAGACAGCATATGTCTACTGTTGGTGCTTTTATGGAGGAGTTTTTATCATTCCTGGAAAATGAAAGATCGGATAATCTTATCGTTGTAGGGGATTTTAATCTAGATTTACTAGAAAATAGTGATCAAGTTGGAACTCACTGCGATCTTTTAGCTTCACATGGACTAGTTTCTTTTATTAATGAGTGTACCAGACCAAGATCCGGAAAATGTTTAGATCATATATAAGGCCGTTTTGCACCTCTTTCTGTGAATTCTTGTGAAAAATGTGTTTTTGACTTTAAAATCACTGATCATTCAATCACTGGTATTCTAGTTGATATAGGCCTATACAATAATAGCAATAACTCTGCTGTTCCGAACATAGCAACAAAAATTGATTTCGGTAGGCTTAAAACTTGTTTGTCATTTGAGTTTTGGGAAGAAGTTTTTGCTGAAAATGATCCGTCTAAATCATACGATATTTTTTCTGAAATCTTAACCAGATATATATCTGAATGTTCTTTTACCTCCATCCCAAAAAAATCTGATAAACGTCTAAAGGCGTGGATCTCGTTTAGTCTTCTTAAAAAAGTAAAATATAAAAACAAACTTCGAGTAAAATGTTCAAAAAACAATAGCAACGTAAACTTAAAAAGGAAATATAAAAAAGTATGTGTTGAGTTAAAGAAAGAAATCCCAATTTGTCGTGACAATTTTTATAGGAATAAATTCAACCAAGCAAATGGTAATGTCAGAAATGAGTGGGTAATTGTCAATAGCATCCTTAATAAGTCGTCTGTTCAAAAATTACCAACGGCAATCAATATCCATAACAGGTCTGTTAATGATAAAGTTGGAATTGCTAATGCATTCAATAAATATTTCTCGACAGTGTCACACAACCTAATAGTTTCTTCGGGCACAAATGCGGCCTCTCCTTGCATTTCTGAATGTATCCGAAGTGAACCTTCTCAAAGACAAAGCTTTATGTTTGAACCAATAACTGGTTTTGAGATCCTCAAAATAATTGGAACATTAAAAAAATCAAATTCTTCGGGCAGTGATGGTATTTCCAATCTGTGCTTAAAAAATGTATCTTGCTTTTTAACTGATGTTCTAGCACACATTTTCAATAAAAGTATTTTTTGTGGTAGATTTCCTGAGGCTCTCAAATGCGCTAATATCTTACCCCTTTTCAAAAAAGGAGCGATAAACGAACTATCGAATTATAGGCCAATCTCGCTATTATCATCGATAAGTAAGGTATTCGAAAAGGCTATAAAAAATAGAATGGCCAGCTTTTTAGATAAAACAAAGTTTTTCAGCGACGTTCAGTTTGGCTTCCAAAGTCACAAATCTACCGAAGATGCCTTGCTACGCTTTTGCTCTCAAATTTTTGCTAACCTTGAATTGAAAAAGAGTACAGCTGCCTTATTCGTGGATATTTCAAAGGCATTTGACACGTTAGATCACAATATACTGCTGAATAGAATTGAAAATGCAGGGTTCAGAGGCTGGAAAACAGAAAGCAAAGAGTAAAATTAGGAAGCATTGAGAGTGATGTTAAGTCAATTAATTTAGGAGTCCCACAGGGATCTGTTTTAGGACCAGTGCTGTTTCTAATACATATACATAAACTCGTTATTTCGATTGCCTTTTCAAGGCACTTTGACGGCTTTTGCAGCTGATGTGGGTTTTAGTTATGGTGCAAACAGTTAACTCAATCTCACAGCTGATTTGAATTGGGATCTCAACTTTCTAAGGATTTGGTTTGCTGTGCATAAATTAGTTATCAGTTCAAAAACTAAGGTTATGTTTTAATCTATCAGGGAGTCAGAAAATTGATACTGATATCTATTTTCATGCTACAGATTGCCAAAAGTTCAAGCTTTTGTATTGTTGTTGTGGCTTAAATTTCACTCCTAGCACTTTCTTTAGTCTAGGTGGATGCACCGATGGGTGTTTCCGGATTGAGAAAGTCAGTGAATTTAAATCCTTAGGTTTGATAATTGATTCGAATATGACCTTTTATAACCACAGTGAAAGTCTGAGAATGTATTTTCGTGGAACTTTAAGATATTTTTACTATCTCAGAAACGTTTGTTCGTTCCAGCTCCTTTTGAAAATTTATTACGGCATCTTTCACTCGAAACTACAATATGGAATTTCATGTTGGGGAGGAATTTATTTTAACAAAATTCAACCACTGTTGGTACTGCAAAAGTCTGCTCTGAAAACAATTTGCCGTAAGCCGCGTTTGTATCCAAGTTTTCATCTTTTTAAGGATTTGAAAATTCTTCCAGTTCGCCATTTGTTCTGTTTTAAGGTTCTAAATGAATTTTTTAAAAGATCAGGTAACCGTAATGTAAGAATCATCTCGAATTATAATATTCGAGGGAATTTGTTAAACCGAGTTTGCATACCAGCTTCTCGTACAACTGCATTTCGTAGATCTTTCCATGTCGTGTCTTGTCGCCTGTTCAACAAACTTCCTCATCCTACCAGAGTGCTAACTTCACATTTGTTGTTTTTAAAACATGTAAAACAATGGCTTATTTCCCTCGATGTGCGGAGTATCGAATATTTGCTGAATAATTAGTTTAGTAACCTCTGATGTTCTGATGAAATAGTAGGTTTTAATTCAATTTTTCTTTTTAAATCTTACTCTTTATGAAATTATGTATATTTTTGAGTACAAACATCTTAGTTTTTTCTTGGGTCACCCCACCCATTTTTAATTATGTGTTAAACTTTTTTGCCTAGTAGTGACAATAACTCTATTTTTATTATATAAAAATAATTTTGTTACTTAAAAAATTCTTTTTCATACCATTTTCACGGATAAACTTTTTTGTAATGAATTTTAAGAAATAATAAATTACTTACTTACTTACTTACTAACACCTCAGCATGTCAGAGGAGAGCGCTCTGTTACAAACAGTCAGTACCACAAAAGGTCTCAAAGTGAACAAGCTCATGTTTGGAGTTAAGACGGCACCCAATATATGGCAGCGCTTTATGGACGAGCACATCGTTAACGATCTCGACGGCACAGCTTGTTTTTTTTACGATATTATTGTAATGGGACGAAACATAGATGAAAACCTCAGTAGGATAAGGGTTACTTGGGCCTGGGAATTTTCTGAGCGAGCCAAAAGGGTGCCGTCGGTCTGATCAAAGGGAGATAATAGCGTTTAGAGTCACGTAGGTTGAAGATCCTTACGATGGGATGAGAGTAAAGAAAAAATTAAAAGTAATGTTGTGTGTGTGCGAAGAATCAAGAATTCCCAGTAGGAAATTTCCGAAAATTCACTACTGAAAATGCTGCCTTTTCCTCAGGGAAAAGTAGCTGCACTAGTGAATTTCCTACTGAATCATTAGCTGAATTTAACATGGGCTTGTCATTGGCAAGAAGCATCTGCACACTTTCTCGATGAATGAGATGTAAGGAAATCACCACACCCATGGCGTCTTCGTTTGCATGGCCTCTCTTTCGTGAGTGAAAAAACTAGTGCTTGGTAAGTAATGCTTTCCACTATGGGAGTTTTACTGAAATGTGTTCATATCGTAGGAGTATGCTTTTCAGTTGTAAAAAAAAGAACGCATTTGGGTAAATGCATAGATAATGCAAATAAAGAACGCATTTGAGATGTACGTTCGTGTTTTATTACATTTTCAAATTAGTTTGAGTAAGTTTTATTAGATTTAATAAATACAAAAATAATATTATTAAAAAAATGATAATGATGAGAGCAGCTTATGGGTTTCTTCTCCTGTTCATTTGAGATCTAAATTAAAGAGAATATACCTGTATTATTTCAAAACCATGAAACAGAATTAAAAGAATTTACCATTGCTGAATTAATCTAACACCTTGTCCATTGTTTATTATTTGTTACATCTACTGTGAGTTATACAAACTGCACAACTGTCTTCTTTAATCACAAAATGGAAACTAAATCATTCCAGAACAAAAGAAATGAATTGAAAAACAAAATAAACGTCGGCGAAAAATAGACATTCTAAACAAATGGAAGAAAGAGAAAAGAAAGGGTTGTTTTCTCATACTTATTTTTGTCGCTACCTGATTAGGGTTTCTCAAAGGGGATTTTGCTATGCATCGTGTTTTCTTCTTTTTTTCTTTTGAAAACAACGCACAAGATTCAACTTGAACTACAGACTACCTACCAATTGCATGACTTTTCATTAGTGAATTCTTTGATGACCTTTTCCCTTATGAAAGCACCACATGCATTCCTCGAGGAATTCATTCCTTTTTTTCACTGATGAGCAAATTTCCTACTGGGAATAGACACGATCTGTTGATAGATCTTAGAACGGGGGTGTGAAATTTTGGTAGTTTGTTGATAGATATAGGAATAGGTAGGACTGAGATTGTGATATGAGATAAGAAAATAGAGACAATAAAGGGGAAGATGGTTTCTCCCAGTAGGAAATTTGCTCATCAGTGAAAAAAAGGAATGAATTCCTCGAGGAATTCATGTGGTGCTTTCATAAGGGAAAAGGTCATCAATGAATTCACTAATGAAAAGTCATGCAATTGGTAGGTAGTCTGTAGTTCAAGTTGAATCTTTTGCGTTGTTTTCAAAAGAAAAAAAGAAGAAAACACGAAGCATAGCAAAATCCCCTTTGAGAAACCCTAATGAATCAGGTAGCGACAAAAATAAGTATGAGAAAACAACCCTTTCTTTTCTCTTTCTTCCATTTGTTTAGAATGTCTATTTTTCGCCGACGTTTATTTTGTTTTTCAATTCATTTCTTTTGTTCTGGAATGATTTAGTTTCCATTTTGTGATTAAAGAAGACAGTTGTGCTGTTTGTATAACTCACAGTAGATGTAACAAATAATAAACAATGGATAAAACACGAACGTACATCTCTCAAATGCATTCTTTATT
The DNA here is from genome assembly GCA_949752695.1 of Melanostoma scalare. NCBI lineage: Eukaryota > Metazoa > Arthropoda > Insecta > Diptera > Syrphidae > Melanostoma > Melanostoma scalare. The sequence continues at coordinate 61,717,009 of OX456986.1, forward strand.
TGCATTATCTATGCATTTACCCAAATGCGTTCTTTTTTTTACAACTGAAAAGCATACTCCTAAGATATGAACACATTTCAGTAAAACTCCCATAGTGGAAAGCATTACTTACCAAGCACTAGTTTTTTCACTCACGAAAGAGAGGCCATGAAAACGAAGACGCCATGGGTGTGGTGATTTCCTTACATCTCATTCATCGAGAAAGTGTGCAGGTGCTTCTTGCCAATGACAAGCCCATGTTAAATTCAGCTAATGATTCAGTAGGAAATTCACTAGTGCAGCTACTTTTCCCTGAGGAAAAGGCAGCATTTTCAGTAGTGAATTTTCGGAAATTTCCTACTGGGCTATTGAGTATTTTTTATGGTTTTTTGTTTTAGATTTCGCTGGCGCTTGGAAGTTGTTGATTTTTTTATATGTTTGGAATTTGTTTGAGGGTGAGGTGAGGGTAGTAGGAAGGTTTTTTTTTGTTTTGGTTGTAGGCTAGAGAATTTGGTCACGTCCGATACTTGGTTGGGTATAGATTGTGTATGAGCAAGCCGTTTAACAGCTTAGCATGAAAGGTGGTTGTCATGTGCCCAGTAGGAAATTTTCAAAAATTCACTACTGAAAATGCTGCCTTTTCCTCAGGGAAAAGTAGCTGCACTAGTGAATTTCCTACTGAATCATTAGCTGAATTTAACATGGGCTTGTCATTGGCAAGAAGCACCTGCACACTTTCTCGATGAATGAGATGTAAGGAAATCACCACACCCATGGCATCTTCGTTTTCATGGCCTCTCTTTCGTGAGTGAAAAAACTAGTGCTTGGTAAGTAATGCTTTCCGCTATGGGAGTTTTACTGAAATGTGTTCATATCTTAGGAGTATGCTTTTCAGTTGTAAAAAAAAGAACGCATTTGGGTAAATGCATAGATAATGCAAATAATGAATGCATTTGAGAGATGTACGTTCGTGTTTTATCCATTGTTTATTATTTGTTACATCTACTGTGAGTTATACAAACTGCACAACTGTCTTCTTTAATCACAAAATGGAAACTAAATCATTCCAGAACAAAAGAAATGAATTGAAAAAACAAAATAAGCGTCGGCGAAAAATAGACATTCTAAACAAATGGAAGAAAGAGAAAAGAAAGGGTTGTTTTCTCATACTTATTTTTGTCGCTACCTGATTAGGGTTTCTCAAAGGGGATTTTGCTATGCATCGTGTTTTCTTCTTTTTTTCTTTTGAAAACAATGCACAAGATTCAACTTAAACTACAGACTACCTACCAATTGCATGACTTTTCATTAGTGAATTCATTGATGACCTTTTCCCTTATGAAAGCACCACATGAATTCCTCGAGGAATTCATCCCTTTTTTTCACTGATGAGCAAATTTCCTACTGGGTGGTTGTTTTACTCTATACCGTAGGGTAAGGATGTGAGATGTGACCCATGTTCGAATAGCGATCGCTTAGCGACAATGATCCCTGATCAATGTTGAAATCGAGTATCTGTGTAGCACAGGAACCCAGTAGGAAATTTCCAAAAATTCACTACTGAAAATGCTGCCTTTTCCTCAGGGAAAAGTAGCTGCACTAGTGAATTTCCTACTGAATCATTTGCTGAATTTAACATGGGCTTGTCATTGGCAAGAAGTACCTGCACACTTTCTCGATGAATGAGATGTAAGGAAATCACCATACCCATGGCATCTTCGTTTTCATGGCCTCTTTTTCATGAGTGAAAAAACTGGTTCTAGGTGTGTAATGCTTTCCTCTATGGAAATTTATTACAGAATGGGTTCTGAGGAGTATGTTTTTCAGTAGATACTAAGGAAAAGAATGCATTTGGGAGAATGCATATATTATATATACATATAATGGAAATAATGAATGCATTTGAGAAATAAATATAGTATGTATTTAGAAATTGTAGAACAGTATTCATTATTATTTAATAATTACAAATAGAATATTATTAAAAGAATGTGATGAGAGCAGCTTATGATTTCATTCTTAAGTTTCTTCTCCCGTTCATTTGAGATCTAAATTAAGGAATATATGAATTATTTCAAAACCATGAAATAGAATCTAATGAATTTACCATTATACTGAGTTATTCTCCTTGTCCTTTGTTGTTTATTTGATACCAACATCCATTGTGAGTTATACATAGGTATAAATTGCACAACTGTTTTACTTAATTACAAAATTGAAACTAAATCCAAGACCCATCGAAGCAAGCAACATGTGACACAAAATAAAAAGATATTTTAAAGCCAATAAATGGAACAAAGAGAAAAGAAAGGGTTGTTTTCTCATACTTTATTTTGTCGCTACCTGATTAGCGTTTATGATGTCAAAGAGGATATGGCTATGCAACGTGTTTTCTTTTCTTTCTTTTGAAAACAACGCATAAGATTCAACTTGAACTGCAGACTGCCTACCAATTGCATGACTTTTCATTAGTGAATTCATTGATGACCTTTTCCCTTATGAAAGCACCAGATGAATTCCTTGAGGAATTCATCCTTTTTTTTCACTGGTGAGCAAATTTCCTACTGGGAAGGTAAAATAAACCAATACCAATTGTGAGGAAAGATGATGACAGCAAAATAGAGGCATGTTGACTTTTTTTTGTTGTTTTGAATATCGATGGATGGATATGACAGCTAGAATTTGAAACTTAGATATTTTATGTGCACAAAACGAAGTGAAATAAACGAATAGGTTTTTTTTTTTGTATTAGATTTCACTGGCGGTTGGTGATGGTTGGATTTTTTTTTCTTGCAATTTGCTCTCATTCGATATTTGTGTGTACATTTTACACATTAGCATGATTGGTCTTTGGCGTGTTTTACTCTATGCCAAAAGAGTAAGGATGGTTTTTTCTTGAAAGGAATTATTATAAGGTTGTCGGCATTGAACAAAGGATAACAATAACAGCGTCTAGAGGCACGTGGTCTTTACAATTGGTAAAGAAAAAATTGAAGCTGTGTGTATTTTGAACAATACATACGATCCGTTGATAGATCTTAGAACGAAAATGAGAGATTTTGGTAATTTGTTAATACTTGACGATAGAGAATCTTATAACGTTCGATATTTGTTTGGGCATAGATTGGGTATGAGCATAAAATTTTACAGATTAGCATGATAGGCATTGATATGACAGTCAGAATGTGAAGGTTAGAAACTATATGTGCAGAAGAGGGCGTACCCCACAGGCGGATCACTAGTGTGAAGCAGAAAAGTGGGAGAGTTGTGATCGCTTCAAGATCACTACTCGTAACGCCGGAAATGGAAAGAAGAAGATGTGCAGAAGACGAAATGAAATAAATGAATAGGTTTCCTTTTGTATTATAGATTTCATTGACAATTGGTGGTGGTTGGGTTTTTTTTTTATGCAAAATAGAGAATTTGGCCTCGTCCGATATTTGTTTTGTTTTGAAACATATCTTGTACTTAATGCATTTCGTCACATCCGAAAACTGATTGTGCATAGCTATACTGTAAAGTAAGGATGCGACCCATGTTTTGTTCTGAATTTTTAATTTTGCTGGCAAGATTTGAAGGTTTGGGATTGATTTGTCACATCCGGTATTGGTGGTTGTGGATGGTTTTTATTAATTTTAAAACAATTTTTATACCGGGAGTGTAAAATATACCAACAATGCAAAAATGCATTGTGAATATTGATAGAGGGTTGAGGTAGTTAGAACTTATAGATAAGCTATGGAATAATTTGTTTTCAATTCTTGAATGTGATGTTGTCTCTTTTTTCTTTTATAAATCAGTGGCACCAATAACCAATATATTGCATCCCCCTAGAGTTTCTACTACCTATAAAAGCAAATGTTCTCTGAGTTTTCTGTTCAGATTATTTTTGAACAATCATACAAAAGAGCCAGCAACATGCAGAATATATTTAATATTTTTTCAATATACATGGAGGAGTTCTCTGCCGCGTGCTGGGAGCTTGGAGTTGCAGGAAGCTTTGCGCTTTGAAATCCAGGACGGAAAACGGACTGGTACATTGGGGAGTGCGCAGACCATCGCGCATATTATTTTAGCTTTATATATCCGAGCTATTGAGCTTGGATTCAAAGACGACATACCACAAATACCACAGGAGGCTCACATATTATCCCATTAAAAATTTTTTGAAATAAAAAACTTAACACAAATTTTCTTTAGTCTTTTTAATTATTCGGTTTCAGCTATTGTCATAACAGCAGTTTCTTTTTAGTATTCTACCATATTTTGTTGCCTCATTTCTCTTGACCAGGGTGATATTAGTGGCATGATCAGTGCTTCTAATGACAAGTTTAATTCGTCAAGTACTCGAAAATGGTTATCCTGTCGTCGCTCTTCTTCGACAGCATCAGTATTAACTGAACCTATTAGATTGTGTGATAAGACTTTGCGAGTTTTTTGTTCATCGACTTCTTCGTAATGATTTTCAGTGGGGCCATATCTGGTGATGTATTCATTTCGATCTTCAGATGAATCAACTGCATAAAGTGTTTTCGAGCGGAAGCTGTTTGCTGACCGAGGTGGAAAGGAATTCCTCGGTATACTCTTTGATGGACCAGGAACTGGCAGTATTAGCAAAAGCCTGTCCTTGTAGTAAGGAATGTTTGTAAAGTATTTGACATCATCTACCTCGTTGTATGCATATGAGTAGGCATGATCGATGATCACTCGCTGAGGTTGTTGTTGTTGATGTTGTTGCTGCAGAGTTGGAATGGAATTCCTCCATACACTCTCTGATGAAGAAGGAGTTGGCAGTATTGGTAAAAGCCTGTCCTTGTTAGGAATGTTTGTATGAAATTTGACAGCACCTGGCTCGTAATATGCATATGAGTAGACAAGATCAATGGTCGCTAGTTGAGGTTGTTGTTGCTGTATTTGTGGTGTTTAAGTGTAAACAGCCCATTTTTAATGTAATGTAAACAGCCCATTACTGGCTGGAGGAAACGAAACTCCACTACTTTCGTAATAGTAAGTAATCTATTACTTTCTTGTTTCGTTTCCTCCAGTTCCAAATGAAAAAGGCAGCCATTTTTCTCGCTAGTAATTTTAACACATTCTATTGCCAACCACGAACCACGACAGACACACTACTTAGACGCCACCACCCGCCATTTTCATTATTCATTGCCACAGTGCAAAAAGATTGTAAAAGTTAAAATTTTGGAAAGATAAAAGAATAAAGGAGAGAGTTATTTATAAAGAGTGTGTTTTTCTCAAAGGACAAAAAGGATTCAGCGCAACATTTGGTCCTTCGAGCCGGATTAAAATTAATTCATTCTTTAATTGAGGTGTGGTCGGGTTGGAGAATAGATTAGATATATAGACACAATATATACATATTAGAATAGCCCTATTCTAATTGACCGTGTGGGTCAAAATTCGGTGACAAACAAGAAGCCACGGTTGATAAAACATCGTCATCATCGCTGCTGGAGCAGCATCGTCGTTCGTCCATTGCTTTCGTCGTGGCGTTAGTCTTTTCGCCAGAAGCCAACAAATTTTGGGTCAAGTTTGTCGCCATATTGTGACCCAAACCACGTTTGATAAAACATCGTCATCGTCGCTGCTGGAGAAGCATCGTCGTTCGTCGATTGGCCATTGCCCTCGTCGGGGCGTTTAGTCGTTTCGCTATAAGCCAACAAAATTTGGGTCAAGTTGTGTCGCCATATTGTGGCCAAATCATCATTCAGCCATCGTCAATACATTTACACCGTCAATCAGCCTCCTCTTCAAACAGCATCATCAATCAACATCATCATTCAGCCATCGTCAAGACATACACACCGTCAATAAGCCTCCTCTTCAAACAGCATCATCAATCAACATCATCATTCAGCCATCGTCAAGACATACACACCGTCAAGCAGCAACCTCATCGAGCAGCATCTTCAATCAGCATAAATAAATCTTGGAAATGTAAAGGTACTGTAAAATATGATTTTTTGTAAATACATGAGTACATATAAATTAAATTTAAACCAACGAGTGCATTACTAGGGTAGTGGTATAAGAGGTATTTTAGTCGGATTATATCTTATGATATATTAACGGTAAAATTGGTACGCTATTCGGCTTATATCTTATGATATATTAGTGGTAAAATTGGTACACTAATCGGGTTATATCATAGGATATACTAGCGGTAAAATTGGTACGCTATTCGGGTTATATCTTAAGATATATTAGTGGTAAAATTGGTACACTAATCGGGTTATATCATAAGATATACTAGCGGTTAAATTGGTACGCTATTCGAACGATATAAAGTCATACGTGATAACGGTGGTAGATAGTTTTGTCTTTTGTGGTGTATAAATTTGGATAGAAATAAACTTTGTCGTATAAAATGAGTTTGGAGGATGTAATTTTGGCGTGCGATTCGATGACTGAATTTCATGAGCTATTTAAAGAAAAACGAAAAGAATTGTCGAGTTCAGTTATCGAAGCATACCGTGCAGAGCTTCAAGAAATATGGTTAAACGTAAAAGAAGTATATCAGGAATTTATACGCGCGGCGGTTAAAGATGGTGATCTCAAGGCGTTACTCATTGAGGTAAAGGCAAAATATAAGCAGGCAACAACTACTTATATAGAATTTTTAAGCGGCATCGTTGAGGTTACGCGCGCATATGGGGATGGGTCAAAGGTTCGGAACGATGAAGTGCAAATGGGGAGTAAGGACAACGATGATGAGTTTTGGCATAATACACGTGTGCCGCCATGTGAAACCGAGATTTTCTGTGGGGATTACGTGAAGTGGCCAACATTTAGGGATATGTTCACGGCACTTTATATTAGACTTGCAAAGCTTAGTTCGGTGCAAAAGCTTTTTCATGTGCGTGCTCGAACTAAAGGTGATGCCCAAAATATCGTTTCGAAATTTGAGTTGACCAATGACAATTTTGAAGTAGCATGGGCTGCTCTTAAAAATCATTATGAAAATAAACGTGTATTGGTGAACAGCCATCTTAATATTTTGTTCGGGCAACCAAATATAGCAGCTGAAACTCCTGATGCTTTAAAAGAGCTGCAAAGCAATATTAACGACGCGCTTATAGCCATAAAATCATACGGCATCGAAGTCGACAAGTGGGATGCGTTCGTTACATACTTATGTGCCTCGCGTCTTCCGGCACAAACTTTATCTCTATGGGAGCAATCGTTAGCGATGCCAACTGAAATTCAGACGTGGGAAAGCCTGAATAATTTCATAACAAATAGGTATCGAGTTTTAGAAAATGTGGCTGACATGCAGCAGGGAGGGAAAGTGATGCGAACATCAACCAAACCATCTTCAAGTAGTACACCGCGTGTACGCACGCACCATTTGCAGATCGATTCGCAATTAGGGTCGCAGATAGGTTCGCAATGTAAGGTGTGTCAAGGGAATCATACGCTACGATTATGCCCACAGTTTTTAAAGATGAATGTTTCGAAAAGGCGAAACATAGTAAGGAAATTTAAACACTGCTACAACTGTCTTGCATACACGCATATGGCAACAGGGTGCCAAAGCAACAATACCTGCTTCCATTGTAAAGGAAAGCATCATACGCTCCTACATTGGGAACCTACAATGCAAACAGGTTCTAGGAGCAATTTTCAAAATATACAGTCCACTCAACGATCAATAACAAGTGTTAATTCGGGTCTCACTCCCATTACCGATGCAGGTTGCAGTCGAAGTCAGGCCAAAGCATTTGATCCCAGAAGTTCCTTTACAGTTCCATCTGAAAATCCTAGCGTCTCAACTAAGTCTTATTTTACATCAACTCGATGTACGGCCCTTCTGGCGACAGCGATTCAATAGAACGGAGTTTGAATGGCGGGCGCTTATCGATCCGGGTTCGGAAGTATCCTTTATATCGGAAGAGGTACAAAGCAAGTTGAAGCTGCCCACAAGATCAGTGAGAGCGTCGGTCGCCGGAGTTAATTCGTCGCTTATAGCGACTGCGTCCCGGCTATGTTCATTCACTCTTGGTTCAAAGTTTGATAAAACATTTTCGTTATCAGCTGAAGCGTTGGTGTTAAAAAAGGTGGCGGATAATTTGCCATCAATATCCATAGAGGTTGGTGACGCACAAAAACGCTTTGAGTTCCCTTTAGCCGATCCGTTTTTCAATCGTAGTTCAAAGATTGATTTGTTGATTGGCGCCGATTTGTATCCAAGTATTATACGTGAGGGATTAAAAACACAAGTGTTTCAACAAGTTATGGCACAAAATACTGTATTTGGATGGGTATTGCTGGGACCGGTAGAAAAGTCATTCTCTAGGGCTACGTCAAGTTTTTCGACGTTTTTATCTTTTTTTAATGAGGTTACATTGGATAGTGAGATTCAGAAGTTTTGGCAGCTAGAAGAGCTTCCAAAAACCACAAAGTTAACAACAGCTGATCAACAATGTGAGAGGTTGTTTGAAGAAACAACATATCGAGACAACACCGGTCGGTATGTAGTGCGTTTGCCTTTTAAAGAAGTGTTTCTTCAGAATCCCGGGTTAGGCGCTTCACGCGAAAATGCACAACGTCAATTTGTACGCAATGAAAAACGACTTTTGGGGAATCCCAGCGCTAAACGGGAGTACAATGCAGTGTTGTCAGAATACATTGACCTCGGGCACATGAAGCCGGTCGATCAACCAGAGGAACATGAAACGTGTCCAAATAAAGTTTTGTCGTATTTTATGCCGCATCATGCGGTTTTAAAGCCAGACAGTGCAACGACGAAGGTGTGTGTGGTGTTTAATGCATCGTGTGCCTCCTCAAACGGGAAGAGTTTAAACGAGGTGTTACATCCGGGTCCGGCTTTACAGACCGATATCACGCTCTTGACTGGCGGCTTTATCGGTACGTGTTCAACAGTGATGTTGAGAAAATGTATCGGCAAATCAAGATACACCCCGATCAAACGCCGTTTCAGAGACTATGGTTTCGGTCGCACCCGGGAGATTCTCTAACTGCCTTTGAAATGGTAACTCTCACTTTTGGAGTTTCGTGTTCCCCATATTTAGCGATACGTTCGTTGCACAAATTGGCCCAAGAGGTAAGGCTTTACCAACCTCAGGCCGCCAGTATTTTAATGCGAGAGCTATTTGTGGATGACGTGCTATCCGGGGCTCATACAGTTGCAGACGCACTTTCGGCTCAATCAGAGTTGATATTGGTTATGCAATCCGCGGGGCTTCATTTGAGAAAATGGACAGCAAACTCAAAGGAGTTGTTTAGACATTTACCTCGTGAGTCACTTCTCAATGAAGATTTTCTGTATTTGGATGACAAAAGCTCGGTCAAAACTCTGGGAATACAATGGAAGGCTACTTCAGACACATTCTCATTTTCGGTTAATCCAACGGGTGAGTCAAATCCTATCACAAAACGTTCAGTGCTATCGGTAATCGCCAAATTGTATGACCCGGTAGGGTGGTTGGCCCCTGTCGTGGTCATAGCAAAAACTTGAATGCAGCAAATTTGGAAGGATAAGACTGAATGGGATAGTAATCTTCTTCCAGAAACGGAACAAAGTTGGAAATTGTTTGTGTCTAGGTTGCCTGAAGTTGCGCGTCTGAGTATTCCGCGCTGGGTGGAATATACTCCTGAGGGTGTATCGCAGATACATGGATTCTGCGATGCCTCGACAAAAGTGTATGCGGCTTGTATCTTTCTCCGCGTACAAAAGGGAAACCAAATCACTGCCCATCTGTTGTGGGCCAAATCCAAAATTGCTCCAGTGAACACTATATCGCTGCCAAGGTTAGAATTGCAGGCAGTTTTGCTCTCAAAAATGTTGCACCATGTGTCGAACTCTCTCCCCATAAAGAATATGTCATCGGTCAAGTTCTGGACCGACTCCACTATAGTCCTGGCGTGGTTGCAAAAGCATCCGAGTACCTGGGAAACATTTGTGGCCAATAGAACAGCCCAAATCTTAAATGTTACCTCCGTTACGGATTGGTCACATGTCGTTTCAGCGGAAAATCCGGCTGACTTAGCAACGCGGGGGGTTTATCCCATGGATCTGGAGAGAATTTCGTTATGGTGGAAGGGTCCGCCATGGCTAATGCAACCTGAGGCAGAGTGGCCGACGGCTAAGCAAAAGGTAGTGGATGAAACACTGTTAGAAAGGAAAAGGGCAACAGTCTTTACAGTTAAAGTCGTGTCAGATTTTGAAGAAGATCTCAGCAAGTTTTCAAAGTGGCATAAACCCGTATGTGTGATGGCATACATGCTTCGGTTTTTCTACTCTTTTAGTAGAAATGGATATGTTAAACACTCAACATCGGAACTTTCTCATTCCGAAATATTAAACGCTAAGCAAAAATTGATCATTCTCAGTCAGAAAAAATATTTTGTGAAAGAATATTCAGAGTTGATAGAAGGTAAGCCTGTAGCGGCAAAAAGTTGGCTAGGAAAATTTAATCCACTGGTGGATGAAAAAGGCATTATCCGTTCAAATGGTAGACTGGTCTTATCCACTTTATCCTTCAACGAAAGGTTTCCCATATTGCTACCATCTAATTGCCTTTTTTTGCAACGCTACGTGGAATACGTTCACGAACTCTCCATTCATGGTGAGATCCAAATCATGATGCGATTGGTCAGATCTGAGTATTGGACACCGCAAATTAAGAAAATTATCAAAAAATGCATTTTTCAATGCACCACTTGCCGTCGATACAAGCAAAAGGTACATACGCAATTAATGGGTGCGTTACCGCGTGAAAGAACTGTGCTTGGACGCCCATTTGCAAATGTAGGAATCGATTTCGCGGGTCCTTTTTGCATTAAGACTTATTACGCAAGAAAATGTCGCCTTGATAAAGGGTACGTTTGCATTTTCGTATGTTTTGCGACCCGAGCTATCCATTTGGAGCTAGTGAGCGACCTCACCACTCAGGCGTTTTTAGCTTCATTTACAAGATTTGTGTTCCGAAGAGGAACTCCAGAACAAGTTTTTTCCGATCATGGTACCAACTTTGTCGGGGCGTCGAAGGTTCTGTTACGAGAGTTTCAGAAAACAACGTTGCATTGTCAGACCGCAGTTGTCCACAACTTTTCCCAAATAAAATGGAATTTCATTCCTCCGGGATCACCACACATGGGAGGGCTATGGGAAGCGGGGGTAAAAAGCTTCAAAAAACATTTTAGGAAGATGGCCGGTAACGAAAAATTTACATTTGAAGAGTTTACAACTTTGCTCACGCGAATAGAATGTAGTCTTAATTCACGTCCTTTATCACCCATGACTGAAAATGTATCAGACTTGGTTCCTTTAACACCTGGTCATTTTTTGACAGGTGGTTTGTTGATTGGCTTACCCGAACCGTCATGCGAAGATCAGTCATTGAGTATAATGAATTGTTGGAGAAAGTTGCAAATTCTTCATCATAAGATTGCGTCCAGATGGAAAGAGGAATATTTAAAGGAATTGCACAAAAGATATAAGTGGAAACACCCCCAAAGAAATATTCAGATAAATGACATAGTCATAATTCGGAACGAAAATTTGTCACCCAATGAGTGGCGTCTCGGGAGAGTCATCAACGTGCATCCGGGTAAGGATAATAAAGTTAGAGTCGCCGACGTGAAAACAGAAAAAGGAATCATAACTCGATCAATTGCCAAACTTTGCATCCTCCTTCCTCAATAACTTATTGCAGTATAACCAAAGACATTCACAGGTTTAATCATGTATACCAAAACACAAAACTAACATATCATTTGTTATCAACCAGTAGAACAAACAAAATAAACAAAATTTTCTTTCAAAATTAAAATATCGACCCTCTACTCTGGTATATGCACTCATAGGCAAAGTAAAACCAAGTGAAATAAATTATTTCGAGTACTCTTACGAATTTACAAAAGGTTTATTTTAAGTATCTCTAATAATTGCAAAAAAAAAAATGATTCTTAATGTATCCTGTACAAATATTGAATAACATTAATTTCTAATATCAACAAGTCAAATGTAAGAAAAAAAAAATTATAGATATCAATAATCAATGGTGGTGGAGTGGTCTGCTTCTTCCGTAGCTCTTTGATTGCACCGATAGTGCAAGGCGGGCGATAATGTTTAAGTGTAAACAGCCCATTTTTAATGTAATGTAAACAGCCCATTACTGGCTGGAGAAAACGAAACTCCACTACTTTCGTAATAGTAAGTAATCTATTACTTTCTTGTTTCGTTTCCTCCAGTTCCAAATGAAAAATGCAGCCATTTTTCTCGCTAGTAATTTTAACACATTCTATTGCCAACCACGAACCACGACAGACACACTACTTAGACGCCACCACCCGCCATTTTCATTATTCATTGCCACAGTGCAAAAAGATTGTAAAAGTTAAAATTTTGGAAAGATAAAAGAATAAAGGAGAGAGCTATTTATAAAGAGTGTGTTTTTCTCAAAGGACAAAAAGGATTCAGCGCAACATGTGGTATGTCTTTCATTGGCTGATGAGGTGGAGTTAAAGAAGACGTCGATGGAGTCTGTGTCACGAGTATATTTGTATCCACATCACCAGCAGCAAAACAATAATCCAAAGGTTTGTTCAAAGGTTCAAAACAATCTATCCTCATAGCCGTCGCAAATGTTTTTTGTGATTATTTGACCTTTAACAAGGAAAGTTGTTAGAATTGCCAGTTACCGTCGTTACCGGTTGAGGTAGTCAGAACTAATACATAAGCTATGAGATATTTGTTTTCAATTCATGAATGTCATTTTGTTTTTTTTTTTTTTATACCAAGTACCAATAACCATATATTGTTGCATCCCCAAAGAGTCTATACTATAAAAGCAAATGTTCTCTGAGTTTTCTATTCAGTTTTACTTTGAAAAATCATACGATCTTCCAAAAATTTACAAAAATGTCGTTCATTAACAAAATTAAAAAAACAGTAAAATCATCGCCGTCTGGGTTTGGTTCTAAGCCAATATTGAGCTTGTCGAAGCTCATCCATCGGGAAAAATATCCGATCCTAAAGGCGAAGAAGATTAACACAAAATGCGGGGAGCAGATAATGTTGGAGTTGAAGAAGTATAAGGTAAAGTAAAAGTAAAGAATTAAATCATATGCCATTTTACAATTTTTTTTTTTTTAGGTATTCCTCCCCAAAAGATGCAATAGACAACTAGACGACAGCGACATAAACGATCTTGACCGCTGCTGCTTGGAGGTAGTGGGGTCTTATGGCGAGATGTCTGTGGAAGTCGACTTCCATTTAAAGGAGCAAGAGCAAGAGCCACAACAACAGCATCAGCATGACCAACAAGAACAGCAACAATATCAGCAACAGTCTCAGCAACATCAACAGCCTCAGCAACAACAGCAGCCGCAACAACAACAAACAATTGAAATTTTGGACCAAATCATCTTTAATCAAAAGCCGAAGCAAAAGAGGAAGCAGAAATTTCTTTCGATAAATAAAATAAACTGAAAAAATTAAAATCATTTTTTTATTTTGTTCTCATCCTGAATCGTTCGACAATTTATGTTTTTAGAGCTTTAAGTGTTGCATAGTGATTCGTGTGATATGTGATATTTTTCCATAAGCTGAAAATGTGTCTTGCAATAAAAGAAATCCTTTTTTCCATGAATTGTTTTAAGTTCTTTGGATCGTGACCCTCATTTAGTAAATTTCTAAAGCTACAACGAGAGGGGCCCCTTTTTGTTTTAAATAGAAACTGTCTATGTAAACTTGGAAAATGTATGTATTACAGTGAGAAGATATCGATAATTCTCATTTTCAGATGCACAGATGTCGAATAATGACTAACTTAATTAAAAAATGGTCAAGAGAGAAGAGCTTGGGCAGTTGTATTTTGACGGCAAGCTGGACTTCAAAGATTCTTTTATTTTTAATCTATTTATTTTAATCTTTCGTACAACAACATTAACTTCTTTACTTTGAGCATTCTATTTTCAATCAAATAACATGCACAAGTATCAGCTTCGTCTTGGCATAAATTCTTTGACCAAGGGCAGTTAACAAAATGACATCCATGTTTCGATGTGGTAGAGGATACGTTTCTATACATCTTCAAGAAGGATAAGCATCCTGTCAGATATTCATGATGTTCCTCCAACAGCTCATGTTGATGTGCTTTCATAAAATCCAGGATCTCATCGAAAATGAACTTGATATTTATGTTGGACATTATTGTCTTCTATCTTGTCAATGTGTTACTAAGGTTCAGATGAATTTGCTCGAAGATTTATATCGGAATCGTCTCTAGTAATAATTTCAGTTTTAGCTGTCAATGGCATTTACAAAAAAAAAAAAAAAAAGTGTTTCTCTAATTTCTCGACTTCAAATTGAATACATTGTGTATGTAGTTCGTATGATTCGTCAAGATAATTCTTTATAGAAACATCTCATACATCTTCATATACACCTTCAGAGCTGTGAGCTGGGTTTTTGAGAGGTGATCCCCCTATCAGTTTCAAGTCCTCGTCCTCATCATCAGACAGGTTCTGAGGGATTATTTACCTCAATTATGAATAACTACCTCAAAATAAAGCAAGAAGCTTAAGGGTGGCCAAGTATATGTTTATCTGAAGAGGATAAAAACAAAAATATTGCGGATTTTCTAGAGAAGGAAAATATCAAGCTGAAATTTTCTGAAATCTCCGAATTCCGAAGAATCTCCAGACAGTTGATGGAAAAGAATTTTTTAATAAGCATTTTGAAAATCTTACGAGCATCAAATAAATCATTACTCAACATTTAGCGTTCTTAAAGCATCGATCGTTGAACGATTTAATCGTACCTTAAAATCACTCATGTGGAAGGAATTCAGTGTGAATGGTACATAAAGATGGATTGACATGGTAACGTCGTTAACTAAAACGTATAATAATTCTGCACATCGTACTATAAAAATGAAACCATCGTTAATCATACAAATGAGAAAACATTTACTCTTAACAGTATATAACCGTGTCAGAATCCATGTTATTTTCAAGTTTAAAGTTGAAGGCCCGTGAGAATAAGTAAATATAAACATGCATTTGAAAATTAAAAATATCAAGAGTGAAAAATTCAACCTTCACTTAAACAAATCCAAATGCAAAATGTTTGGAAAAAGCGTCATATATACAAAACACCTGATAAAATATACGCTATATCAGTAGTGAAACCACCGAAGGAAATTACACAGCAACGTCAATTCCTTGGGATGGTAAACTATACTACCACAAGTTTATACCGGACTTGTCTACAAAATTGCACCCATTATACAAGCTCTTAAGGAACGATCAACAATTTGTATGGTCATCTGATTGCCAACATTCATTTGAAATGCTTAAAAAGGAGATTATTATTATGTTTATTTATTAGTTATAAAATAACTTTAACAATTTAAAAAACATTTCATATCAAATATAAGAAATTAAGTTAGCATTATAGTTTTCACATATCTTGTTACAAGTTTTTTAAAGCAAAAGAAGTTTGATTCATTTCTTATGTATGATGGCAGATTATTATAAAGCTGTAATCCACGGTAAATCACTGTGTTTTGTGTGCTGGAAAGGTTACATCTATCTAGTCTAAAGTAATCCGCAGATCGTAGATTGTATTGCTGCACTTCACGGACATAATGCACATTATCAGATAGATAACCAGGACATCGGTTGTATTTGATCTTGAAAATAAAAATAAGAACTTTTAAACACATACGTTGTCTTACATTTAGCCATTGCAATGTTTCTAACATAAATGAAGTACGGGTATAGATATTACACTTGAGCAGCGAACGCATTGCTCTGTTTTGCAAAATTTGAAGTCTAGATTTAGTTTCTTCATTACACAAATATAAAATTGAAGCACATTAGTCAAAATGAGGAAGGATTATTGTATTGTATACCATTATAGCATTTTGAAAATTTAAATTTTTTCTAATACGTCCAAAGAAACCTACTTTTTGACTAATTTTTGAGCAAATGAAACTTGCATTTTCTTTAAAGTCTAAATTATTATCAATCATCACACCAAGATATTTTATTGGCGTGACTTTTTCAATATTTTCATTATCAATTCGAAGCTCAATATTCTGTTCACCCGATTTTATCACCATGAATATCGTTTTATCAATATTTATTTTTAGCTTATTCATACACAACCATTTATATAAGTTATCTAAGTCTTCTTGCATTTTCGTTTTAATTTCAGCTAGATTTTTGCCTTCAATAAATGACAAAGTGTCGTCTGCAAACAATACAACTTTACAATATTTAAGAATTTTATTAATGTCGTTTATGTATATTAAGAACAGATCAACTCCCAGATTGGATCCTTGTGGAACACCAATGTCAACATTTAAAGCTTCCGATTCCTTATCTAAAATTTTTGTCGTTTGAAGTCTGCCAAATAAGTATGACCTAAACCACATCAGTTCTGTTTCAATTACTCCATATGATTGCAGTTTTTCCAGTAAAATTTCTCTAGAGATTGTTTCAAATGCCCTCTTAAAGTCCAAAAATACAGCTATTATGCACTTTCTTTCATCTATCTGTTTTTTCCATTCATTTATCGTCCAAACCAACGCTGTTTCACAAGAGTGTGCTTTTCTGAATCCTGATTGCTCCTTTATTATTAAATCATTTTCAATTAAGTATTGCACTAATTGATGACTCACAACTTTCTCTATTATTTTCTCTATCATTGGCAGTGTATTTATAGGCCGAAAATCCTTAGGATAAATAGGTCTATTTACTTTTGGAACTGGTATAACTGTCGATACTTTCCATATATCAGGGAAAATCCCACTGCTTAACGATCGATTTATAATTACTTTAATTTCAGTTCCAATTAACTCAAAATTTTCCAAAATAATCTTCGAGTTCAGCCCATTATTGTCTTTTGTACTGTTCATTGTTTTTATAATGCTTTTAAGTTCAGTCAAATTTAAATTTTTAAGACGAAAAACTGTTTCAACTCGGGGTAAACACAACACAAATGGGACAAGAATTGATTGGTTAATCTCAACTATACTATGAACAAAGAAAACATTAAATAGGTGAACTATTGCACTTAAATCACGCTCAATCATTCCGTTTATCATTATTTCTTTTATATCTTTTTTTTTTCCGACCTTAGAACCAGCTCCTTTATTGCACTCCATAACCCTTTTGATGACCCATCTTAGACGATATTTTAGATTGCACATATTGATTTTTGGCTTTATTAATTTCAGTCTTATAAATATTGCGTAAATTCTTATAACTATTCCAGTCATCATTGTTTTCACTTATTACAGCTCTTTGGTATAATATTACTTTCGACTTTTTTAATTCTAATAGAGACGTATTAAACCAAGGATTTTGAATATCACAGCTTATTGTTTTTTTAAAAGTTAGCTTTTTCATTATATCTATTAGCTTATTTTGAATTAACTCCGCTCTAAAATTTACATCACTTAGATTTCCTTGCACGAAATTACTTATCGACCACAAATAGCAAAACTCTTCTTTCATGTACCTCGATTTCAATACTGTTTTCAAAATATTTGGCTTTTCTTTTTTACAATGTATTTCAATCCTTATTCCCTCATGATCTGTTATATTTATTGTTTTGTCTACATTTACTTTAACTATGAAATTTGATTCATTAGTCACAACGTAATCAATCAGGGTATGCGAATTGTTTGTGTTTCTTGTAGGTTCAGTTCCCAATTGTTTCAAAAATCTATCACTAAAAAATTTACATATTTTTGTTTTATCATTTGACTCTGTTAAAAAATCTATATTGAAATCACCAACACAAAGTACATTATCACTTTCATTTATGTTTTCTTCAAACCAGTTATCTATATTGAACATAAAGTCATTTACGGAAGAACTCGGTGATCTATACACAGATATGAGTTTCCATGGTACCCCGTCAAGCCAAGTTTTAATTGCTACAATCCATAGTTGATAGTCAATACTTAATTTTCCTATACATTCAAATTGAATTTCATTATCAAGATATATTGCAGCTCCACCTGTATGTCTCGAGTTTGATTCACTTTGAATTACATTATAATTTTTTAAATAATACTCACTAGTCTCTATTTCTTTTGTGATGCGAGTTTCACTTACAAAAATTATCTGTGGCTTTTCTCTTATAACTATTTCTTCAAGTTCAGGTAAATTTTTTATTACACTTTGAGCATTTATATAAAGACAACTATAATTTTTATCATTTAATTGCTAATAAAATTTATTTTTTTCTCTTTTCAACTTCTTAGAATAGATATGACAGTGAATGTCTAACGCATTATGGTTTATGTTAAGGTTTAAGCCGTATTTCTCATTTGCAATCAAGCAATTTACACACTTTGGATCAGAACCGCGATTTTTACTTTCACATTCACTTGAGTTATGCTTCCCGGCACAGTATATACAAGCCCTTTTATTTTTGCACTCACTTTTTACATGATTGAAGCCTAGGCAATTAAAACATCTTCTTACAAATGCAGCTTCCATCACTCTACATCAATCCCAACCAACCCGTAAAACTCCTTTCTCCATTATTAGCTTGTATGCTTCATATTTCACTTCAATTATAGCGTTAAATTTTTTTATACCCCTAAAACTATATTCAAGAATTGTTTTAAACTTAATATTTTCTTTTTCTAAAAACTGATTCTTTTCTTTAATTTGTCTCAAAATTTCACTTTCAGACCACTTCTTAGATAATCCAATTATTTTTACTCTTAGTTCCCTAACTTTTGGTAGTTTAATTTCATATTTGTCACCTATGTTTTCTTCAATGGCTTTTTTTAACTTTACTGTAGATTGTTCACCATGGCATGAAAAAATCAATCCACCATTACTCTGCTTTTTTATTTCAGACACTTGGATTTCAGTTGGGTCTATTTTATCAAAAATTTCACTTTCAGTCTCATTAGAGTTTTGTTTTGATTTAGGTTTAAGAATGACAATAGGGCATGGATTTTTAATTTCTCTGGTAACATCTGAATATAAGGGCTTCTTATTTACAACACTATTGTTTTCTTGTGCAACATGTTGCTCACTTTTATTTACTTTTTTGACACTTTCTCTTATTTCTTCTAATTTCATATTGTTGTCTTTAAAAAAATTCTTTATCTCCCTCACACTTTCTTCAATTGATGTTGTATTATTAGACACTGTTTCTAAACTATTCTTGCATTTAGTGCACATCAATGAATAAACTTATTTTCTCTTAACAAATCTATGACGTATTCACCACCAATACACTTTTGATGAAAAACACAGTCACATAATAATCCGCTACAATTTTATAGACTTTTCACTTCGTCCAATTTTATTTTTACATTTCAAACACTCATCCATTGTTCCATAAATTGAAACAATAATACCACACTTAACAAAGTAACAACGTAAATTTCCGTATTTGCCAACTTATTTCTTTTTACTTTTCTTACTTTCCGAGATTTAGTATGCTTTAATAGAGCAACCCACATACGTGACGTTCACACTTCACTATGTCGATAGGTAAATCATGGGTGACAATGTGCTTGCTCCATTTGACGACAAGCTACCACTTATCCTCGCTACAGATGCCTCACCAGTTGGACTCTCAGCTACATATACTTTCACATCTAACCCAGCAAGGTGAGAGACCAATCGCGTTCGCATCGAGGAGTCTTTCGAAAGCTGAAACCAACTGCAGTCAATTGGACAAGGAAGCTACAGCGATTTTCTGGGGACTGCATAAGTTCTTTGACTACTGCTACGGGAGAGAATTCACATTCATTACGGACAAAGCCACTTACTTCAATTTTTAGCCCTGAGAAAAATTTACCACTGCTTACAGCTCAGCGTTTACTGCACTACGCCCTGTTTCTCAGTGGATTTAACTACAAAATTAAATACAAAAATACAAAGTAACACACTAACGCCGATTTTCTTTCTAGGTATCCTTTAGGAAAGAACGGTTTAGAGGACCAAATCAAAGAAATCTATCAGCTGTGGGAAGATGTTTTGTCCATTACTAAAAATGACATTTTGAGGGAAATGAAAAAGGATAAGGAGCTTTCTTTATTGTTCGTCAAATTGCAAACTGGGGGTTCTCTCGGAAATTCACCTTATAGTGCTATGGAAACTGAACTCATGTTGTAAGATGGTTGCATCTACAGAGGAATACGAGTTCTTATACCGTCAACAATTCGTTTGGATATCCTAAAGGAACTTCACACCGCACATATTGGCATGACAAAAATGAAGGCGCTGGCAAGGAGTTACTGCAACTGGCCCGGTATAGATCGCGATATTGAAGAAATAGTAAAGAGCTGCAGAGATTGCGCTATGGTACTTACCGAGCCAAGCAAACTTCAAATTCATCCTTGGGAAATTCCTGTTCAACCTTGGCAGCGGCTGCATGTTGATTTTGCGGGACCCTTTATGGAATATTACTTTTTAGTAATCGTCGATGGAAGAACGAAATGGTTGGAGGTATTTCCGATGAAGCGAATAACAAGCTTTTTCACAATTTCCGCACTTAGGGAAGTTTTCGCCAGATTTGGGATTCCCAATACACTGGTGTCAGACAACGGCACAAATTTCACTTCGAAGGAATCTTGCGATTTTTTGAAAATGAATGGTATTAACCAAAAACTTTCTTCGCCAGCACATCCATCTACGAACGGACAAGCGGAACGTTTTGTGAAGATACTGAAGGATGGACTTCGATCGTCTATCAATGACCCCGGAGACTTACACACGAAGCTACACCGTTTACTAATGCAATATCGAAAGACCCCGTCGACAACAACGGGAAGGAGCCCAGCCGAATCAATGTTAAAATTTAATTTTCGAACGAGACTTGATCTTGAAACCAACAATGCAAACGCAGTTTTGATGTTGGAGACCTCGTCCAAGTCCGTTACTACCAAAACAAGGAAATTAAATGGAAATTCGGAAAAGTTACACAGCGCGCGCAAAGGACTTTTACATTACTTGGTTGATGTTGATGGAGTTTCGTATAGAAGGCACATTGATCAGATGCGATCTACACTTGTTGAAGGTAACTTGACTAACACATTTTTATCAAACTGTTTAGCGAAACAACCAGCGACGAATATGATTGAAGATAGTCCAGCTAAAGACCACGAAGTAACAACAAGAAGTGAATACTTAGCAACGGCAATGGAAACGGCAAACAATGATGAAGGAACTAATAATGCCGTTGGAGGGGAAAATACTCTCAATTAACCTGTTGTCACTAACAACCAAGATGAAGGGAGACAAGAAGTGGCAACTGAGCTAAGAAGATCAACACGAGTTCGTCGTCCAGTTGTTCGGTATCAAAGCAATAGTTAGTGGGGAAGATTGTTACATTTACATACGTATGAATTATAATTGTGAATTGTATAATGAATTCTTAAATACTGCAATTGTGAATTAATCATAGAATATAGCACGTGTCATAAGGAATAAAATATATGTCATTCTTTTGGACGTCAACCTACGGTGTGGTTCTTTTCTTCTCCCACGTTTTCCTTTTTGGGGTTAAGCAAATATTCAACAAAAGTTATAGAACATTGTATGAAATGTATAAACCAACACTATTTTAAATATCGGAAACTAGCTTCAATAATCTAAAGTGTTGCTGCTTCTTTAGAAGACTCTGGATCCGCTGAGCTTACCTTAGCCTTTGAAAAAAGCATCCTCACGATATACATAACATATCATAATGTTTTTCAAAGTTAATACTTTTTATTGACAATTTTTTTTTACAAACCTTAGCACTTTATGTTTAGCTACTTGTAATTTACAATTTTATTCATATTTGTAAAAAACCAAATTGAGTATTCGAAATAAAAACATTAAGATTTTATAAAATTAATAATAATTATTAAGTTATCATTATTATTTTCTGGATTACCATTACAAAATAAAATTTAAAAAAAAATTTGCCCTATTAAGGGTCAATTTATTTCTTATATTCAATGCTTTTACCAGTTTTGAGTCAAAGACACAAAAACTAAGGTTAATATCTATCTTATTAAAAAAAAAACGAATGGTCTTTGCCAAGGAAAATCCCGAGTAAATTCTAACCAACGGAAATCTCACAAAATTGGAGTATCTGCAGAGAAGAAATTTTGATTATATTTTAGTTTCTCAAAAACTAAGAAAGATTTTAATGTTCAGTTTCCTTTATTTGACTCAAAACTAATTAGAGCATTGATTAAAAGCATTGATTCAAATTGAACTGAAATTCAAAATTAAAGAACAAAGTATCAACTTTAAAAAACACTGTAATATGTTATAGTCAATAGCTTAGTAGATTTCTAATAATTTTTTTTAGAAAATTAAGTACAATTTTTATGAAATTGCACTTCATGTCTAAACGGAGGGATACAAACCCCCTTTCCCATACGAATTCTTCTTGTCTTGACTCAACTTATACGTCCTGAGCTTTTGTTGCATCTTATACAAAACAACCTGTACCTATACAGGGTGTTCCGTAATTCGTATTACATACTTTGGGATGTGATTCTTGGTCATATTCTAAGAAAAAAATTGTTACACAGTAAAGTCCGTTTCTCAACTTTGACATCACTTTTTGACAATTTAAAAAAGGCTAACTTTGGTGTTCCCTGACCTGTGTTAAATTCGATATATCTGTCAATACTAATGGTAGAGACTTTATTTTAGACTTAGTTTTTTGTAGAAACAACAATCTTTAAAACTGCATGTAAGTTGGACTCCTACAAACTTAGGATTGCCAGATTTTCAATTTTAAATGGTGTTCAAATTTTCTTCCCCAAACAAAATTTTGAGTTTGACGTCATTTTTTTTCAGAAAATGCCTGGTAAACATAGAGTTTCTTTATTTATTTTATTATGAATTTAATGAGAATTTTAAATCAATTTCTACCAATTACAGATTTAACTTCATAAAAGCAGATTTTCAACACATAGCGAGTTATATGTCGCGTATTCCATGGCATCATCAACTTAATCCGACTGATTTATTGAATTCGTATTCTACTTTTATCGATTCATTAAAACGTGCAATTAATATGTATGTGCCTAAGATTAAAGTTAGTAATAATTCAAAGCCTCCTTGGTATAACAAAAGGCTTTGTAATTTAAATAACAAGAAAAATAAGGCTTATAAATTACTTAGAAGATCGGTTAATAACTCTACATTAAAGGACAATTATGTTCGACTTGAGAGGGAGTTCAGTATTCTAAATAAGTTTTTATATAGAAGTAACATTATTTCAAACGCATCGAGTTTAAAAAATAACAGCAAACATTTTTGGACGTTAATAAAAAATAATTATTATTTATTATTAAAAAGAAAAACAGTGGTATTCCAAAAAATATGCATTACCAAGGCTCTCTGATACTACAACAATCTGTAATTTATTTGCTGATTACTTTAAATCGAACTATAGAAGTTATAGCCAACAGCAGTCTGCTGCTAACTTAAATAATGGTGACACCTTGATCAACATCGGACAGTTAGCTATCAGCAAAATGGAAATTCAAGATGCGCTTTCAAGTTTGAATAGTGACAAACAAAACAGCCTGGCCCTGATGTTATCCCTCCTGTTGTTCTAAAAATGTGTGCTGAAGTACTTTCAGAACCACTTTGGTTAATATTTTATATGTCTCTTTCCCAGGGAAAGTTTCTTGATGATTGGAAAAAATCCTTCATAGTACCGATAAACAAATCAGGTTCCAAGCAGGAAATATCAAACTATCGACTGTCGTGCTGGTTAAGGTTCAGAAAGCACACTGGCGTTTATTTAATATGTATGAACAGAGTACAACCGGATATATGTATTATACATAATAGAGAGTATGAAACATGTATGACATCCTTTTTTTTTTTTTTTTTTTTTTCAAACATTAATTAATTCAAGAATATTGTTTTAATATGAGGTAATATAGGAATAGTGCGAAATTGGTAATGTTACATTTTAGGTAATTCAAGGCTATAATTATAAAGTGATAATTATTGGAAAAAGGTTAGTACGAATAGTAATATAGATTTAACGTTTGATTGTTGCAGCTACGTAACGATCGGGTTGTTTTAGGACACGTCCGTATCTTGTAGTTTTAGCTGCAGAATTTGTTGAGTCTGGTGGTTTGTTTACTTGTGCTGATGTAGTGGCTTCTGGTGTGTTTGTTAATTCGGTGGAGTTGTTGTTATGATTGTTTGAAGAGTAAGCATTCGATGGTGGGATATTCGCTGTTACTGTTTTTTGCGCTTGGATGATAGATTTAGTGGGCTGAATATGAATTGTGTTTCGACGTAGTAGTTTTCCGTCATCAGTTCGAATTCCCAGTGATCTTGGTGCATGTTTTGGTAGCTCTTCCACCAATCAAGTTATCCAGTTTCGATGGTTTCTTTGAATCCGTACTCTATCTCCAGCGTGAAAGGGTTTCGAGGTAGTGGCTGTGTTGTCGTAGGTTAGGTTAGGTTTAAATGGCTGTCAGGAAAACAAACTGACACACTTAGACCAATATTAGGTCCATTGTGATACCATAAGTATTATGCGAGGGAATACCTCACTTAACAAAACCATTTGGAGCTTTTAATAAAGCGAAGGATATGCAGGGGATCTGTGTGTGCCAGATCGCTTGGATCATCAAGAAAATATTTTCCTAGATGCCGCTTTCTTTTAAAAGAGAGTGCAGGACATGAGCAGAGGAGGTGTGGGATTGTCTCCTCCTCCTCCTCATCTAAGCAACTTCTGCAGAAGTCATTTGAGGGAACGCCAAGTCTTATGGCGTGTCTTCCTATCAGACAATGTCCGGTGATGACATTGATTACGGAGCTAACTTGCAATCTGGCAATTGATAACAAATGTCTTGTGCGTTTTGGATCTAGACCAGGCCATATCCGTTTTGTTGCCACGCACGTGGTGATATTGTACCACCTATGATTTGTTCTATCCATTGCCTCTTGCTTTAGCATAAGTTTACATGTAGCGATTGGTATACCAATATTCAACCTGCTGGTTGAGATCGGTAGAACGGTTCCTTCTCTGGCGAGTTCATCGGCTTTGCAGTTACCCACGATATCTCTGTGCCCCGGCACCCAAATAAGGTGAATATTGAACTGTTCAGCCATCTCCTTAAGAGACAAGCGACAGTTGAGGGCGGTTACTGAGTTCGTAGAAACAGCGCCGAGTGATTTGAGGGCTGCTTGACTATCTGAGAAAATCCGGATATTCGTTGAGGATATCACGTTTTCTTTTAGCCATGATAGGACCTCTTTGATCGCCAGAATTTCTGCTTGGAACACGCTACAATGGTTTGGAAGGCGGAACGAGAGACTTAC
Source organism: Melanostoma scalare (assembly GCA_949752695.1). Classification (NCBI taxonomy): domain Eukaryota; kingdom Metazoa; phylum Arthropoda; class Insecta; order Diptera; family Syrphidae; genus Melanostoma; species Melanostoma scalare. The sequence continues at coordinate 61,742,314 of OX456986.1, forward strand.
GTTAAGTCGGTTTGAGTACACCCCACAGCCTACCCCTTCTTCGGTTTTTGAACCATCTGTATAGAAATGAATTGAATCATCTCTCAAAAATTCTTCGTCTTCCCAGGTCGTTCTCGGTGGGATTGAGACTTGGAACTTATTATCAAAAACCAATTGGGGGATGGTGTAGTCGGAGTGACAGGGGATTGATCCGAATAAATTCAGGATTGCAGCATGACCGATGTTGTTATCGGTCCATTGGGAGATAGCTCTCATACGAGTGGCTGCACTGGCGGCCATTTGTTTGCTGAAGATATCTAGTGGTGTGAGGTTTAGGAGTGTATTTAGTGCAGCTGAGGGTGTTGATCTCAGTGCTCCACTTATACACAGACAGGCTGTTCGTTGGACCTTGCTTAAATTATCGCAGTAGGTCCTTTTATCAAGAGCGGTCCACCATACCACTACTCCGTATGTGAGTATTGGTCTGATGACCGCGGTGTAGAGCCAGTGGGTGATTTGGGGGGAGAAACCCCATTTGTTACCAATGGCTTTTTTGCAGGAAAATAAGGCCACGGTGGATTTCCTGATTCTTTCCTGTATATTGGCTTTCCAATTTAGCTTTTTGTCTAGGATTATACCTAGATATTTGGCTTCGTTTGAAAGTACAAGTGAGATTCCATTTATTGATGGAGTTGTTAGTTGAGGAATTTTATATTTCCTGGTGAAGAGAACGAGTTCAGTTTTCTGAGGGTTGACCCCCAGATCACATTTTCCCGCCCATTTTAGAAGTTTATTTAGAGCGGTCTGCATCAGGTCCGTAAGGACGTGAGCATGTTTGCCGGACACCGCAATGGAGACGTCATCTGCATATGCAATCACTTTGAATCCCTCAGCTTCTAAGTCAACTAGAAGTTCATTGACGACTATATTCCATAGAAGAGGGGATAGGACTCCGCCTTGCGGTGTTCCTCTACTGACAGATCTCTTTGCAGAGAAGTTTCCTAGAGTAGAGTTGATTCTCCTGCTTTTTAGCATTAGATTTATCAACTCCACTATGGAATCATCTACTTTGAGCTTCGTCAGTGCCTTTGTAATTGCAGAAAGTGTTGTTGAGTGTTGTCGTAGCTTGATTTGTATTTTTGTCGCAATTTGGTAATATTTTCGTGTACGTCCGGTATAATTTTAGGTTTCAGTATTTCAGTGGAAATTGTTAGTGGGGTTCTAGTTAGTCTGCCCATTAGGCGCTGGTTTGGAGATTATAGTGTTTCATTTCGAGGTGAATTCCGATAGTTTAGGAGGGCTAGATAAGAGTCTGATCCGTCTTTGAAGCATTTTTTTAACATCGATTTCGCTGTCTGTACGTATCGTTCAGCCAGTCCGTTAGATCTTGGATAATATGGCTTTGATGTTTGGTGTTGAAAGTCCCAATCTTTGGCAAACGTAGCGAACTCCTTAGATGCAAATTGCGGCCCATTGTCTGATTCTACGACCAACGGAATGCCATGGGTTGCAAACCAAACCTTCAGAGCCATGGTGATGTCGGCTGACGATGTTTGTTTGAGTTCCGTGAAGTCGAAAAACCCAGAGTAACTATCTGCAATTAACAAAAAATCATTAGAATTGAAGTGGAAGATATCGATTGCCACTATTTCCCAAGGAAGAGTAGGTATGGTTTTAATTATAAGGTGCTCCTTAGGTTTGCGTGGCTGGTAAGATTAGAATATGTTGCATCGCTCTACAAAGTTTTTGACGTCGTTATGCATTCCCAACCAGAAAACGGTTGCTCTTGCACGGTGTAGACATCTTTGAATTCCAAAATGGCCTTTGTGTATGATTTTGAGGATTTCAAGTTGTAGGGTTTTAGGGATAACGATTTTGGCGGCTTTATAGATTATTTCGTCTTCGTAAGTTAACTCTTCCCGGAAGTTCCAGTAGTTTCTTATCTCCGTTTTGTTTCCAAGGGCTTGTGATCAGTCTCGATGGTAAGTTTTTTTCCATATACATACTCATGGAACTTTTCACAGGCGAATCGTATCGCTGTCGCTTCCTTTTCGATCTGGGCATAGCCTTTTTGAGTGTTCGTCAGCGCTCGGGAAGCGTAGGCTATGGGCTGATCGTTTTGCAGGAGTGCTGCCCCTAGACTGTGTTGGCTTGCGTCCACCTGTAGTTTCACTTCGCGATTGGCATCATAGTATCGTAGCACTGGAGTTGATGAAAATGATTTTTTTAGGGCTTCAAACGAGGCTTGTTGACATTTATTACAGGACCATAAAACGTCTTTTTTTAGGAGTTCTCGTAACGGATGAGTAATTTCTGATAGATTTGTGAAAAATTTCGATAAGTATGTTGCCATACCTAAAATTTTTTGAAGTTCCGTTCGATTTTTAGGTACTTCTAGTTGTTCTATGGCGATCGTTTTATCGGGATCAGCTTGAACGCCCGTTGATGTTAGTATGTGGCCAAGATATTTTAATTTCTCTTATCCCTATTTAACTTGAGACCAGCATTAGAAAGCACTTTAATGACTTTATCTGTCAGTTGCTGCAGTTGCTCTTTAGATCTAGCGTGGATTAAAATGTCATCAATAGCGACCTCAGTGTTCTGGCATCCTTCGAGAATTTGTTGCATGAAACTTTGGAATACTTCTGGTGCGCAGGCAAGTCCAAATGGCATACGGGTAAATGAAAATAGTCCCCATGGAGTTGACATTGTGAGGTATTGTTGCGTTCTTTTTGATACTTCAATTTGCCAAAAACCTCTCGTGCAATCTAATAATGTAAAAAACTTAGATCCCTTAATGTTAGCCGTTATTTGTTCAATGATTAGTAAAGGATGGTAACGCCTACGTATGTTTTTGTTTACGTCTGTCGGATCGATACATACCCTGATTTTTCCGTTCTTTCTTACCACTACCATAGGTGAAACAGCTGGGGGAAATCCGTCCGTTTTAATTAGGACGCCGAGTTTCAGCATATTGTCAATTTCTTTTTTTACATCGTCACGAATGGAATGCGGTATTTTTCTTGGAGCGTAGTGTACGAACTTTGGATTGTCGATTAGGTCGATATCGTAGACAAAATCTTTGACTTTTCCAAGTCCTTTAAATATTTCGCTATCCAAATTGATTTCTTTCACTCGTAGCACTAGGGAACACTTTTCGCAATCATCTTTGCCTAGAATTGGCTCGCAATCCGAAAATCGTCTACTACTAGGAATTTTATTTTCCAATTTTTGCTTCGCACAACACAGTCTAGGTTCAATTTGCCACGCACATCTATTTTTGTTCCACCGAAAGCGATAATCTTTTGTTTAGTTGGTTTTATTTTTTCTAGCTTTGAGTTCTTCATCAGGCTGGCTGGGAGCACGTTGCACTGCGCGGCGGTGTCGAGCTTAACTTTGATGGTGTTTTCTTCTATTTTTATTTCTTCGTACCAATTTTTTGTCTCATCTTTATTTGTTTTTGATTTTGTAAGAGATAACACGAATAAACCGCTTGAATCTTCACTGTTGTCACTTTCGTCATCAGTTTGTGTATTTTCCTGTAGCGTATATACTTTCTGTCTCTTGTTGAACTGTTTTTTCCGTTTGAAACATAAATCGGTAAAATGACCTGTTCTTTTGCAGTTTTGGCACTTGTGTTTGTGTGCATGGCAATCACTTTTTTGATGCTCTGTGCCGCAGCGTTTACAGTTGTAGGTATATGTAGATTTTGGCTTCGCTGATTTTTTGTGATAGTGTGGTAAATATTTTTTGATAGTATTTACTGCTGTTGTTTCGTTCCTATGTAATTCACGTAGGTGTTGCGTTGCTATCTCGCTTGCTATGCACATCTTTATAGCTTGATCTAGTTTGATGTCATCTTCTGCTAGTAATTTTTAAACCCGTTACTATTTTGTCCCGCAATAATGATTCTTCAAGTGATTCAAATGCACATTTTTTTGATTGATTTTTTATTTTAGTTAGAAACTCTTCGAAAGTTTCTCCTTCACCTTGAGTGAGGGTGTTAAACGCATATCTCTCGAAAGTTAAGCTTACTTTTGGGGAAAAATGCGCGTTGAACTTTTCTATTATGGCTGATACGCTGTTCTTCTCGGCATTTGTGAAGGAAAACGAATTGTATATGTTTGCTGCATCAGCTCCTATAGATGACATGAAAGTTGCCACTTGAATTTCCTGTGGTTTTTTGTTTAATTGTGCGGCGATCTCAAACCATTTGTACAGCTGGATCCAATTTTTCGACGCCAATGAAAGGTTTATTCCACCAGATATTTGTAATGGTTTCGGTGGTTTGACAAAATTTGCCGTTCCCACAGTTTCAGAATTCGCGGGAGTTGATTCTTCTGTCGGCATTGCTTTTTTTTTTTTTTTTACACGTTTACAAAAAAAACTTTACTTCTTTTCTTTATCTTATAATGATCCCACTTCTGACACCATGTCGTGCTGGTTAAGGTTCAGAAAGCACACTGGCGTTTATTTAATATGTATGAATAGAGTGACGTGATTTACACTGATTTTGCGAAAGCGTTTGATAGAGTCAGTCATTATATTCCAATTGATAAACTGGAAAGAATTGGCTTTCATTCAAGTGTTTTGAAATGGCTTTCGTCTTATTTGGTTGGACGCGTTCAGTTTGTGTCAATCGATAGTTTTCTTTCAAGTCCCGTGATTGTATCATCAGGTGTCCCTCAAGGTAGTCACCTTGGTCCGCTCCTTTTTCTTGTATTTATAATTGACATGCCGGATGTTTTTTGTAGTTCTTTTCATCTTTTATTTGCGGATGATCTAAAATTTTTTAGATTCATCAAACTTGAAGCAGATTGCGACATTGCAAAAGGACCTTGACAGGCTTACTGAATGGTGTAATGTTAATTATTTATTTTTGAATGTCAACAAATGTCAATGTTTTTCTTTCTTTCGTACATATTCCCCTAATTTCTATGATTATAAAATCGGAACCAGTGTTCTTGAAAGAGTCTTTGAAAAAAAAGATCTAGGTGTTGTTTTTGATAAAAAAATAAATTTAACAAGCATATCGACTATATCGCAGCCAAAGTCAATTCCATGTTAGGTTTCATTAAACGTAATTCAGCTGATTTCACGGACCCATACACTCTAAAATCTCTGTTTTCAGACTATGTTAGATCAATCTTGGAATACTGCTGTGTGGTTTGGAGTCCATACTACAACACTCACTCCGTGAGATTGGAAAGTATTCAAAGAAAATTCACTAGGTTTGTGGTATGGAAACATAATTGGAATATTGAAATGCCTTCGTATAGTACCAGATGTCAACTTATTGGCATACAGTCACTTGAGAATCGACGTAAAATCTTCTCCATTATGTTTATCAACAATATTTTAACACATCATATTAATTGTCCGCATCTTCTATCTTCATATCGCCAGCTAAGAGAACGCAATCTTTTCCGTGAAAATATTCATAGGGTTAATTACGCATTAAATGAGCCAATAACTCGCTGTGTTAGAGAAACTAACTTGATCTCAATAGAAATTGATTTTAATTTTCATTATAACAGGGCCATTTTTAAAAAAAACAAACTCCTGTTTCACTTTTTAAATAACTAAATGTAACTTACAAAAACACTCATTATTTAACTTTATTTAATTTGTAATAATACTTTTATATTTGTATATAGATAGATATTTTTCTAAGTCTGTAAGATGATTACTGTAATCTCTGCGATTGATGCAAATAAACAATTAACAATTAACAATTTCTTACAGCTGAACAAAACAATAATAAAAAGAAAAATTCGTAAATAAGTGCACTCAAAAACCCATACATTTTATGATACTTGGAAAAAACTAAAACAGGTAAAAAATCTGATTTTGGGTTTTATTACGGCTTTTTATTGCAAAAGCTTGTGATGGGAGTAGTTTTCCAAGAATTGATTGTTTTAAGGTAATTTTTATGACTGCGATGATTAAAAGTGTAAAAATTGTAGTTGACCTGCTACTAAAATCCTAATTGACTTACCTCTTCTCAGGTAGATTTACGTTCGGGGTATGAGTGTGCAATAGATAAATAAAAGAAAAAGAAAACAAATTTGTTCATAAGTTTATCAAAATAAGTCACGATTGCAGTTTGATCAGAGAGCTTTTTGAAATACATTCATTTACGAAAGAAGAATAAGCAGACATTTTTTTCTTTAAGGTATGAGTTTTGCTATTGAAATTCAAGAAGAGCACAACGAAGATACCAGGAACTTTATCCTAACAGACGACTTCCTTCTCAAAATGTTTTGGAAATACCTTTCGAAGGTTTCGAGAAATAGGATCAGTATTAACTGCAACAGAGTTATCGAGAGCAAACATACACAATGAAATCCAAAAACGGGCTCTTGCATGCTGGATTCTAAACGAAGGTGGCACTTTGAGCACTTGTTATAATTGTATTTGTATAAAATACAATGTATAAAATACAAAAAAGAACTACTATAAGTACCCATTTTATTGTTTTATTCAAACAAACCTCACAGCTAAAAATCTTTTTTCTTTTTTCTTTAAATTTTACCCATTTTGTATTTTTTCAAGTATCAAAAAATATATGAGTGCACTTATTAATGAGTTTTTTTTTTATTATTGTTTTGTTTATCTGTAAGAAATAAAGAAACTCTATGTTTATCAAGAATTTTCTGGAAAAAAATGACCTCAAAGTCAAAACCTTGCTTGGGGAAGAAAATTTGAACACCATTTAAAATTGAAAATCTGGCAAACCTAAGCCTATAGGAGCCCAACTTAAATACAGCTTTTAAGACTATAATTTTTTCAAAAAATTAAGTCTGAAATTAGGTTTCTACCATTAGTACTGACAGAGAAATCGAGTTTAACATTGGTTAGGGTACACCAAAGTTAGCCTTTTTTAAATTGTCAAAAAGTGATGTCAAAGTTGAGAAACGGACTTTACTGTTTAATTTTTTCTTAGAATATGACCAAGAATCACATCTCAAAGTATGTAACATGAATTACGGAACACGCTGTATTATCTCTATATTCTCACAGGAACGGGCACGTAAGAGAGAACCTAGAAACAGCTGGACCGATTCCAAAAATTCTTTCACCGTAAGATGCATAAACTCTACCTCATCCATATATTCTTGCAGGAACTGAAGTCCCTAATAATATTATGAATGCGAAAATAACTCTGTCTGTTTTTCTTTGTTATCATCTACCGCCCAAACCACTAAACCGATGTGAATGAATTTTAGTACAGAGATGGTTTAGTAGATATACCTGAGGAAAGTTTAAACTGAATTTCATCCCTATATTTGCAGCGGAACGAGAACGTAAACGAAAATCTAGAAACTTTTAGACCGACTTCAAAAATTTCTTCACCGTTAGTGTGCTACATTATTCTCGAGCAACACACGCTACAATTCATTCTCATATTACCTCGGGAGCAGGACCTTAAAAACTTCCGACCGATTTCAAAAATTGTTTGGAGTGCAAGATTATCTGGTACAAAGATAGTCTAAGACCTGCGAGAGGACATAGGATATTTTTTCTCCCTATATTCCCACGGGAACGGGAACGCAAACGGTGAACTGGAACCAACTGAAACAATTTCAAAAATTCTTTCGCGGTATGAATGCTACACTTTCCTTGAGTAACGTAGATTATAATTCGGGAACTGCAACTTAGAAACTTTTGAAACGATTTCAACACAAGAATGCTACATAATCCCTTAGTTACACAGATTACCTATATTCCATCCCAACATTCCCATGGAAGCGAAAAGGGGAGCTTAAAACTTTCAGGTAATCCTCAGCTTATCCCAACGGGTGGTTCTCACAATTTTTAGTTTATTTGCCCATTTCTTGTGAGCTACGCTTTAAACTAGCTAGACCGAAGCAACGCAGTGCGGGTCAGCTAGTTTATGTATATGATACGAACTTTATTTTGGCACAATACTATGCTATTTACAGTCAGTGTGAAACACAAAATCCCCGATACTCCAAGAGAGCCCTCTATGAGCCAGTGTGCAAAGGAACATAATGGTTCCGGTCCCAGCTACAATCATCATCAACATTCTACCATTGTATATATAAACCATTGTATATAAAAACTATAGTAGGATTGTGTAGACTTTTTGACTGGTGGCGCACCACCAGCCCGCGGTTCGAAACAATATGTTCCACATGAAATTTATTACAAAAAGAAAAAGGATATTTGTGGATGTTAAGATTTCAAAGAGCAAATTCAATTTGTAAACATTGAACTCTCTTTTTGATCAGCTTTGCACCAACCAAAGAGGAAACAATAAAAGGGGTGTATTTATAATGTATGGCAATGGCATAGGTAAAGTACAAGGGATGACAAAAAAGATATGCAAGACAATGCTCGTAAGGATAATCATTTTCAAGGAAATGCATGTTTGAGATCTTTTCGTTTGTGAGTTAGTGAGGTAGGTCAGAAATTTTATTGGAGGCAGGCATATGAAAATTAAGTTTTCGCAAAGTCATTGCGTGTATTTTGTGATTTGTACATTTTCGTTGAAATCTTATAGGTATACCTAGTAACAAATTCTGCATCTGAAACATTGATTGATTATTTATTGATATAAATTAATTTTCAAAGTAAAATTCTAGTTTTTCTAATATTATTTTGTTTTATCTATTCCGGATATACATTATAGTAGTTTAAAAGGCGGATTAAAATTAAAAAAATTAGCATGACTGGGTCGCTGGAACCAATATAATATATATTTGGTGGTACAGGACTGCCAAGTACACATCAATTATGAAAATTGAGATAAATGACGCAAAACACTGAAAAAAATTTACTAACTATTCCAAAGGTTTCAAGCGAAAATCTAATAACCCATTGTGTATAGAATTGACTATATATACAATGAATAACCCCATTATTTTTGCAGTTGTTTATACATATAAACGCTGAAAATTTAATCAAAACTATTGGACCAATCAAAGAAAAATCGTTTTTTATTTTCACTTTTTTAAAAAGCGAGGTTTTTAGAAATCCAGTATGCAAAGTTTAAGATCTTGGTAGAAGTTGTTTAGACAAAAAATTTAAAAAAAATAAATAACATTGTTTTGAAATTATTTTAAGAATATTTAATATTTTTTAATATTTGAATAAATATTTACAGCCTGAAGCGATGGACCGATTTTCTTAAAAATTTGCAGTTATGGTTTATGTGGTAGTTTACAGAGAAGCTTTTGGAATTGGGTTTCTAGGTCTTGAAATAACTGTACCTGACGCTGCCATACAACCCATATGACTATACCTATTTTTCTCGAAAACGGCTCTAACGATTCTGATAAAATTTTACGTGAGTTTTTATTTCTGAATAGCTATTCTTATGATGTGAACATTTTTTCGGATTAAGTCTAAAAACGGTACCACCCATAGTACCGCTTTTTCAAAGCCGACTTTCTCGCTAATGGCTGAGGCGATTTTGACGAAATTTTATATTTCTGATATGATATAATATATCTGATGAAAATTGTAAACTTGAAAGCCATCGAAAGACTTGAAGATTTGGACCTCTTTTTTTTAAATTGCGGCCAATTCGTAAATTTCTAATTTTTCACTTTTTTTAACGCCTTTTTTTTATTTTCTTGTTACTGGTACCAGAAAAATTCAAAAAAATGCGGCAAATTGACGTCTTCTGATTTCAAGGCGGTTCAATATAGAAATATGTACGTTGATCAGCCTTAGTACAACTTAAAGATTAAATATCTTACAATTTTGTTTTAGCCAAACTAAAAGCCCGTTTTTTACAACTGTTATTGCACGTCTTTAAACTGCTCCCTTTTGTTTTGTTATAGGTAAACTAAGAGGCCTATGAAAGATATTTTAACAATTTTTTATTGCATACTTCTGCATTTTATTTTGAATTCCATTAATTTAAACCATTGTTTTGTTTTAGCTAAACTAAAAGCCCTATTCTTAAACTCACTTGTAATTAATAACAATTGTACTTTTTCTGTATTTTAATGCACTGTACATTAAATTTTTTTTTTTTTTTTTGTTTTAGCTAAACTAAAAGCCTTTTTTGAAGATATCTAAAACGCATTTATATTTAATATACTTTTTTTCTTATTTGATGCATTAGGTATGTCTATATTGTTACTGACTTAAGCCTTTGTTTTGTTTTAGCTAAACTGAAAGCCCTTTTTTTCAAACTATGTATAATTACTTAAATTTATAATTTTTCTTTTCTCTCAAAATGTTAAGAGTAGAAATCTTACCGGCAGACGGCTTATAAGCCATGCTTGTAAATCTTTTAATTTGATCTCAAATTGTACAACAATGAAGAAGAAAAAATAAAGATTTTTTAATAATAATAATAATAATAATAATAATAATATTTACAGTGCTGTTAAATCACCGACACATATCAAGTTGTCAATTTTTAGTATTAAATCAAAATCCATGGGACTAGATAACATTCATCCAGATTTTATTAAAATCCTCCTACCCTTCATACTTCCTCACATAACTTATATCTTTAACACCATAATAATGACCTCAACCTACCCCACGTCCTGGAAAAAATCAAAAATTATTCCTATCCCTAAACAAGGTAATAAAAAAGAATATAGACCCATAGCCATCCTTTCTTTCATATCCAAGGCTTTTGAAGTTATTTTGAGTGATCAAATAAAAGCATATATCAAAGATAAACAACTCCTTTGGTCTTTGCAGTCTGGATTTAGACCGGGACATAGCTGCATTTCAGCCCTTATTAAAGTTTCTGACGATATAAGACAAGCTTTAGATAATAATTATACAACTGTGATAACCTTACTTGACTTTTCCAAAGCGTTTGACTGCGTGGACTCTAATCTTCTCTGTGATAAGCTGATAAACTACTTCAATTTCTGTGATACAACTAAAAATTTAATATATTCTTTTTTGACAAAACGCATGCAAGCTGTATCTTGTAATGGTAAACTTTCCTCGTTCCTTCCTGTTCAGACTGGTGTTCCTCAGGGATCAATCCTTGGACCTTTACTTTTTTCTATGTTCGTTAATGATTTGCCAAATGTTTTATCTTATTGTCAGTTTCATATATATGCAGATGATGTTCAGTTGTATATAAGTTTTCCTATAGGCATGGTTGAAGATGCTATAGTTAAAATGAATTCAGATTTAAGTTCAATATACGATTGGTCTATTCGCAATGGACTTAGATTGAATCCAGAAAAAACCAAAGCCATTCCCAAATCAAAAAATAAACCTAACCTCCAAAACTTTCCCCCCATCCTTCTAAACTCCTCCCAAATTGAATATGTTACTCGAGCAAAAAACCTAGGTATAATTTTTAATGATAAACTAAATCACTTATCATACCGTTCCTGTCTTATGGATGTGAGTTATTCGCTGATCCTGATTCTCATACGCTTCAAAAGCTTAAAGTTGCTTTTAATGCTTTGTTTGATCATGTTTAGGCCCAGGCTCGTAAACTCCAAGGCTGTTCTTTGGAAGCTTTTTTAAAGTACCGCTGTTGTTCTTTTCTCTATAAAATAATTGTTAACAAGACTCCCAGCTATCTGTATACCGTATTAATTTTTGCCACTCTAACCGAAATTCCTTATTGCGTTCTTCCAGATATACTTTTTTGACATCACGCCGACAATTTTTCGTTTATGCTGTCAGACTGTGGAATGATCTTCCCAGTCACCTGAGATCTGGAATCGAACACAGAAAATTTCATACGCAATGCTTCGAACATTTTGCGAACTTAAACTGAGACTTACTTTTTTTTCCAATTTTATACATAATATACATGTTGCGACTTTAACTTTCCTTTATCTTTCAATTTTGTTGAAATATGTACCTAATGGTAAATTTTATATTATATTGTAATTGAATTTTTTGTTTTTGTAAATCTAGCTTGATCTTGTATCTTGTAAATTTATAAAATGTAACATATCCTGTACAAATTATAAGTTTAATCTTAATGTACAGTTGTTAAAAATCAATAAATCAAATCAAATCAAATCAAAATTAGTATCAAATGTTGGGTGTACATTATAGTATAAATGCAGCTAGCAATTAATGAAATCGCTAAAAAAAATTCTCCACTTATATAAGGAATTACTTGCCTACCTACCCATGTAAATAAAACACTTCCACTCAGATCATTTGAGTAACGATTAAAACATAAACATTCCACACCCTGTATACTTTCAAAGTTGTTATGACTCATAAAGTTGTCCAGGACCGTAGACAGAACTCATTCAATATTCAGTAACACGTTCCGTGTACAAATTGCTAAATAAAACTATGCACAATAAATGTTAATTCGGTCAATAAAATGACACACATACTTTTTGATCACAAATTACTTTAACAAACAACCACCATCGTAAGATAACATCCCAACACTGTAAGCCTTGGACCTATACAGCTATTAAGAAAGCGATACAAACAAAGAAATTATCCTGATCCATGTGCCCAACTGAACACCCAATCACCTCGACATACCACATAAAGCTGGTAACGCTCTGAAACCAATTTATCCACCATAGTCTCAAAATCAACGAACACAACGTGTCAATAAAATCGGTCTAAATGCCCGCAAATTAATGAAGTCGAAAACCCAACAGAGCTTCGAGCTACATCCTCTTACTGTTTGTCATTAAATGGAAAAAAAAGTTGACCGTCCGTAGTTGATGCAAAAAGAATTACTACAAGGCAATTCGCATTTTATGCGACCTGTCGTTGACATAATATCAACAAGAACATTGAAGCTCCGTCTGTCTAGGCAGGATATACCCTGTAAAGCTATGGTGTCATTTTGACTTAAAATTTTATGGTAGCTTACATAATATTTCACAAGGATAATTGCAGCACGAAAAAGGACAGGCTATCGCCCTAGTATAGAACGAGGCATGTACTTGTACAATGTACATCCCCAAGTCTACAGTATTGACACTGTGTTCAATAAAAACCGAAAGAACTCTTACATTAAAGTGCAAGAAAGCAGAGTGAATGAAATATATGTTCATATCCCTGCTAGTAATAAAAATAGTATTTTTATAGCTTGGTGTGCATTGAACATTCATAGCGAACGACCGTCGTCGACACGGAGCGAACGATGGCGGTGACTTCTAACGGATAAATTATTTATGGACTTCCTCTGCAAAAATGGCGCTCGTACAGGCTTTTCAAGTTTAATACAACACAGAAATGGAAAAATTGAAAATAAGTTTCCAAGGAAGGTACCTGGAACCTGGGTACATATGATGTTTTCGATAAAAGGTCGTTGTATATAAAAGTGGAAGGTATTATATGTAGCTATCTGATAGAAAAGAAGACTCCAAGGCATTTTTTATTAACAGTGGCGTTCAGTTATGAATATTAAGGAAAAGAAATACAAGAAAAAAAAGACCACTTCTTAGATGGAAAGTCAATGCATTTGCTTGCTACTATAAAAATAAAAGATGATCATTCCTTCATTACTTTGACAGACAATATGAGTTCTTCAGAAAAAACATCATTCGTGTTTATGGACCGAAAGCATAGGTATGGTTGGAAAGACAAATTCGGGAGCTATTGACAGCAATTGTAACGACATAATTAAAATTGTTTGTCTTGCGACGGGATTAATCATGATGGCCAGCGGTCATTATATGCAAGTTAACAGTGTATGACCACTAGAGTGTCCCGTTCATGTATGGGGGAAAAAAAATGTTCGAGTTTTGTATCGTAATAGGTATCAAAAGTTGCGTATTGACGAGTAGATTAAGAATATATACTATATATACTAATATAGACCACATTATTGCCGTTCTCAATCTGATACAGCTATCTCTATGAACGAGGTACGTTTAGTGTGTCCCACGACCCCACGAGAAAAAGTTTGTAAACAGGTAGAACAGGTAGGGTAATGCTAAGATAGATTTAGGAATTTAGTTTTTAAGAAACTCTTTATTTGAATTATTGATCGGCAGTGAATGAAAAATATTAACTTTAAGCTAACTAAATTCCAAAGAAGTGTAAAGTAAAACGAATTAATAAATTCATAAAAATTATTATGCTGAACTTGGTTTATGAAATAATTTAATTTTTCTAGAGCCAACAAAATCCGATGGAATAAATTAATTGGCAGGACATTCCTGTCAATTCAGAAGTTAAGGAAACCATTACAGACACTAAAAATATTTCAATTTCTAGCAATAGAATTGGGCTGTGTTTAACTATTAAAGAACAATAAGGTAGGTATTTAATTTTACTATATATACATATTTTTTTTACTATTGTTTAATTTTTTTCAAAGTCATATGCTTTTAGTATTTAAGGAAACAAAAATTTATAAAATAGTAAACTATTATAGTTTTTCTTAAGAATATTTTTGATGAGAATAGGTAATAAACAAAAATTTGCCCCTAAGAGGCTAACAGCTAGGTTCCAGAAAACGAGTGAAATTATGTCGAAATCGAAATTTCAAATCGAGCGAATTTCTTTTCAGTGCTCCGAAATATGGAGATCGATTTCATAACTTCAAAAACTTTTCGAAATCACTTCAAGTGCAATCAAACACAACTGAGATGTGTCATGTGAACTGTCAGATTCTGAAAGAAGCTGATCAATAAAAGTTTAAAGATTCATCACAATTGGGGTTTCTTTTGTTTTTAAATAAAATGAGTGCTATTTTAATCGCTGCGATTTTGGAGACTGACAAGAAAAAATAAGGATTGGAGAAAATAAAAAGGCGTTCGTTGAGAGATGTTTCTAATCCATTAGAAATTGCAGATGGAGCGTAAGTAATTAGAATTTGCAATAACCTCAAGTATCTAATATATTGATTACTCGTAATTTAGTTTTGTGTCATATTACCGTGTTAATAAAGAGGCATTCCAAATGTTGCTACAAACAGTTCAGTTGCGCCGCATTTAGCAAAATCGTCAATTCCTTGCATATTGCAGTTACCTGCTGTTTTGCGCTTTCTTGCTGAAGGGAACTTTCAACGATCTGTTGGAAAAGACGCTGATGTGCTAGAGTGCTAGAGATGAAAATATGCCCAAGATGGATTAAACTTTCAATGACAGATGCCGAACGAAGTACATCCAAACGATATTTCTTGGACAAATTTCGTATTCTTGGTATCATAGGCTGCGTCGACAGCACACATATTAGAATATCGCAACCCCACCAGGATCCAACACTTTTCTTCAACAGGAAAGGATACTTTTCAATTAACGCAATGATTGTAAGTTTACATCAATTCTTTAACCTTTCGGAAATATAGGAACATAAATCTTTCAATATATTCATGTAGATTTGTGATTACATGATGATGAGAACTGTCGACGCACGACGCCCGTAATCAAGCCACGATGCTCTATCTGGAGCATGAGCAAGGCTATAGCATATTTACAACGAAGATATGATGGTGGTGATCATTCCTCTTGGCTTTTGGGAGATGCGGGATATGCACTAGAGCTTTTTCTATTAACGCCTTACAGAGATCCAGAAGCAGGAACCGTTCAACCAAAAACATTGTTCGGCTCGGAACATCATCGAGAGGACATTCGGTGTTCTGAAAAACCGTTTCAAATGCTTGAGTCGTTCTCTTAAGTACCAACCAAGTAAGGTGGTACAAATAATAAATGTTTGCTGCCGACACTATAAGGTACGGGACGAAGATGTTATAAACTCTACTCTAGAAAACAATACAAATGAAATGGAACCAGAGATTGAAATAGAAGGTGAAATTTCTAATGAGGCCAATCAATTGAGAGGCTCTATTGCGAACAGTATCCACTTAAGTCTGTAAATATTAATATAAACAAACAAACAAGTCTTTTAAATAAAAAACTCTTTTATTCGTAATGAAAAACTTACATAATACATACCTACTTTAGATAAACTTTTAACTCAAAAACATAAAAAAAAAAATAAACTAACTAAACCAAAAAAAAAACCTTCTTTAACAAGCTTAAATTAAAAAAAGTTATAAATAAAAAGTCTTAATAAACACAGATGGAGCTTATCAACTTTGGAATTGAATTCATAGTTGCTCAGTCTTAAAGTTGCTTATAAGTTCATTTTCATTTCTTCTATCTCGATTTCCCTTAGTCTCAAAAGGATCTCTTCTTTTCGGAATTTTTCCATTTCATGGTTATGCCGCCTTGTTTCTTCGTCTTTCGATTCCAAAGACTTTTGGATTCCTTCTACGGCCTTCTGCAGCTTCCTTAACGTGTGATCTATGTCTTTCTCCGCACGCGTACGCTTACTGGAAGCTGCTACCAAATCTTCTAGTGTTTCGCCAATTTGTTCCAGGGCTTTGGTTTGCTTTGCTATATGGTCTTCTAAATCGTTATTAACCGACCCTATTTTTCTTTTTTTGGCTCTTGGATGTGAAGAAGGGCCAGTTTGCGATTCCAATGCCCTTGCTTCAACTGAGATGTTAGGATCAAGATTTTCTTGTCCAATTTCATCTGTGAAATCCAACGTGTCAGGTATCCCCTCAACCACAGTATAAATTCCACAAATTTTTGCCACAGTGTCCTCTGTAGCCGACAAAACGAACTTGTTGAATGGTCCACCTCCAGTTGACACATCTTCGGATTTATTGTGGGACAACTTTTTCCGAATTGCTGACTTCCAATCGGTCCAGACCTTTAAATACGTATATATAATTATTATATTAACAACTATTTCATTCGGTGTATCTATTATTTTTTTAAGATTAGATTAATAGACATTAGTTCTGTTTTTTACTTAAGATTATACAATGCCGAGTCTTAAATTCATTCTCTTTTTGTGACGCCGACAAAAACAAGTAAAATATTTACACTCTCTTGCCTATTCAAAACATACATTTTTTGAAAATAAGTGACGAATGAAAACAAAACAAACCCAGAAAGAGAGAATAAAGAAGTAGCCACTCGGGCCCGGCGTCAATGAATTCATCTCTTTCATTCCCTCTTCCCTCTCCATAATGCTCAGGCGTTGGCGTCACAAACTATCAAGTGAAAAAGAACCTACTTTCTTCCATCCAGTTGTATCCTTCTGAGGTGAACCATGGCTGTTTAGATCGTTTTTGAGGTTTTCCCACAAAGCATCTGCAATAACACGATCCCCTTTCATAAAACCTCTGGCCAGATCTTTATGCTGCTCCATATATTTCAGGAAAATTTCCTCTTGCTTCATATTCTTGTTGTATATTATCCTCTCATTAAAAAACAAAACACGGTCCGAATTTTGGTTGTGTGAAAAAATATATATATAAAAACACACAATTTATTATCTCCGGTTTTACAGAAAGGAATATACAACTTGCCTGTCTGCTGGACAGAACAAGACTAAAGAACTACCCTTGTCTCTTATTCTAAAGTATACAATACAAAGAGAGATAGACTGCCACTCATACTCACTAGATACAGTATGAATAATAGAGTAGAATGGGTTAAAGATTGGATAGCCTTAGCTGAAGAATGTGATACTAGCCTGGATATTCAATACGATAATCCAATCATTTTGAAACAACAACTTTATAAAGTTTAAGAAATATGCGACACTCTCCACAGAAACGAAAATAAAACTAGTGCAACATCATCCATGAACAGGCTTATAAATATCCTGAACTCAACTATGATCTCAATGAAAAAAACTATTTCAATGACAGTTATACCATAAGGGCGATATCTCAAATTTGTAGAGCAAGATGCGATATGTTGAATTTAAACGGTGCGCCCTTCAAAAAAACCACAACAAATATTTGCACTATATGCAATCTCCAAATGAAAGAAGACACTTTCCATCTCTTGGCAATGTGTCCGATTTATAAAGATTTAAGATCAATGTTTTTCAGGAAACTTTCATTAACAATGGAACAAACTAAAGGCATCCTTAATGGAGAAAATTGGTCAGCACTACACAAATTTATAGACACTGCGTTAACGTATAGAAATAATATTCCTAATGAATTTGCATAAAAAAAAAAAAAAAAAAAAAAAAAAAAAAAAAAAAAAAAAAAAAAAAAAAAAAAAAAAAAAAAAAAAAAAATCCAATTAAATTCTATAATTATAATCCCCAATATGTCATGGTTTTATCAATTAATCAGTTTTATTTTATTAAATTTCTATTTTAATCATAATTTATTAATCAAATGTTGAAATTTCGTCAATCAGGCAGACGGCAACGCCATTGCTTATTTAAATTATTAATGTTGTTTTATTGTTTTCAGTAAGACAGTTTGTTAATCAAAAATTATAATGTTATAAGAAAATAAAAAAATTAATAAATAATTTATAAAATCTAAAATCTAAATCAATACAAAGAGAGACATAAATATCTGCGGCTCTTCAAAACACGAATGGTTTAAGTTGCCATTCGTAACAGTCCCAGCTAAAAACCTCTGTTTTTATACTCCTGTATCTTAATTGATGATCTCCTGATCGGTGGTCTTCTAGCTGAGTATCTCCTGACTGACCGGTAAGATGCAGATTTTTTTGAACTGGACGGCTCAGTTTATTAGTGGCCGTCGTGACCATGACATTCTTTACGAGGTCATCCTTTCCTGGAAGCAGCTCGCATATTCGGTCCATCTCTATTCGGACTCTCCATTTTTTCCGCTCCTGCAGGGTAGTCAGATATTCTGATTGCTATCGCTCCCAGAAATGCTGGACCATCTGACTTCTTTCCTTCCAAAGTTTAACTCCTGTCTTCTTTGACCTTCCGTCAAGTCTGAAAGTAAGAGAAAAAATTAATGGTTAACCTACCAAAAAATGTCCTGGCGTCAGCGCCTGAACGTCCGAAGGATCGTCCCTCAATAGGTAAAGAGGACGAGAATTGAGGATAGCCTCTATCTGGGTGAGTAATGTTCCAAACTCCTCGTAGGGCAACGTCATTTGCCCCATTCTTCTTCTCAGAGGAAACTTCATCGATTTGACAGCAGCCTCATATATCCCTCCTTGGTGAGGTGCCGCAGGGGTCATAAAATGCCATTCCGTACCTTACAGATGTAAATGATGTACTGCTTCTTCATCTGAAAATATGCTTAAGGCCTTAGTTAGTTCTTTTGAAGCTCCAACGAAAGCTGTTCTGTTGTCGCTAAACATTTTTTCACATCTACCTCTCCTGGCGATAAACCTTTCAAAATAAGCAATAAAGGCCATTGAGGACAAATCTGATATAATGTCAATATGAACCGCCCTGGTTCTGAGACAAACAAATATTGCCACCCAACATTTTCTCCTTATTTCCTTTCAATCCCGCTTGACACCTTTGATTCAAAGCGACCCGTGTAATCCACTCCTGTGGCCAAAAACTGGTTTCCCATCCTGGACTCTATCTGCCCTTCCATCTTTGCGTTCAGACGCACGCAAACTACACATTTATGAATGTGATTTCGTAGTCCACTACGTAATTTTGGTATCCAATATAATTGTCTAATAAATTGCATCATTCCTTGGACGCCTCCATGCTTCGTCTCCCGTTGAGCATAATCAATTAGGCAGATGGCTACGCCATCGCCAACTTAAATTATTTTTATATCATAAAAATTTTTATGGAATCAAAAATATTGTTAATTATTACTCTGTAAACCTGAAGATAAATAAAAAGTAATTTAAAATATCCTAAAATATATGTCGCGTTATCATTCTCATTTCTCATGTTACCTTCCATATTAGTTCAAATCGTTATTCGTTTAAATATTTATAATTTTTATTTATTATGAAAATAATTTCAAAATTAGTTTTCTTTACAATTTAAACGAGGCAGTCTCGATCTGCTCTGATTCCTTTTTTTCTTCTGATTATTTTCTCGCAGTCGATTCTCCCCAGGCTTTGACATAATAATCACCACCTGCCGTTTATATTGTATACCAAGTATTCAGATCTCCGACACGGCCATCCTGCCGTTTCGCACGTCCTCGTGCGACTGGTCTATAAAAGAACAAAACAAAATCCTATACAGTATCCAGTTCAATCACTCGGCCAATTCTGACCGCAATACAATTTCATTAACAAAACAAAATTTTATTAGCAACAAGTAAATTTAATTTCTATTACAATTTCATATTTTCTTAAGGAATCAACAACCTATGAAATTATTTAAATATCAAATGTCATGTCCCATTAAATAATCATAATCAAATAAAACATCAAATTAACAAGAAACATAATAGGTACACATTGATCAACTCAGTAATTTTCTCAATAACTCAAAAATCTGTTATCACTTCTATCCAGCGACATTTTTTTAACATACCGTAACTTCTATCCAGTTACTTAACTCAACAATCACTTCTATCCAGTGACATCACAGCGCCTCTATCCGGCACAATCTACACATACCACCTCTAACCGGTGATAGGTATTTATATCAATTTTACACTATTGCTTCTAACCAGCAATATAATCATTTTTGACAACAATGCGTATTGCATATTTACATTACAAAATTAATTATTTAACTTTTCATTAATTATCTACTTCAAATTCAACAGGGACATGACCTTCAGGCATTCGTCTCATGCGATCATGAGCATACTTATATGTTCGATTACTTTTTAACGATTTAACAATATATCTATCACCGTCTAAAACTTCCGTTACTTTAAATGGACCTTTGTACTTTGGGTCAAGCTTTGTTTGGTTACGTTCTTCATTTTATAATAAGACCAAATCGTCTACCACAAATTTGTCAAGTCTCGCTTTAGTACTATCAAATCTTTTTTTATCATAGCAAGCGTTCTTTTCCATATTACAAACTGCACTATTTCGAGCTTCATCAAGGTTTACTGCTACATCATCTGCATCAGACAACAATATTTCGATAGGTCTAGCTACTTTACCTATAAGCAATTCTAAGGGGCTATATTTAGTTACTCTACTTTGTGTGCAATTTATTGCTAATTGAACATCAGGAAGAGCATCCTGCCAAGCGCGATTACTAGTTTCTACTGCAGTGAGCATGTTTTTCAATGTACTCATTACGCGCTCAACTTGGCCGTTAGCACGAGCACTTCCGGTTGCTACCAAGTGTAGTTTAATACTATGCGAACTACAAAATTCACAAAATTCACGACTAGTGAAACAACGACCCTGATCGGCAATAATTCGTGTTGGAGCACCAAATAAAGCGATTGCTTGTCTCAAAGCTGCAATGCTATTAACACTATCAATGCTTGCGGCATGATGCAACAAAACGTATTTTGTGAACGCATCTATCAGCACAAAAATATACTCTTTTCTATCACTTTTTCCGCTTAGTTTTCCTGTTGCGTCCATATGTAAAGTGTGCCAAGGAATTGAAATTTTGGGTATAAAATGCAATTCAACCTGAAGTTTTCCTGAGTGAGACTTGGAAATTTTGCACGTTACGCAATTGTCGACAAATTTTCTCACAAATTTAGACATATTCTCGAACCAATAATTTTCGTAGACTTTCTCTAATGTTTTCTCATAGCCGAGGTGCATTACTGCTTCATGGGTATTATTGATAACAGACCATCTTAAGGACCGAGGAACTATTGGCAAGCATCGTGATCTACCATTACGTTGTATCTTTCTATAAAGAACACCTGATCGAATATCATAAGTTTGAGAAATGTTATCACTAAGCCTTTTCTCAGTTATGTCAGATATAATTTTTGAAATTTCGTCGTCTCGCTGTTGCTCTGCTAAAATCCAATTATCAGACAATTCAGCAAAGTTAACATATTTAGGCTCAATTTTCTCATATATCCTAACAGAAGAAGGTAGTGGATTCCTTGAAAAAAAGTCTACATGACACATCTGAGTTCCTTTTCTATAAACAACTTCAAACTCGAAAGCTTGTAAGAATGCCCACCACCTATGGACTCGAGGAGTAAGATCCAATTTCTTACGTGAGGCTTGCAAAGAGTTACAGTCAGTAACCACAACAAAATTACGACCATGTAAATAGTGCCTGAAATACTTAATCGCATTAACTACAGCGAGAGTTTATAACTCGTATGAGTGGTACTTAGACTCAGAAGCCGAAGTTCGCTTGCTGTAATAAGCAAAAACAGAGCACTTAGTGTCTTTTTTCTGCATTAAAACAGCACCGTAGCCAATAGCACTGGCATCGGTATGAAGTTCTATTGGACAAGAAGGATCGAATATGGCTAGTACAGGTTCCGAAGTCAACACAGATATTATTTGTTGTCTTATGGTTTCATGTACAGGCTCCCAATTATACTACCTTTGCTAGATGTCAAACGATATAATGGGGCCATTACTTGAGAAAATCTGGGAACAAACTTCCTAAAATATGATGCAAGCCCTATAAATTGACGTAATTGCGTAACTGTTTCGGGCGGAGGTAAAGCTGTCAAAGCTTCAATTTTTTTAGGGTTTGGTTTCATTGTACCTTCACTGATTTCAAAACCAAGGTACTGTACTTTCTGTTTGAGAAAAGAACACTTTTTCAAATTGAGTGAAAATCCTTTATCGGTGAGTACTTTAAGTACAATACGGAGCCTTTCTAATGCCTCTTCAGCATTAGAAGCCACTATAAGAATGTCATCCATATACACAATAACAAACGAGTTTACCAAACTACCTAAAGCATTCATTAGGGAGCGTTCAAGTATTACGTAACGCAATATTTAAAAATTTTTGACCCCCCCCCTCCCCCCCTTGTAACGCACCGTAACGTTTTCATTTACCCCCCTCCCTCCCCCTCTCTAAACGTTACGTAACACTCAAGCGACCATTTTTACCCTAAAGTCGCAAAAAGTGAAGTTATAGTTTTAATCCTTGGTATACTTTAAATTGGCATTGCGGTAATCATATAATATTAAATAATACAAAAGATTTTTAAACCGCAATACCTGCGTATTTTGTTTATTTTTTACAAGTTTTATGCTTTACAACACATCGGTTTTCGTCCTTTATTCTCCTATTTTCAGCTTTTTTTCAATAATAAACTCTATAAATAAAATAAAATTATTATTTTAACCTTTGGGGCTTCCAATTTGGGAGTTTTTATTCCCTAATTTAAAAAAAAAAAATGTTACGTAACGTCTTGTAAGAAAAACCCCCTCCCGCCCCTGTAACGCATCGTAACGTTTTACGAGACCCCCCTCCCCCCAACTTGAACGCTCCCTTACTGCTCGTTGAAAGACTGATGGTGCATTTCTGAGACCAAACGGCATGGTAAGAAATTCATATTGACCATCAGGGGTTACAAATGCTGTATATTCTATCGACTCAGAATGAATAGGAATCTGGTGAAAACCCGAAGCCATGTCTAAGCTTGAGAAAAAGTAAGAACCATGTAACCTATCAATCTGATCCGAGATAAGCGGTAATGGAAATCTATCTGGGATAGTATTATCATTTAACTCACGATAATCTACGCACATTCGTTCGGAACCATCCTTTTTCTTTACCAGGAGAATGGGACTAGCAAAAGGTGAGGAACTTGGACGAATAATACCACAATTTAAAAGTTCGTTAATTCTGTCTCGAACAATACTGCGTTCCTCAGTGCTTAATCGATATGGACGTCTATAAACTGTTTTGTTAGGATCTTTTAGTCGTATTTGCATTGGTGTTGTATCAGCACGAGTATTAGGTATTCCTGTTATAAAATTCGCCTTGAACAAGTTCAAAATGTCAACTAACTTTGGCCTTAGGTTTTGGGAAATGTCAGTGTTTATTAAATCGAAATTTATTTCTTTAAATGCAACTGCTTCGCAATTATAAACAAAATTTAATTTACTAAAACATAGTTTATCCGACGTCATATGCACAGCAATACCTTGATCAAGAATTTCTCGTCCAATCATTATTTGATGACGCAAATAGGAATCTGGCAAAACATGAAATAAAATTTCTAGAATATGCCATCGACTTCAACACGCGTTAAGATTTGAATAGTACTATGTACGCTTGTTTGTCCAATCCCTGTCATTGTCACTACATTTAAAGTACGTTTACCACTAAACTTACAACTCACAGATTCTTGCATAATTGAACATTCTGAACCAGAATCATAAAGAAACAAAAAGTTCTCACCAGAGTGATTCAATGTTCCGCTGGGTGTACCGATAATACATAAGTCCACACGTCGTTCCGTTGAAGAAATGTCTTCTTTCATCTTTTTGTGCACACTCTTTGGACAGCTTGATGCATAATGACCAGTCTCCTGACAGTTGAAACACGTTACATTCGGCTTCACCAAATTTTTGAAAGTATCACTGTTGCTTGAAATAGTTGCTTTATTGTTCTTGAATTTGCATTGTAATGCCTTATGTCCCTGCTTTCCACAATTAAAGCCTTGCACGTTTAACGATAATGTTGACAACTTGGATCTTTTTATATCCGGAGCACTTGAGTCATTCTGTGAAACAGCTCTCTTCTTTAAAAACGACATAGCCTTCAATTCTTGTTGTAACTGATTCCTAGTATCAATGTTCGCAGTAAATGTCAGTCGTTACACTCTTGGTTCAAACTGAGAAATGTGTGCTAGCACTGTTGAAACAGCTATCTGCTCTTTTGATAGTTCCTTCCACCGAGCCATCAAAGATGTTATTAAAGTTGCAGCATATGCGGATAAACACTCACCATCCTTAGGTCGACCGTTGTTTAAGTTAGTCAAAAATCCTGCTGCGGTTTCAGGGCAATCATATCGAGCAGAAAAAATATCCTTGAATTCTGCCCAGGTCATTTCTGGATATGAAAATTTGGCTAACCAAACGGATGCCTGTCCTTTGAGAGCTCGACTTAAAATATTCATCAAAGCTGCTTTTTGAGGTGGCTTTTCCGAGATGCACATATCCGCCATTGCGACTTAAGCACGAGCGTCGGCATTATCAGCATCTGGATTAAATTCGGGTAGATACGTATCAACTCCAGATGGTTGCTTGATTGCTTCCAGAGGAGCTAAAAAGCTGCGATTTTGCTGTTCGAATATGAGACGCCATTTTTGTTCGCTTGAATCTTGTAGGGAATTTTGGGCCAATCCCACTTCTGATGTCGCGTTATCATTCTCATTTCTCATGTTACCTTCCATATTAGTTCAAATCGTTATTCGTTTAAATATTTATAATTTTTATTTATTATGAAAATAATTTCAAAATTAGTTTTCTTTACAGTTTAAACGAGGCAGTCTCGATCTGCTCTGATTCCTTTTTTTCTTCTGATTATTTTCTCGCAGTCGATTCTCCCCAGGCTTTGACATAATAATCACCACCAGCCGTTTATATTGTATACCAAGTATTCAGATCTCCGACATATAAATATATAAATATCCATAATAAATTACCAACTCTGATAACCTTGATCAATTTGCAATGGTTACTGGATGTTTCATCTCGTAATCGATTTCCGACCTGCCTTATCTTCCCCCTAACCTCAGCAGTCATTGCTCATCAATTATAGGTTGTAAGCCAACCAACGAACTTTTATCTGACAAGCGCCTTCCAGGATTTAAAGCCGTAATTTCGAGGTTTTAGTATTCATGTTGATTTTTCTTGATGAAATATTTTATAGCCGTCACTTGTTCCGTTTAAGTAGGTGGCGTAACTTCCGTTTGGATTCTTCCTCTTTTAGATCTCCTCGCTATTTCTTTAGAGTTTTGGTTTCGTTCCATTCTTCGTTTAATCCAGTTTACCATGTATCTCCCGACATAGCTAAGAATGTTAACTGTCTTATGTAATTGATTTATGTATTCCAGTATTGATACACTAGAGTGACTACTGTTAAGTCTTATGTGTACTATTTCCTCTAAACATGAGATAGAAAATATCTTCACTTCATTTCTAACCTCCTGGCTAATGTTCTCCTAATATAAATTATCGCACCTAATGCTAACTCGCTGCTATCCGAAAATCCATGAATTTGAGTCCTTGGATTCCTTGCTGTCCCCAGCTATCTGTCTATTTTAAATTTTTCTAAAAAACAATAGAGTTCCTTAATTCCATTTACCTGTTCACCTGATACAAAGGCGGTCTACTATCATAATCAATTTTCAATATCCATAACTCAAATTTTCCCAATAATTGTCCTCATCTATCAACCATTTCAGTTCTAAAATGGTTGTACCTTCCCCCTCTGAAAATATCAAAGATTTTTCAGATGTAGCATCCATATCCTTAACAACCTCCTGATTGTTTGATTTCCATTTGCGCAACTCAAACTTTAAAGTCTTTGAGATGCAATCGATTTCCTTTACCAATTTGATAGCTGCTCCAGCGGTGTGAGATCCTGTCACACAATCATCCAAGTAAAAATCCTCTTCTATTGCCTTAGTAGCAAGTGGATATTCTTCTTTTGCCCTCCTGGCAGTTTCTATGGCCGACCTGACGGCAAGGAATGGTGATTCCGTTAATCCAAAAGTGACTACTGTAAGCCAATACTCCTCGAATCTTTGTGAAGAGTCCTCTCTCCAAAAAACCTTTGCAAGTTCCATTGACTCCTATCCAGCCTTACCCGATTAAATATCTTTCTAAAGTCCGCATATATAGCAACTTTATGCTGCCTACGGAATCGCACAGTAGGTATGTGTAAATCTCTTTGAAGCTTCGGTCCTAGCAATTGAATATCATATCAGTGACAAACCTTTGTCCGTTTTACAATTTGCGTCGAAAACGATCCGAGTATCCTTCGGAATACAACAGTGGCGTGGCGTCCATATAACACGATTCCTATCGTCTTACCTTTTAAAATGTGTCCCTTGTTCGTAGAAAAAACCAGCAGCATAAGTCTACAACAAGTCTACAAAGCAGTCAACAGCCTATCTTTGCCCATACATACAATGTTCTTCAAGCACTTTTAAATTTGCGAGATACACACACAATACACAAAGCATACACAAAACACAAAGCATTGAAAATCGCCGCGCAGAACATATCCTGTGTTTGTCCCTGTCTTTCCTACGATATACTTCCACCCCGGTGCCTCCCTTTTCAATACACGTTCTCTTATTGAAAAAAGTAAGACGATAATTTTCGTCTTACTGCAATTTCTGCTTTGAAAAAATAATACAGTTTTCGCCTTAGAGTAATGTACGGCGAATTCGGTTTTGTTGTGCTGTTTTTTTTTTTTTGTTCTACTGATCATGATCATGTTTTGAATTATTTGCAAGTTTAAAGTGAATTTCAACCTAAATGACTTAAAGTATAGAAAAATTGGCTTCGATTAATCCACGTTTGGAATTTAAGGTACCTTCTGTTTATTCCTTATTAATTTGTGTAGGAGCCATTCCATATGAAAACGGTCAATACGAAATGTTGCTATACCTCCGATTTTGCTCAAACT
Organism: Melanostoma scalare; assembly: GCA_949752695.1. Taxonomy (NCBI): domain Eukaryota; kingdom Metazoa; phylum Arthropoda; class Insecta; order Diptera; family Syrphidae; genus Melanostoma; species Melanostoma scalare. Next base: position 61,769,529 of record OX456986.1, read on the forward strand.
TTGTAGAAATGTTCCTTTGCTATCGAAATACGAAATCGTCAAAGGATTTTTTTTTGTAATTTTCTTCTCCCCTCCAGCCATACTCAAAGAACCGAACATAGCGATTTTATGGGCTTCAGACTTTGCACTCTTAAATTGTCTGTATTCAAGCGATTAGGACGATTAAGGTGTCATTTTAAAGCTGATAAAGCATTCTTTTCAAATCAATCAAAAGCTTTAAGATATTTGAATTGCTTTAGAAACCTGATCCTTTTGAAATCAACACATTTTATATATATTTTTGCCATTTTTGAAGTAGTCCTGTGCCTAAAATATCAATAGTAAGTCCCTAAAAATTTCCCTGATTAAACCTTACAATAATTACAAAATAAAAAATCCAAAGGATTGACCGTTTTCATATGGAATGGCTCATAGGTGATTCATTTTTCTCGACTAACCATTTGAAAATATCCACGCCACGCCACTGGAATACAATGATGCGGTATGTAACATACTATTTACATTGATATTGGCCTTTCCGAGGCTGATCAATATGTCTGATTTGCAAACTCTCTCTTATTTTATCAACATAAATTTCTTTTGCCTCCTGATTTTTAGCAAGACGTCTTTCTAAATACATAAAGCGTCTTAAGGCAATTTCCTTAGAACTTCCGAGCTCTCTGATTCATTCTCTCTACAGAATTTGAACGACAAATCTTCCTGATTCATCCCATTTTAAAGTATTTTTGAAATGGTTTTCAACTAACATTTCCTCTTCGGTCCATTGTGGACAATCAAAAAATCAACCCTCCTTGATAAATTCCACTATTCTTTTTGTAATATATAAATATTTCCCCTCGTGTTTATGGACATTTCACTTCCTAGCAGAATTTCCTTTGGTTTTCTTATAATATTTTCCCAGTGTTTATGAACACTTCTCTGTTTCCTAACCACAACTCATATATTCTTTTGCGAATATATTTTTCAATGCGTTTCACCAGCTTACTAGCAATTAATATATATTGGTTTTTGAATAAATTTTCACTGTGTCTATGAACACTTCCTAGCATCCTAGCAATTAATATATATTCGTTTGAGAATATATTTTTCACTGTGTTTATGAACACTATTTTCTTAGCTTCCTAGCCATTGATCGTATATTCGTTTGAGAATATATTTTCCACTGTGTTTATGAACACTATCTTCCTATGTACCTTCCTAGCCATTGATGCATTCTCATGAGAATATATTTTTCCACTGTGTATAGACACAAAATTTCTTAGTTTCCTAGCAATTGATATATGTATATTCGTTTGTGAACATATTTTTCCAATGTGTCTATCTCCTCGATTGTTAACTGGCGTGCAATGTGAGTGTGTGTGAAAGAGAAAAAACGAATTTCAAAACAGTACATTCCTACTCTCTTGTTCTCAAGAGAGAACGGAATAACTTAAAAAAAAATATTTTGTCCTCAAAACAACCATATATCCATTTTCTCTTGTCCTCAAGAGAAAGGAGAAATACTTTATGATATCTTGTCCTCAAGATAATGGAAATCTTTTTTCTTTGCGATCTTTACTTGATCTCCGGAAACTTGAGTTCCACTATTTTCATTTAAACAAATTTTTTATTCTTCCCAGAACATACAAACTTAATGAGTTGTTATGGCAACTATAGTTCGACCTGAACACTTTTCCTTTCCCTTCCTACTTACATACACATACTAAATAATTTTCATCCTTCTCCTGAAGTTTTTCTTTCGCCGTCCTCGGTAATTCTCATTAAAATATTTACTTATTTCCTCCTGGAAATGTTATGACTTGTCCCCAAGAAATTATGTGTTTGCTAGCGGTCATGGCGTTTTAACAACGTCACGACGATCACAATCTGTTACCGCCCTACTGAACCGAAGGAGCTCTTCAGCTTCTCCGCCTACTGCGGTGACGTCTCGGTTATAAAGGAGCCGTCGTTCCACGGACTTACGGCAGACATGGTAGATTAGCGGAACCGCCAATCTATCCTGAATCAGACCAATCATATCAAAATAGAGGAAAGCCTCCGGTGGGACAAATCCACTGAAGCGCGTTTTCTCCATATATTCAGTGTTGGGGTAATAAGCCCCAAAAATCAGGCCATTGGTCGAGGTCATCGCTCTTGCAGTCCGACCACGAGTCAGTTTTATAATGAAGTTGTCGATCCTGTTTATTTGAGCCCCGTTGTAAAGGACCTCATTAGGATAATATTTTCTGTACTCCGACTCTGGTGTTCTGTGCAATCCAAGACAGGTACGCAGACACTGTCTCTCAAACACCCGAATCTTTTCCATTTGAGACGCTGTAACATTGAACCACACAGGGCACCCATAGATAATCATTGGCCTTATGAGGGCCATGTAGCAAATCACCTTCACTCTGCTATCAAGTAGACTGCTGTGAAACAGTCGCCTTGTCAGAGCAAAAGCTCCTCTAGCCCTGGCCAGAGCCGCATCCATATGTTTGTTAAAATATAGATACTGATCTAGCCAGATGCCCAGGTACTTGACTACTACTTTGCTTGGCAGTGGGTGGCCATGTAGATCAACGATCACCAGCTTTCGCCAGTTCTTTCTTGTATCCCTTGAGGCCCGAGCCAACGAGGTTCTAAACACAATTGTTTCCGATTTCTGGAAGTTGATTTTCAACTTCTAGTCATCGCAATATTGCTGAATCTTATCGAAGTCACGCTGCAAGAGTATTCCGATGACCTCGATCTTTGGCCCTGTTCTGTACGCGTTTAGGTCATCGGCGTACGCTATGGCATGGTGAAGGGAACCAATTAGATCGCCGGTGAAAATGCTAAACAAAATAGGCGAATTCACCGCTCCTTGTTGCAGACCATTCTGTATTTTAAAAGTTCTGGTAGAAGTTTTATTGCAACTTTTCACAACAAACGTTTTACCATGAAGCATGTCATTCAGAATATATAGCAGTGGTTTACTCATGCCATATCTGATCAACTTATAGAAAAGACCGTCTAACCAAACGGTATCGAAAGCCTTCTCCAAGTCAACCAGACATGCACCCGTACACTGATTTTTAGCTTTGTTCCATTGAATATCTGATACTATTTTAGACGCGGCATGTGTGGTATCATGGCCCGCCTTAAAACCGAACTGATTTTCTGGAATAATATGTTTGTCCTCAGCCCATGTGAACAGAGCTCTATTGAGAACTTTCTCGAATACCTTCCTGATACTCGGGAGAAGACTAATTGACCGGAGATTTGCTGGATTGGAACCATCCTTCCCCTTTTTAAGGAGAGGATGTACCACTGCCGTCTTCCAACGCACTGGATAATATGCATTATTCAGCGCATTGTTGAACAACGTGGTGTATATGTCCACCGCTTCCGAAGGGAGGTTTCGCAGCACAACATTGGGTATGCCTTCGACTCCTGCTGACTTCTTTTTCTTTATTTTGTGAAAGATGTCCAAGAGGTCCATCTTAGAAACGAACAGGGTGTTATCCCCGTTTTGCTGGGCGATGACTGCATTTGCAAGTCGGTCGTCATTGAACCTAGTGAAACCAGGATTCTCGGATCGCCAATGCGAAATCTCGTCTCTAAGATAGAAGTGTCCAACGAAGGCTCTATTCTCAAGGTCGTAATTCGGGCGAATGCACTCATTCACCTTATATACTCGCTCGAAAACAGCACCCACCGTCTCTACCTTCTCTTGAGCATCTTCCACTATAAATTGGTCATCATCCAAGATGGCCTCATCCGGATCTATCCCTATTGTCATAAGTAAGTTTCTGTTCTCTGTCGTCCTTTGGAGTTTAATACCCTGAAGGTCATTTTGATCTTTTCTCCTAAAATTTTTATTTATTTCCGGAAACATACTCGGGTTGTTGGACTGTACAGCCCGAATTTTGTTGTTCCAGAAAAGAGATATAGATATTCTGTAGTGTTCTTTAATTAACTGTTGGAGATTTTTGATCTGTGACTTCAGAGTTCTAATCTCCAAATCGTGTCGGTCAGTAAACCTCCTGTGCAAGAGTTGTAGTCTTGACAGGAGTCTACTTTTTTGTTTGTAAAGTGCGTCTATTGTCGCGTTTCTGTACATGTTCGTCGAGTCAAGTTGCCTATATTTAGGAATTGTCCTGTCCATTGTACTACGGATTGCATCCTCCATACGTTGCAGGTACCCATCGATCTCAACGTTCGACAGATTCCTTTGCATGGTGGCGCAATACCGTTCGAACGAAGTTCCCTTGAGACGGCACCAGAAAAGCGCGGCCAACGTGTCTTACCATAGTTGTAAGAGTGCGTTGGCACGTACTCCTCCAGTTCCACAAGGTTGTTCGGAAACAGTATGACGGCGGCAAGTCCACAGTGGTCACTGTCGTACTCAACCGTCGTCAAACAATTTTTCGTCCGTCGAAGAATGTCGTCGGTCAGTTTCAGTCTTGAGTCTAAAAGCAATAGATCCAAATAAGAGCCACTTCGAGGATATGAAGGCCTGTCAGTAGCTAGCAGATCGACTTTACACTCAATGCTGTGGAGCCCCAGCCAATTGAATAGCTGGGTCCCCCTTGGATTGGCTAATTGATTTCCCCAATCTTGGTGTTTAGCATTGTTATCACCGGCCAAAAGGAAATAGTTTTCATCCGAGTTCAGATTCAGACATCGAAAAAGCGTTTCGAGCTCTGTTATAAAACATGAAGTTTGAGAACCTCCCGGCGGTGCATAGAGCGAGACCACATACAATCGCCTCCCCTGTTGGAGAGGGATGCAAATGATACACGTTTCCAGCAACCGGAATCGACGTACTTCACCGCTATATATTACCTTATGAGCAATGCCCTTACGTAAGATGATCGCAAACCCCACCCGCGAGAGTCGAGTTGGGTCGGTCCCTCCTTATGATAATGTAATTGTTATCCGTCAGTTTGTGATGCTGATTTAGCCTAGTTTCGCTAACCATACATACATCAGGACGTTGGTCTTTTAACAACTCAAGGAAGTTGGTTCGTCGTTCTATCATAACTAGCGAATTCACATTCACGGCTAGGATCTTAAAAGGCCTGTCCGGCAGCGCGACCGTTAACCTAAAAATTGCGCAAGCGACGGCACTGCACGGTAGATCAAGTCCACCCTACTCTCCTGCTCACTTATTTGCCGTGATAGTTCACTCATTTGTGCCTGAATGACACGCAGAGCGACCATCACCTCTGACTCCCCAGTAGCTGCCTTTGACACAGATGGCTGTGCGGCCTCTTTCTGGGGAGGTTGTACCGTTTTCCCAGCTCCACCCGCCATTTGGGCGAGGAGACTTGGGGAACGACGGCCCTTGGAGTCGGTCTGGCTGTATGCCTTCCCTCGTCCTTGGTTACTGTTGGAGCAGCTTTTAATCATTTTTTAATAACTTGGTATCGAGGACATCCCCGATAGTTAGCAGGGTGTCCATCTCCACAACAGAGAACACATTTCAATTGGGTCTTATCTTCGACCCTTTCCTCACCGAGCTTGCACTCTTTTACTTTGTGGTTCTCTCCACATTTGACGCACCTCGACTGCATTTGGCAGTTGAATGCGGCGTGCCCGAACCGTTGGCAACGAAGACATTGTAAAATGTCTCCGTGCCTGTTTATTTTTTCCCATCTTACCATCTGGCAGTCCAGGACGGAGATTTTCCTTAGACTCTCCAGACGGCTACTGGGAATAGGGTGACGAGGAACATCGGCAATAGCCGCCTCTCCCGTCTAGCCATTGCGGTTGTTGCCGCTGCTTTGCTTGTTGTTGTTGATTTTAGTGTTGGATTTTCATCCAACACTTTTTTTGTTGAGTCAGACGACTCTGTCGCTTTTTTTCTGCTTTCACTTTTTTTGCTGAGTCAGACGACTCTGTCGCTTTTTTTCTGCTTCTTTACGGATTTTCTCCTTAATTAACGCGATTTGTTTCAAAACAAGAATAAAAATTGGAGGCCCCGGCTGGGAGTTGAACCCAGGTTGCTCCACACTAGGTGCCTGCTGCGCTACTCGCTCGGCTACTGCCTTATTGGAAAATCACTGACTTTAACTCAACTAAAGCACTCCACTTGAAAATATACCACAGCTTAAGTCGTCAACACGTCTACACTCGATAGCTGTTGCTGAACGACAACAGTAGAAGTAAAAACTGGCGGACATGCTATCCATCACACCACGGGTACCACTGATGATGTTTGATGCTTTTGATGCTGAAGCTTTTGCAAACGAATAAACGTACAGAGATGGACTATGCATGTATATCCTAAATCTGTATTCAATTCGCTACAAAGATTGTGAAAAAGATTTTGAATTCTACCATTGTTTGAGAAAATTGTCATTCATTTCGTCTCAGCCTTTTCGGCTCGACTGGATTTGTTGATTTGGTTTCCAAAAAAACAACAATGTTATCAGGCGTTAACCGTTAAACCAAAAAAAAAAATATGAATACTGCAACAGTCTATGGATGTTGTCAAGAGCCTTCACATTTTTGGATCTGATTCCGAGGCTGTTGTTTTTACCTTTTCCGGTATAAGTCCTTTTGCAATTACGCCTGAGTGCAGTATGTACTGTCCGATTCACAATCGTTCACACCATGCCTGCCCCTTTTGGTTAAGTAGTACGGCTTCCTTAGCAATTCGAATATGTGCCCCTGTTCTGTAACTATCGCCTTGGCGATAAACGGTTGAAAATGGAACGAAATTCTATGAATTCAGTAGGATTTCGTTCCATTTTCCACAGTTTATCGCCTGCTTTTATCGAGGCGATACTTACAGAACAGGGGCAATGGTTTCATAATAGATTTGCGACTGTTGAGTAGCTGAAGAGAGAAATACATCATGATTTTAGTTCTTTCTTTTGAGTTATGATTTCTACTCACAAACTATCAAGATCAATCCGGCTTCAGTTTGTTGTTCAATTATGTTTTTTCTCAGACAAGCTTCCCATATGAGATACTTTACGATACGGATGCCGTACTATAAATAAAAACTGAATAACGGGCTCCAGTTCTTGGAGATTAAATTCTAAAAAGTCCTGACTTTTACAACTGTTAATTTGAGTTTGAGAGCTAGGTTTTCGAATTGAGCACAAAACACAAAACTGTATCATTACAAATTTGAGTTAAAAAGAAAATTTGAACAAAAAAATCAAAACAGAATATTTTGTAAAAAATTTGTTATTTACAATTATTTATCTGCAAAAAGTCATTTTTTTACCAACCACACCAGTTGTTTTCGAGTGGTGAGTTTAAGGCTATGTGTGCACTAGTATGCACTGTGAAACTCAATAGAATGTCTGCATTAGTATGCAATTATGGTCAGTTTTTTCATTTTTTGAATGAAATATTAGCTAAAATGGAAGATAAAGTTAATGTCTGCCTCTTAAATGAGTTTTTCTACATTTTAGACTGCAACGGCCATATTATTCACTCTTTAAATTTAAGCCCAATAGATATAAACCTAGTTGTCAAGTTTTGATCCCGGGCTTAAATTTTGATCCCAGGTTTAAAATAAACCCAGTCGTCAAAGTGAGAAACGTCAAATTGAAACAGCACTTTCTCGTGAATAGATTTATATTTGAAGAAATTGTAAGTTTGACCTATCAAATGTATAGGTCAAACTTCAATTCAGGCATTTATCATAGAAATTTTACATTAAAACTGTTGAGCAAATAAAAACGTGGCTGAATTCTCACGAACATACTTGATCAACAATGTTCATATTTTACCAACAATTCAGAATTGTTGACGAAACACAAACGTCATTAAAGTATCATGGACATGTATGTTTCTATTATCACAACCGTTGTTGGTTAACAATGAAATTGAAAATGACGTTGTTGATTTGAGCAATGAAAATTTTAGCATTTAAATAAATAAAATGAAAATGCCAGCTTGTTCAATTTAAGTATGTTTGTGCTTGACGCAAAAACAAACAAGCTTCATGTTTGATTTTACCAAGGTTTTTCTTTCGGTGTATTTCCTGATCAGTAATTGCATTTACTACGAGAGCATATCATTGGATTTCGAATAAAAAAAAAAAGACTTCAAAAAAATCTGTATCAGTAAAAAAAGAGTGACTGTGGAATAGCTTTTGAGCTGGGATTTTTCGACATATATCTTATATTAAAAATGTATCGATGCAACTCTTTTGCCAACAAGATACAGACTCAAAACACGTATAGTTCACCAATGTACGTTAAGCCATTCAAAAATGACATCACCAAATGTTCATGATTTTTCAGATATTTTCAACTATGTATATGGATAGAAATTTGATAAAAAATGTGAACATTTTTTGATGCTTTTAAATAAATAAATAAATAGGGTGGCGCAACAGAGCGAGGAGCCCTTGGGCCTAGCGCATTTCTCACAACCATGCCTTGTGAGGTAATGGAGGGGACCTACAATTTTCTGCCGGTTCCGAACGGCTAATCGAGAAAGCGCTTTTCATGGCAATGAATACTAACGGAGGACTTGCCAATTCCTCGCGAAAGGCGATACCCGTGGAAAAAACATTTTTGCCTCTGTTGGGATTCGAACGCGAACCTCTGGATTAACAGGCGGACATGCTATTTTTTCAGTTTTAAATTCATTTTTATTGTATATCACTTATAACTACTTACATGCTAACAAAAATGTTTAAACTAGCTTACTCTAAATTACGCAATAACTTATTTCTATTGCCTTTCGGCCTAAAGATACAATATAACTATTTCAACCTAGAACTAATATTAAAACTAAGAAAGTTTAAAAAACATAGTTTCCAAGATCAATATTTTTTGGTTTTTCTTAAAATTACTTACAACTAATTAAAACTACTTAAAACTAATTAACACTACTTAAAACTAGATCAGCCATAGTAGCTTTTTATAATTTTTTTTTTTTTTTGTTTTTTTGTGTTTTATAATTTTTTTTTGGGATTTTGTGTTTTTTCTATTTTTTTTTTGAATTTTGTGGACGCACATACATTTTTACATTTTTTCTTTTATTTTTATTTTTTACAATTTTTTTTTGATTTTCGACGCCGCAATAATTTTTATAATTTTTTTTTTTTTTAGTTTTTATAATTTTTTTGGTTGCCACTATGCCTACCCCCTATACCCTAAGTCTTACACACTAAACCTTTGTAAGCCAGCCATAGGCGACTCGCTATCCGTAACATTTTCCCTATGTTGCTCAGACAACCACCAGAACATATTCGACGTTTTGATAACGTCCCGTCGATCGCGATCTGAAACCGCCCTACTGTACCGGAGGAGCTCTTCAACTTCTCCGCCTACTGCGGCGACGTCCCAGCTGTAAAGGAGCCGTCGTTCTACGGACTTACGGCAGACGTGGTAGATTAACGGAACCGCCAATCTGTCCTGTATCAAACCTATCATGTCAAAATAGAGGAAAGCCTCCGGTGGGACAAAGCCACTGAAACGTGTTCTCTCCATATATTCTATGTTGGGGTAGTAAGCCCCAAATATCAGGCCATTGTTCGAAGACATCGCCCTTGCCGTGTGACCCCGAGTCAGTTTTATCATGAAGTTGTCGATTCTGTTTATTTGAGCCCCGTTGTAGGGGACCTCATTAGGATAATATTTTCTGTACTCCGACTATGGTGTTCTGTGCAATCCAAGACAGGTACGCAGACACTGTCTCTCAAACACCCGAATGTTTTCCATTTGAGACGCTGTAACATTGAACCACACAGGGCACCCATAGATAATCATTGGCCTTATGAGGGCCATGTAGCAAATCACCTTCACTCTGCTATCAAGTAGACTGCTGTGAAACAGTCGCCTTGTCAGAGCAAAAGCTCCTCTAGCCCTGGCCAGAGCCGCATCCATATGTTTGTTAAAATATAGATACTGATCTAGCCAGATGCCCAAGTACTTGACTACTACTTTGTTTGGCGGTCTGTGGCCATGTAGATCAACGATCACCAGCTTTCACCAGTTCTTTCTCGTATCCCATGAGGCCCAAGCCAACGGGGTTCTAAACACAATTGTTTCCGATTTCTGGACGTTGATTTTCAACTTCCAGTCATCGCAATATTGCTGGATCTTATCGAAGTCACGCTGCAAAAGTATTCTGATGACTTCGATCTTTGGACCTGTTCTGTACGCAATAAGGTCGTCGGTGTACGCTATAGCATGGTGAAGACAACCAATTAGATCGCCGGTGAAAATGCTAAATAAAATAGGCGTATTCACCGCCCCCTGTTGTAGACCGCTCTGTATTTTAAAAGTTTTGGTAGATGTTATATTGCAACTTTTCACAACAAACGTTTTACCATGAAGCGTGTCATTCAGAATATAAAGCAGTGGTTTACTCATGCCATATCTGATCAACTTATAGAAAAGACCGTCTAACCAAACGGTATCGAAAGCCTTCTCCAAATCAACCAGACATGCACCCGTACACTGATTTTTATGCTAGCGGTCATGGCACTATATGAAATGCTCTCACGTAACACTTTTTTCCTTTCCTAGCGCTAGAACTTCCATTTCTAATCCTTTAGAATATTTCTTAATTCTTCCTAGAATATTTATTTTATAATCCTTTAGAATACTCCTCAATTCTTCCTGGAGTAGGTATGTGTATGTGTATGTTATGTGATCGACGAGTCACTGTACTCGCCCTGATCATCACATTTTTCCTAGTATTTTGTTTGAAAATAAAATTCAATTCAAATTCAAGCACTTCCTAGTGTGATTCTCTTGATATTCAAAATAATGTATTTTTCACGCACTTCCTAACCCTACAATCAGGGTTGCCAATGCTGAGCCTAGAAAGTGAAGCATATCAAAGAAAAAAACGAAGTAGATTTGAAAAAAATGTAGTAGATAATAAAAAAAAAATTATATAACAACTTCACTTTTATTTTGAATTCATATCAAATAAAGCTTAGTAATAACAGTCTTTGAGAATAACAGTCTTATAAAGTGTAGGTTTTTCTAATTCATAGACACATAGTACATTACTTTGTTTAAAAAAGGTACTTTTAGTTTATCACGTTAAATATGGTTCCCCTTTAAAGGATAAATAATAAAACACAAAAATAATAATACTTTGGAGAAAGCGATCAATCTGTTTTTAAAACGTAACCCTCCGAAACATATTTAAATTTATACAAATAAGATAGTAAGTGTTTAGGAGGTTCAAAATCAAGAGGTAGCAGTGCCAGATAGCCATCTTTACTTTTACCGCCATACAAACAATTAAAGGCAAATATTTGTATTCAGGCAGAAACACAGATGGCTCTAGAGTGCCGCTTCTGCTCATGATATTCCATATACAATCGACGGAAGTGTTTGGAAAATTATAGTAGGTTTTGCGCACTCATCGCAAAACCTACTATAATTTTCCTATAATTCAGACTAAGCAAATGACGTTTTTGGCAAAAAATAATCAATTTAACACTTATTATATAAGACTTAGATCAATGATTAAAACGAAGCAGAAATGAGTTGCTACGTAGCAGAAGCATTCCAAAAAATAAATGAAGTAGATCTACTACATATGTAGTAAATTGGCAGCCCTGCCTACTATCACACACCACTCAATTCATGCACGTAATATTTTGTTCACTTATTTTCTCTTCTTTTTTCCATGTACGTACCTACTTTTGAATTTACCCCTTTTTTTTGTTGAACAACATTTTGTTCACAATGTAGCTCCGCTGAGTACATACAAAAAAAACTGCATATTGAGACGCTGTGGTTATGAATATAGAAATGAATACCAATGTACATATAGATAACTACCTAGCGAGATGTGGTGGTTGTAAATCACCGAAAAATGCTGGAAATGGTGGTTGTTAGGCACCGAAAAGTATATTTATTTTATCAAATGAATATTCAAACTTCAAAGATTGATGTTTTTAATGGGTAATGTTTGATTTTCGATTAAAATTAAGAATTAAATGAATATTATTGTTAAAAATAGTTTTTGTTTGTGATCACCACTTACAAACCATCTGTCTGCGTGATTCCATTTTTTGGCTCCTACGTAGATTCCTATCTATACCTCCTGGCGCTGCCGCTGGTTCCATTATTAGTTACACTTTGCACTTTACACTCGGGGTTTTTTTTTTTTAAACACTACCGACTCAAAGGACCAAAATGTATATTATCCTCTCATTAAAAAACAGAACACGGTACGAATTTTGGTTGTGTGAAAAAATATATAAAAAAAACACACAATTTATTATCTCCGGTTTTACAGAAAGGAATATACAACTTGCCTGTCTGCTGGACAGAACACGACTAAAGAACTACCCTTGTGCCTTGTCTCTTATTCTAAAGTATACAATACAAAGAGAGACATAAATATCTACTGCATAGTTCTAGGGCTCTTCAAAACACGAATGGTTTAATTTGCCATTCGTAACACTTGTGTTTTTCCCTGTTAAAAATATAATTTTTTATAAAATAATCAAATCTAGTTTGTTATGATTGTATTTTTTACTTACATTTTCAGTCGCGTCTATTTAGTCTCACAGTTTCACATCGAATGAACTAAAACGATTTGAAATCACATTGAAGACGACAAAATGGAATTGTTGACAACAATTTCGACTTCGAAAATTTTGAAATCGATATCGATAAAAGTGAAATATGGAACACCAAATTTTTTTTTCAATCGATTTGAAATTGAAATCGCGTGAAAGTGAAATGTGGAACCTAGCTGTAAGTAAATACGAGTATGACAACATGGATTTAAGGCTAAAATAAGGCTACGGAAATTCTCTTTTTTTAGTTTTATAAACAAGTATTGCACTATTGAAATCATAGTACAATTCTTTTACATTGATCCAATAGTACTATACTATCAAAGTAGGATACTATTAAATCAGTACTACGCTACTATTGAAATAATAGTATTATACTGTTTATTCAATAGTGCTACAAGGTAAAATTGGTAGTTCCATACTATTAACTCAATATTATGACACTTTTAAAGCTATAGTATTATACTATTAAATCGTAAGTATCATACTATTTGATCAATAGTAGAATACTATTAAAAGAATAATATAGTTTTAGATTTAGATTTAAGATTATAATGATTTATTTATTAACATCATAAGTATATGTATATCAATTTAAGTAAACAAAATCTTTATGGCGTGGCTATGCCGTCTGCCGATTGGTACTGATTTATGAAAGTTAAAAAAAAAATTTTCTTTTAAATTTTAATTTTGAATATAAAAAAAAAAAATGTGGAAGATCTCCTCGGTGTGGCCTATAGTTGAGAGGAAGACGTTCTACCCTTAGTCTGAACATCGTTGAAATGGATTTTATGCATAATTCGTCCCGAAAATAGTTTGTCTGTAGTAGGTTTTAGTTGAGTGCCGTACACCGATCTGTAGGGCGTAGGGGGATCCTCTTGCTTCTCTTTCATACTCATTTCTGCAGTTTATAACTGTGGCGGAAATGATCTCATAGAATCTTTGTTTCCAGTTTGAGTGAAGCTCTTGTTCAAGATTTAGATGTTAGTTACATGAGCGTTTATGTCCCATCCACTCTTCATACCAACCAACTTTTCTGCTCACTGTTTTCATTAAAGTAAAAGCGTAAAAGTTTTTCTACTTCATCATATTGCTTACATCCCCAAACTTGCGCTGCTGTAAAACATCATTGATTCTGCAACGGACTCGAAAACTTTGAATTTTGTACTATGAGCTAGATATTTGTTGGAGAAACAAATCTTTCACGTGGAGTTTATTGCAGTTTTTGCCTTTGCAAGCTTCTCTTTCAAGTGTTTTTCCATTTTTTAAATTGCTAGCAAAGATCACTCCAAAGTACTTATATTCGTTGACCACTTCAAGTCTTGTGTTATTGTAGTGCCAATTCTCCCTTGCTCGTAGTCTGCCTCTTCCTCTGTTCAAGGTCATGATCTTTGACTTCTCTTGGTTGACTACTAAGTTCTATCTGGTACAGTAATCGCATAATCGATTTATCAATAATTGTAACGTTTCCGGTGAGTGAGCTAGGATCACTATGTCATCTGCAAACATAAGTGCTTTGATAGAAATTCCGTTGATTTCTATTCCACCAGGCAGGATATACGTAACATCATCGATGAATAGCGCAAGCAACAAAGGACTCAGTGAACAATCTTGTCTTACACCCATTTTCGTTTCAAACCATTCTGACACTACTTCACCATCCCAAACAGCAGCCCATGCATCTTCTAGCAGATTTTCTTTCTATTACTTTTCCAAATTTGTGATACATTCCTTTACAATATAATTTGTATAACAACGACCTTCTACCACTGTATCAAATGTGGCCATAATTCCGGGGCCTTCCCCTGTGGTGCACATAATTCAGCTACATTGCGAAGAACGAAAATATTATCGACTGTTGAGTACCCTGCTCTAAATCCCGCTTGACACTTTTTGAGTAAATTATTGTGGCTGATCCAAGCTGTAAGGCGTCGCGTCATAGCAAAATGGTCGTAACAGGAATAATTCGAAGCACTAAGTCATCGAAAATAAGTTTGAGGAATGTTGTTTCAGATTCGACTAAGCAAATTCAAATTAAAAGAATAATGCTTTACTATTAGACATCAGTACAATACTATTTAATAAATGGTACTATCTATTTACTCAATAGTATTATACTATTAAATCAATACTGATGTGCTATTACACTATATTCGAAATAAGAGTTGTGTTCGAGTTTCGAAGCTGAGCAATGGGATTCTACCATTGAATTAATGGTCACATCCCATAGTTTCTCAATAATTCCTGTCCCAATAAAAAGCTGTTTTTAATAGAATCATTGACTTGTCAATAGGACATACCATTGTTTTAATAGTATTCAACTTTTACATCAATATTACAAAAGCCCCATTAAATTAATAGTTTCAGAACTATTAAAATAATGATATACACCATTGACTAATTTTAATAGTATAAAACCAGTGAGAAAACGGTTTTCCCATTAGATTTATTTCTGAGTGTAAGAAAAGTATTTTGTTACCACGATTAGGTTTTTAAAAAAGATGACTTTATTTCTTGAACGGTTACTTAGGACTAACTTAACAAATCATTTCAATGCATTAACGTAAGCTATCACTATTGAACTCTATTCACATAATATTAATGTCAGCAAAGCAAAGTGCATGCTCGTTTTGGGTTTCCAATTACGAGACCCAAAAAGAATGCGCGTGTAAAAAATGAACTTGATTGAACTTGGTTTCCGTGGGAAATCAAGTTTAATTCTTTGTCGCGAAAATGGATGGGGTGGCATATGTAACCTCTCCCCCCTTTAGGTTAAAATTCTCCTGAATTTTGGGAGTATCTTTACTGACATTATTGATTGAAATTTTAAAATTTTTGGTTTTCCTTAAGATATAAATAGTAAGTACAATCAAGGTTAGGAAAAATATTGATATTACTGAATAGTGTACATTTTTATGGAATTTAAGCAAATTTATATTTTCCAAGTTTACAAAATTTTTCAGTATAATTTCTTCAAAACTAAGCTCCTCTATAAAATTATATTTTAAATTCTCGTTATAATAAAACCTATCTGCGTATTGAATATTCATATTGCCAAATGTTTGGTTTAGTATTTCTATTGAACAGTTATTTATTACAATTAAGTAATTTCCATTTAGTTTTATTTTACGATCATCACACTTATTTATTATTTCAACATTGTTCATATTTTTACAAAGAATAGTGTAGTCATCTAATGATTTTATTTCGATAAGACTATTATTTTTCAATTTACAGTTATTATGAGAGATGCAGTTGCTTAGTTTTATAAGTTCTTTTTCATATAAAATTTCATCATTATATTCATATCTTGTTTCATTCGTTTCTATAAAATATTGGTCTTTGATTATTATCTCTTGATTATTTTCTGTAGGGATTGCCGTTATGAGCTTGAGATCTACTAATTTGTAAGTACTCGGAATTTTCATGGCTATTATGAGTCTATTTTGTTCGTATCTTAAAACTCCTACTCTTGCGTTTTTAAGTCTGTAAATGTCTAAACCTGTTTCTGTCATTTCTCTTGACGTCATTATGCTAGGGTGAACTAGTCCTAATCTTATTTGAGCTATTGTATCTACAATTTGATTCAGTTTGTCTTCTAAGAAATTTAATTTTAATATTTGGTCGGTCTTTAGTTGTTGTTCTATAATTCGTTTCTCATTTCCTGTTAATTCTTTGTATGCCTGGGCTAGCTGTTTTCTATCTGTTTCAATGATATTCTTTAAGTCAAAAAATGTGTCATTAAAATATGAATTTATTTTGATTTGGTTGTTTAGGTTAAAAATTGCATTACTGGCGTTATCTTCTATTGTTTTTAAGTGTTCTATTATTTCCTGTCTGTCAGAATCGTCCATTGTTCCGAAAAGCCATTTTTGTGCTGTTCCTATAATGTTTAGAAGTCCTCGTCTTTGTCTTGTCTTTACTAGTCCTATTGCATTTAGTTTTGCTTGTATGTTTTCTATCATTTTTCTTATCGTTATGTCATTTCCTATTTGAAGATTTTTTACACTGCCTTTAATAGAATTAAACGTTTGTTCTAAGTCGTCCGTGTTTATGATATGTAGTACTGTCGTTGTATTTTCTATCAATTCGGTTTGTCCCATGTTAATGATGGTGTACCCATTGTTAGTTGTTAATCTGTTGACTGTTAGAGTCGCTGCTACTGGTGTCATTCGTGTTGTTAGTGCGTATACTAAAATTGTCATCTGCAAATATGCGAGGTCGTTTAATGTTAATAGGATGTTCTCTTCCTAATTTTTTAAATCTGTATCTAGGCTCATTTTTGTAGTAATTTCTCTTATAATTTTTGATTGGTACTATCTTTCTGTTTTCATTATATTCTTCCCTGTTCTTGTTGAGTTCTTCAGTTCTTTTTGTTTTTTCTGTCATAATTCGTTTTCTTAGCGTAGCTATGTCTGCGAACATTGCTTCATTTGGAGATGTTTTAAGCGTGGAATGATATCTTTCATTATAGTTCTTAACTGCCCTATGAACTCTCTGAATTAATGTCGAATCTAAATTCCTCATTGAAACTAATTTCTCCTGAAGTGTAGAGTGAAATCTTTCAACGTCACTATTACCAGTATGGGTGTTAGGTTTAGTAAGGTGAAGATCTATTTCTTGTTGGTTAAAAAATTCTTTTAGATTTTCTGCTTGGAACTCGTTATCAGCTATAATTTTCTTTGGTTTACCAAATTTTGAAATATGTTCTTCTATTGTTTCGATTTTCTTTATCCAATTTCTATTTGGTAGATAATAGGCGTAAGCTTTTTTTGTTAATTTGTCTATTAAAGTGAGAAATGGTTGTTTCATGAAATAAAAAATGTCTATATGTAAAATTTCGTTTGGTCTTGATGGTGTTTCACTAATTTCAAATTTCTTTTTTATTGGGTGTCTTTCATACTTCGTTTCTATACAGGATTTGCAATTATTTATAACTTTAGTGATTTCTCTGAACATTTGTGGATAATAAATTCTATTTTTCAGGCTATGATACGTCTCTACTATACCACTGTGTAGGCTTTCTTTTATGTGATATAATGAAATTTGTTTGTGGAGTTCTTCTACTGTTCGTATTTCCTTTGCTCTACTAGTTACTTTTATGAATCTTATTTCTCTGTTACTACTAAATAATTCTATCAATAATCTTTGTATTTTATTAAATTCTTCGTAAGAAAGTTCGGTGAAAATGCCTGTTAGTCCTGGTTTTATAAATCGTCTTAATAAATCTGACCAGTATTCCCTAGTTCTAGTCATGTCTACGTATATAATTCTTCTCTTGTCTATGATTTCAATCTCTTTATCTACTTCATTTAATAATATGAGTTGTGTTCTGTATTTGTTTACTATAGTTTCTTTAATTGGAATGTGATCAAGCAGTTGCTCTTCTTGCGAATGTACTGTTGCAATATCAGACATATTGTTAATTGACTTATCGTCGGTATCATTCTTCTCTGTTTCCTCTTCTGGAATTCTTGAAAGGAAATCCGCCACTTTATTTTCTTTTCCTTTTAAATATTCTATATCGAATTGGTACTCTTGTAGTTTCAGAAGCCATCTCTGGTTTCTTTGACTAAACTCTTTGCCGTTATATTTTTTATTTAGGTATTTAATAGGTTGGGGATCTGTTATGACAGTGAATCTTGTGCCCCATAAATATGGTCTATAATATGTTATTGCCCAAACTATTGCTAAAAATTCTTTGTCCGTTACTGAATACTTTTTTTCGTGGTCATTTAAGGTGCGGAATGCATAGCAAACTGGTTGACCTTCTTGTGTCAACACTGCTCCAATTGCATAGTTGCTTGCGTCTGTATAGACGGAAAAGTGTTTTTGAAAGTTAGGGAATTTTAAAATTGGGTGTTTGATAATATTAAGTTTTAAAGTTTCAAATGCTTGAATATATTCCGGATCATGTACGTTGATTTTGGAATCTTTTTTCAAATACTTAATCATGGGATATGCTATTTTGGCATAATCCTTGACAAATTTTCGATAAAAACCTGTAGCTCCTAGAAACGATTTTATTTGTTTCTCGGTTTTCGGAATCTGGTATTCTTCAATACATTTAGTTTTCTTCGGATTTGGTTTCATGCCTTCCGCTGTGAGGACATGACCTAAGAATTCAGTGTTCTTTTTCATGAAAGAGCACTTATCGAACTGAATTTTTAAGTTATGTTCAGATAATTTTTTAAAAATTAAATTTAATGAATGAATATGTTCCTTGAGGCTGGTTGAGAAAATTAAGATGTCGTCTAAATAGACGACACAAATTTTGTTAATGTATTCTCGAAGAATGTTGTTCATTAGCCTTTGAAATGTGGCTGGGGCATTCTTGAGTCCAAAAGGCATTCTAAGATATTCATAGAGGCCATTGGGTGTCACAAATGCTGTTTTTTGAATATCGGCGGGATGAACTTTAATTTGGTGGTAACCTTTCGCAAGGTCAATTGATGAAAAATATTGTGCTCTACCAAGCTTATCAAGAATACTATCGATGTTCGGGAGTGGATATTTATCATCGATAGTTATTTCGTTCAATTTCCTGTAATCTACACAAAGGCGAAACTTTTGCTCTCCCGAATTGTCTAATTTTTTCGCTACTACAACAATGGGGGATGAATACCGGCTATTAGATTTCCTAATAATACCTTGATTTTCCATCTCCTCAACTTGTCTTTTAACTTCCTACTCATGTTTATGTGGTAGCCTATAAATTTTTGAATGTATAGATTGATCTACAGTAGTTTTTATCTCATGCGTGATCGTATCTGTATTAGTCAGTTGATCACCGTCATGATAAACCAAATTACTGAATTTTTTTAATAATGATTTTATTTCTTTATTTTCTTCCGCGTTTAGATGGCTTAGTTCCAATTCTTTTTCTCCTCCGATAAGCTCAAAACAATCGAAGGCTGTGATGTCTTTTTCGGAGTAAAGAGGGATTATTGAATTGTTTTTTAATATGAGAGTTTTATTGTTAAAATCAAGAGTTTTAACAATTGTACGTAGTAAGTCCATGCCTATTAGAATATCATAAGGCTTTGGACCTAAGTCTCTCTTGTACCATCTGGTAGCAGTTTTATGTTCTTCTTTAAATTCTTCCGGAATATTGGTAATGATTCTTTCCACTACCTCATCCGTTGTATTGTTAATTGTCTTAAGCTGCATTTTTATTTTGTCGTATATCTTAAACCTACTGCAATCTACTGAGCTAGAATTTATAATGCTCATGGTTGAACCCGTATCTAAAAGTGCTTTATATTTTCTTCTATCAATTGTTAAATCTAAAAAATTTTGTTCCCGAGGCTCAATTGAGAAAAAACTCAACATTGTGAATTTCTTCTTTAGTCCACTGAAATTAGTAAAAAAAAAGGCCAAACTGCGGAATAATTCATACAAAAGGTATAAGGGTGTTTTTAGGTACATATTGGTGCCCCGAATAACCCCTCAAAAGTCCCCTACGATATCTTGTACGCATAACAATTGGCAACAAAGTAAAGATCGTAAAAAACGGTTTTTCGGATTTTTCTCGTTAATTATTGATTTTACGATAAATATACCTCTATACAAAATGAAAGAAGAGATAATTATACACAAAAAAGGTCCCATAACATTTTTTTGTCCGAGCAATATTTCTAATGATAAGCTCCGCTGAAATTTTTGAAAAAAAAAAAAAAAAAAAATTTCGCCTGTTTTTTTACAATATAGGGTTTAAATATTTAAAAAAACAACAATTATTTTTCTGAAAATCATGAATAAAAATTTATTACATAATTATACATCTATTTGTTTATTATTTATTGATCTTCATCCTCTGGCTGCACATTAATACTTTGCTCAAGAAAATCTGCCGGATTAACTTCATCCAAATCTTGAATTTCGATGTCGTCGGCTTGTTGCTCAGATTGATCATCCTCAATTGGTTCTGTATTAGAACAAGACAGACCATGACAATTCCCACAAACTGCTGAACAATGCAGCCCCAATCTCCGGCATCCACACATTGGCCCACAACCTTTTGTACAATTACAAAAAATCATATGCAAAAGACAATCAGGTGCAGGAGGTTGAGTTGTTGTCTTCGGCCACAACAGGTTGTCCTTTAACATCCATCCCCAGTCCAGAGGATTTAATTCGTTACCCAACCATTTTTGAATCTGATAGTAGACACGGAAGAGGTGCTGTTGTGCTGCTTCAAAAGTGGGTGGCAACAAATTCAATTTTACAGGTTTACCTTTGCTCACAGACTTAGTGAAAGATGAATACCGATGGTTGTTGATTGAATTTTCTTTCATTGGAGCACCATAAACTGCGAGGAAGAACTTGAGTCCATTCGAGGAAATGGTGTCACGGGAAGTATCAGTATCATTAAAACATTCAGCTGCAACACGTAAGTCATTCCGTTTTTTCATTAGTTTCAATGCTGCTGTTTTGCCTTTATGAAAAAGAGCCGATGTAGTATCACACCCAGAGAATGCGTGCAAAAATAAAACGTGATTTCGAATGTTTTCGTGGAGATCAAAGCTTCGAGATGAATAAATTTTTTGTTCGACCATTCCTTTGGCCGGTTTTAGGAGAAAAACTTCTCTGTCAACAGGTGTACGTGCAGTTAGAATAACAAGGAGATCTATATCTTCCCCAACAACAACTATTGTATCATTATGAGGTTGTTCCAAAGCCGTTTCAATTATTAAAATATCAGCATCATCTTGAGCATGCTTAACAGAAAAATTATTAATTTCAAACTTTTCTGTCAGCATTGAAATTAATCTGGTTTTATTCTTGCTGTTAGAAAGAAGCTTCTCTTGACTAACTGTAGCTATCATTTGTCCATCAAAACAAATATCAACAGATGAAGATTTTGAGGATCGACGAAGTTGTTCTACAGCCTTGACGCTATTGCTGATGTTTTCATAGCCATCGAAGACAACAATTGAATTCGAACCAAAATGATTTTGTACATAATCAACATATTTCCTACAAATTTCATTATATGTTTGATTCGTATCCCACACAACTTTCCGCAAGAGAAATCCTCCATCGATGACATGAATGGCATTGTGAAAATCAGGTGGAGATTTTATTATCTCAAAATTGTCATAAAAAAGTGACTTAGTTGTTTTACGCATGCCACCTTCATCAAAAAGTGATAAAGGATACGGCGCCAGCTCATAATCTAAATAAGTGCGAAGTTCTTCATTAGTTCTTTTCATTACACTAATTCTTTGAAACAATAATAATGGATCAATAGCTGTTTCTGTATCATGAATTTTAATCGTACTATTAACGGTCAGTAATGAAAGTACTCTATCAGCACGCTGGAATTTAACATCACCGAAAGTACTGCCAATTTTTTTATTTATTCCAGCAATTCCAACTCTCCAAGCATCATGACAATTTATTGTTACACCACCAGCAATTCCTGTTGCAATTGACATGATTTTCTCTGTATGAGGGAAAGGATCATGAATATTAAACCAATCTAACAATTTTTCAACATCTTGAACATCTCTTTTTATGCGTGATTCGCTTGCATCAACATGCTGCTCTCCAGAGTGAAAATTAAGCCCACAAAATTTTTCAAGACCTTCGCTAATGTTGCTTGCAGTTAATAGTCCATTAACCCATTTATTTAAGACACTTTCACTTGTGCTTCGACCATGTGTAAAGCCACCTCTTGATTTTGATGACTTCATAAGAGATTGCTCTATTATCATGTCACTCCAAGTGCCACAGAAATATTTATCGGAACGTTTTATTGAAAAATAGTTGTTGGTGAACTTTTGAAAAGCTGCATTTTCCATTGTATTTTCTAAATTCTCCATGTCTTGCACATACAAATGTGCAGATTTTGCATAATGATAATGGCCAGTTGCATGAAAATATGGTATCATTCTTTTAATACAACTTAAATGCGTCGTCCAATTCCCCATTCTTTCCGCTCGTATAAATTCTTTTGCAAGCGCAGTCATTTCGAAATATTGTACCCATAGTTGTGCAGTTGGTCCTCTGCTCTTTATTTCTTCAATTTTTTCCTTGAATAACAATTTTAATTCTTCGATCGCCATTGATGATTCAATATCTTCAAATGATTTGTCATTATGATTATCAAGATAGTCTTTGTATTGCTCTTTTTGCTCATCAGTGAACGAAATTTCCTTGAAAATAATTTGAGAAAGAGCTATTTGGATCAAAGTATGTGCTCTCACAGCTCTTGAGTAAGCATGGCCTAACAATATTTTGTCTACAGAATTAGGAGCAAAAATAATACTCATTATTTCTTTCAGGCCACTGCCGGCCATTATGTAACCCATTGATCCAAGAAATGACATGAGTAAATGAAAACCTCCAAGTCTTACGAACACGTTGGAAAACATAGAATTATCAGTCAACGTTGCAATGATTTCTCGTGTTTTAAAATAAAGTGGTTGGTCTAAAGTCACCACACATGTTGTATGACCGTCTTTGATTCCATCATTTATAATATATTGTAAAGTTGTGAAAATAGTGTTGTAATTACTCGCTGAATGATTTATAAATGGTAGAAAGAGAATCCTCGATTTCGTGTATTCCATGTCCTTCGTTAAATTTTCCATGAATCCACTCCAGCCTGGTATATCGTCTAAATGCCACTTTGCATACAACCACAATACATCCGAATTCCGGAGTGTCAACGGTACTTGTATTTGATCAAAGTCTAGATTTTCAATAGTTATTTTTTTAAGTCCTTGTTGGCCATGATTATCATAAAATTTGAGAGGAATATGAGAAGTTCCAGCCAGCTCACTTTCAGTTGGCATCTTTGATAATCTTACCATTTCTTTATTATCTGTAATTTTGTCAGAAGGAGTAATTATTTTTATCATACCCATGGAATGGAATGTATTCAAACCGTCGAGAGAAGCAACATTGTGATCTGCATTGTCGCAAACATACTGCGTAAAACACCCTTCTTGTGGGGGAGAAATAAGAGGCTGGGGGTGAAATAAACTTGAAGCTTCATACAATGATGCTTCTTTGTATGATACACATACACCAAGGTTTGATAAAATATCAACTAAACGTTGTGATGCAAATTGTCGGTGACAATATACGGCCAACCCGAGTTGCAGAGGAGATCGGAATGACCGAGGACGGAGTGCAGACATAATCATGTGACAAATCGTTTGGCATACCCTTCTTTTTGACTCGAGATTTCCTTTTTTATTTTTCAAAAGAAGTTTTTCCACAAAAAAAACCAACGTTTCAGGAATATTTTCATTTAAATCATTGAACAAGCTTGTGCTAGGCGGATAAACACTTGTTTCGTAAATGTTAGTGTGTATATCTTGACGTAAAATATCTGCAGATGTTTTAAGAAGCCTGCGTCGTTCTTCATTAGGATCAGTTTTTTTCTTTTCGTACCATGCTTGATTCAAAATATTTATATGAGTTTCTCGAAAAGAAATAATTGTAAATCCTGTTTTTTTACTGGTAATAACGATTCTGTCTCCGTATTTCTCTTCAAGTTTTTTTTTTATCGTTTTGTCATCGGGTATATAATCAGACGCAATAACTTCCATTAATTCCTTCAATGTAAACTGGGAATCTTCATTGTCTTCAATAAAGGAAAAAATTTTCTCCATTGATGCTGTGATATTTTCATTTGTAGGACGACCGGATTTTTTTTCTCGAGATACTGGTAGATTAAATTTATTCAAACAGGTTTGGTGATATTTTGCTTCAGCTGCAACTAAATCTGTGTTTATTAATATACGTTTCTGAACAGCTTTGGCCCACTCATCTCCTCTTGCTTTAGCTTTATCAATGATATTTGTTTTAAAATCAAGAGTAGAGACATGACAGATTTTTAAACGAAGATCTTTTCGTTTTTTATTTTCCTTTTTCTCATCTGCATCTTTTCCACAAATAAAACAACAATTTTTGAAATTAAAATCTGATTGATTTGACCTCATTCTCTTTTTCAAAGGACTCGTTGAAGCTCCCGCTTCTTCTTCATTCTCTCTTTTTTTTTTATAAGCGTTGATACTCGATGGACGTGTATACTCTTTACGGCACTGAACATGAACTGTCGTTGAAGTTAAATTTTCCAATTGTTTGTGTTTTCCATCACCTCTTTCAACACTGGCATTTATTAACTTGTCTAATCCACGCTCAACGTCGACAGTAGAACCCTCGCCAAGCGATTGATCACAAATAAAACACTGGGAATCACTTTTACTCATTTTTTAACAGATCCTTCACATACGATAGTAAAATACGTTCGCATGCGACAAGGGACTATTCAGTACTGATGAATTCCTGTCCCGTGCTAGCTAGAGACATACATACACATACATATGCTACCCAGGTATACCTGAATCGACAAATAAAGAGAAAACGATCCTGCACAAGCGGGTTTAGTCTGGAAGATTGAGGGGAGGAGCAGATGTTTAGTTCAAGGTTCTTTTCGAAGTAATCGGCCTTTGTAGTAGTGTAAATGTGCCGGCATCGATTCATAAGTAAAAAAAAACTATCAAATCTTATGCATAATATCTATCTAATACATTAAAAATTCTTAAAATGAATCTACGCTAATTTTTTTAAATATTTAAACCCTATATTGTAAAAAAACAGGCGAAATTTTTTTTTTTTTTTTTTTCAAAAATTTCAGCGGAGCTTATCATTAGAAATATTGCTCGGACAAAAAAATGTTATGGGACCTTTTTTGTGTATAATTATCTCTTCTTTCATTTTGTATAGAGGTATATTTATCGTAAAATCAATAATTAACGAGAAAAATCCGAAAAACCGTTTTTTACGATCTTTACTTTGTTGCCAATTGTTATGCGTACAAGATATCGTAGGGGACTTTTGAGGGGTTATTCGGGGCACCAATATATACCTAAAAACACCCTAATACCTTTTGTATGAATTATTCCGTATCAAAATCCTAATTTCTGTGGACTACTTCTCTAGTCTCGATTTGATTTATCGACATTGGAGCTGGGTTTTGTGTCGCGTTTCTAATCTGTCCTGAAGGGTTAAAAATGGGTTGATAATTGTTGTATCTTGGTGTGTTCCCATTCCTATACTGCCCTGACGTATTCCTAAAATTTTCTTGGGGATGCCTGTTGTGTTGGAAACTATTTGCTTGCCTGAACGGATTAAATTGTCCTGAGGAATTGGCGTTAGCTTGAAAACTACTATTCTGTCTTTGGAAATTCTGGTTATAGTTACTGCTGTTTTGTCCTACTGTGTTCCTATAATTAATCGGCCTATCTTGTCTGTACTGTCTGTTTGTTTTAAACTCTAATAGTATGTTTCCTTCATCGTATCCTGCAAATGAGTAGAGGATCTCTTTAATTTTGTGGATATCGTAGATATCCCTAATGTCCCTTGATAAATTTCCTATAGCTAGTTGTTTAATTTTACTAACTATCAATACGTATAAATTTGATTTAACTTCCGCAGAATTACTTTCGTATGTAGCGAATGTGTTCGCTTCTCTAATTAAATATTCGATTTTGTTATTTAAATCTAGTATAGAACTTACTTTCAGGTATGATATTTTGTTGGCAATATCCTTGTAGTTGATTGTTGGTCGGAAATGTTGTTTCAATAGATTTTTTGCTTCCTCCCACGTTGTTGTGGTATTGTGGATGAGCAGCTCCTTCGCTCTTCCCGTCACCTTAGAGTTGTATATTGCCCTCCATATCTCCTGCCTTTCTTCAGCTCTGGTGCCGTTGATGTGGTTTTCAACCACACTGACGAACTGCGTCAATCTTTCATTTTGTCCTTCGAATTCCGGTATGTACGCTATTTCTTTTATTATTTGGACTGTCCGACTTTGTTGTGGTTGCGAACGCACTGCTAGGGCTTGAATGGCCCCCACGAGACGTTCTAGTTGTTCTTGGTCCATGGTGTTGTTGATAACCGGCCAAAATTTCAGCGTTTTATCCTTTTTGTTAATCGTGGTTACTTTTTTTTTCACAACGTTCACTTGAACTTGAGCACCAAAAATTCTTATACCAAAAACTTCACTTGTTGGTTAATTAGATTTTATTATTGGTGGTTAACAATGTTAGTTTGTGTTTTTTTTTTTTCACTGGTTTTACCTAACAAAAATTCTTATACCAAAAACTTCACTTTTCGGTTAATTAGATTTTCAGATTGGTAGTTAACAATATTTTTTTTTTTTCACTCGTTTCACTCGCGATAGATTTAGGTTTTTACAATTTCCGTTTGTTTCGCGTAAACTTCGTTCTCTTTTGGATTTCTTTAATTTGAAGAAATCCTACCGACTGCGCCAGAAAAGTATTTTGTTACCACGATTAGGTTTTTAAAAAAGATGACTTTATTTCTTGAACGGTTACTTAGGACTAACTTAACAAATCATTTCAATGCATTAACGTAAGCTATCACTATTGAACTCTATTCACATAATATTAATGTCAGCAAAGCAAAGTGCATGCTCGTTTTGGGTTTCCAATTACGAGACCCAAAAAGAATGCGCGTGTAAAAAATGAACTTGATTGAACTTGGTTTCCGTGGGAAATCAAGTTTAATTCTTTGTCGCGAAAATGGATGGGGTGGCATATGTAACCTGTATAACTCACAATGTGGCGACTGCTTTTAGTCGTACTCAACAAGTCTACGTCGTTTGCACTGACTTTTCAAAAGCAACGGACAAAGAAAGTCATGAGATTATTTTCTGTTATATGCAAGCGATAGGCTTTGATATTGATAGCATTTTTCGGATCTAATGTTATTAGGCCGATAGATTACATAAAGTAGTTTTGAACCACCGATTCCCTCCCTTTTTCTCAACTTTCGTTGTACCACAAGGCTCAATATTTGGTCATATACTACTTTTAATATAAGTCACGGATAATGGAGATGATCTCAAAATTTACCGAGAAATTAATTGGGTAACAGATAGAATTTTATAGCAAAAGGATCATGACACCCTTTAGGCATGGTGCTGCACAAATAGCTTTCCTTGAACGTCAGCAAATGCAGTACTCTTTTTCTTACCAAAGATTTAACATTGCTTTCAGATATTGTATAGGGGAAAGAGAGCTAAGCCGCGTAAGTGAGCAAAATATCATTTTTTAATCAAAGTTTTTGTCTGATGCTCCCTATAACTAAGAAAAAAAAGCTGCAAGAACCGTGGGTTGAACTTTTTGACCGTTTTTTTTTTGGTTAAGAATAACACTTCCTATGAATCTATGAATTAATAGTTTAATTTTATATGATCGCCATTCAAAGACATTTAAATTAGAAAAAGCTGCCACCTGAATTCAATTTTCTATTTTAACTTGCGATTATCGCTAGCAACTATAAGGCAAGTTTTGCAATCGTACAGAAAAAAAATTTGATATAACAATTAAACATGACATTACGATAATAGAGAATACGAAAAAAGTGGGTCCTACAATTCTGTCTGTCTGTCTATCTGTATATGGATCTACAGCCTGAACCGCTTGACCGATTTTCTTCAAAATTTGCAGTTAGGGTATGTGGGGCAGCCTACAGAGTGATTTTTGGAACTGGGTCTCTGAGTCTTGAAATAACGGTACCTGCCACTCAAGCAACATGATAATAATTATTTTTCGCGGCAACGGCTACAACGATTTCGATAGAATTGTGTGTAAATGATTAGTTTTATATTGTTTTTTCTATGATTTAATAAAAAATTTGGAAAAGTCTAAAAACGGTACCTCCAATAGTCCGTTTTTTTTTTTTGAAAACCGACTTTCTCGTTAATGGCTTACACGATGTTGACGAAATTTTGTATATTTAAAAGTCCTACAATGAGAAAAATTGCATAAAATATTTATAGGTTTCTTAAAAAAAAAATTGGTTTTTTGAAATATTTTCACTGTCTTTGATTTTTTTTTAAATTTTTTTGTCAAAACAATTTTTGATAAGATCTTAGTTTTTACGTACATACTTGTCTTTCTAAAAACTCGTTATTAAAAAAGTGAAAAATTAAAAACCATTTCATTTGCTGGGTGCTTTTTAGATGAAAAATTTAATAATAACTAATTGCAAGAATTACTTAAAAACGTTACTATTTGCTGATTCTGTGCAATTTTTCACGGCAAATCTTCAAGTGGCGGGCCATTTGCGCCAATGAATATTGTTGGTGCTCGCATTATTAATAATGTTTTATGTTACCGCCATCTAACGTTCAACACATTTAATTTTATTGTTACCGCCATATGTATTAATGGAAAATAAATTGGCATTCGATTACCAACCGCAAAGGGATGAAGACGTTTATAATTTACTTCTTTCCTTACTAGCGAACATAGTGGTCTTTCGAGCCAGATCTTTTATGATAAAGAATTTAATAAAGTAAAAAGAAAACATTACAATGCGAAAAACAGTTTGTTGCGTCCGGTAAAATCAAGAGCTGTGAAAATGTAGGTGATAGCAGCATAAATTAAGATTGTGGCGGTCAGAACATAAATTAAATTACTAAGCGGAATAGAGTGCTGATTGCATTGGAGTTGTAGCGGAACGTGGCAGTGCAGGGTGTATTCTGGTTTCTGGAGCTGTTGAATTGCGTAGTGCTGATTGCGTTGATGTTGTGGTGGGACGTGGCAGTGCAGGGTGTATTCTGGAGCGGTTGAACTGCGTAGTCGCAGATTACATTGAGGTTGGAATGAAACGTGGGCGAAGTATACTGGAACACCCAAAAAAATAGTTCGTACATATAACTAAAACTGTCGTATATTGTACGAAAATTTCGTGGCGCAAAACCACGAATGACTTTTGTTTATTCTACGAATGGACTTTCGTAATTCTACGAATCCTACCTGATTGAAAATTACAAATGCATTCGTAAATATAACGAAACTTTTGTATATCATTCCAAATAAAAGAGGGAAAAGTTTCGTAGAATGTACGAAATATTTTTTTAAACACAAAACTTTTGTAAAAAGTACAAAATATTTCGTAAGAAAACTAAAATAAGATCCTATAGTTACAAAATATTTTGTAATTTTATAAAAGTTGCAAAACCTTTCGTATAATGCACGAAAGAATTTGTAAATGTTATATTCATGTTGCTAGTCTTTCGTACCAACTTACCTTTTATTTTGTGTCAACATGTTTATCTAAAAATAAAAATGGTGCGTTTTAAAAGCCTTAAAGTGAATTTATTGAAAAAATAATTCTTAATAAATTGTTGTTTCTACAGGTTTTTTATATTAAAACTAAATAAATAGCCTATATTCTTGTCTGCTTACAATCCTCTTAAACCTACGAAAAGAAATAAGTAGTTAGTAAATCTTTTTGATTTTTATTAGAAATGACTTACGCTTTGTCTCATTCATGTAGGAGGATGATATACATATCTGATTTTGTTTAATTTTTTTTTGTAAAAAAAAAATTTACGAAAACTAGTTCGTTTATTTTACAAATCTTTTGTAACATTTTGTATTTTATATCACACATTATCTACGAAATATTCGTTCTATTTACGAAATTTCAAAAAAGTTTACGAAAGTATTTCGTAGTGATTTCACGAAATTTTTTTTTGGGTGAACACAAATTTGTCAATTCACTTATTTGTAGTTCGTGCAACGCAAATTCAGATACAAAAATTGTGATTGTGGATTACAAATACAAATTTGTGATTGTAATTTGTAAACTGGTGCAATAGGGCCCAGGCAGTAGTTGCAAATAACTCAGTCTCTGAATTTCTTAGTAAAATAAATTGAACTGAAATAAAAAAAAAAAATTTAAATTGAATGTTCGATAATAATAAACCTAGTTCGCTCATTTTTTAAAAGATATAATAATTCAAAAAAAAAAAAAAAAAACAAATAGGTAATAAGATTTCATTGAATTCATTATGTATGCCATAAGAAATTGTGTATTTTTCAAAGATAATATATTATGCGCATTCATTTGAATGTGAACTTCTTAATATAAATATTGATGTAATAGGTGAAATAATTTAAGAAATTTATCATAGAATAAAATCCTTTTAATTCTGATTTTTTTATTGTTATTAAAATAGACATATTTTTAAGAATCTCACTTCGTTGTTCACGCTTCTTTGTGTTGTTTTTACTCTCTTTAAATAGGAGAAATTTCTTTCGGGAGTTGACGTTGAAACGGGCAGTCTTTTGTGGTTCACTATTCTCTTATGTTTAACGTCAATATCAAGGACTTCAGGTATTTATTTTTATGCATCTTCAAACACTTTCGAAAATGAGTCATCTTCTGCCCGTTTAATTTTTAGTTGATCCCTTAATTTTTTGGCGAGATTCATAGCTTGGACCAAGTCTAAATTCACTCTATGAATCTCACGACTTATTGACCACGAGAGTTGGTAAACCATACTTTTAACCTTTAAGCTAATCAAAAATCGAGATCCATACGTTTTTGAAGTTCCTTGCGTCAATTTCCAATGTTCTTTTTTGGTCAAGAGTCTCGAACACAAACGGAAATGGCTCCTCAAAATCTTCCACTGCTTTATATTTTGAGATCCATCGCGTCAGATTCAGCCTTTTTAATGTCTTTTTTGTGGAGAGAATTTTGTGGACCAAATCACGTAGGTGATATTGACGAAAATATTTTGTTAATTTTTGAAGAATCAATTATTCAAAACAACAATTTTTCATAGTTTTTTCTTCAAATTGAAGACCAAATATTCAAAACGATCATATTTTCTTCAAATGATGAATGGTTTTGTTTTTTATTCAATCAAGCGAAATTTTGTCATGCTGACAAACTGGAATAGTTAGATCCACCTCATCTTGTAAGTGATATTGACAAAACATTTTTGAGAATAAATTATTCAAATCAACAATTTTTCATTATTCTTTTCTTCAAATTGAAGACTGAATAATCAAAACGATCATGGTCTCTTCAAATGCTGCTTGATTTAGTATTTTATTCAAACGAATGAAATTTTATGATATCTACGAAAACATTTTGTTAGTTTTCAGTGAATCAGTTATTCAAAAACACAATTTTTATTCAAATTTTCTTCACTTACGTAAAAAATATGTTTCATTAAGAAACGGTTCTTTTTAAATTTAGTTTTTAGATTCAAATATGAAGCAGAAGATAAGTCGAGAAGATTAAGTCAATTTCATTTTTTTCAAGTTTGCAATTTTTTCTTACATAAAAGATTTGTGGTTGCTCAGAATATCGGTTTTTGTTTAAATTCATTCATCAGTAATTATTCAGCTGTTAAAATACAAAAAAATGAGTGCGACCCCTGTGCAGTGGCGTAGCGTGCCTTGTCGGGGCCCCGTATAAAAATTTTTTTGGAGGCCCTTATATGGAGGTAAAGATTTTTCACAAAAGAAAAAAAAAATATTGTGAGAAGAAGTATTTATTTATCACATAATTTACCCATTTTACAAATAAAAATCGAATTTTAAATATTCACACTCCTTCCATTTTTTTCGGCAAAATGATTTATTAAATCATTTATGGCTGATGATGATTTTAGTTTTTCTAAAGTTTCTGCCTCTATGGGCAATAGTGAGATGTCTGACAGCCGTTCTTGTCCACTGTACCACTTTGAGTACAGCTTCCAACACATTCCACCATTTTATTTCTACAAATTCCACCTTAAGGCCACGTCTGGCTGCCGTTTTGTATTTTGAAAGCGTTTTATTGTCCTTTAAACATATTGTAAAAACTTTTGTTTTCATTTTCACATTCCACTTTTTCAATATTCTTTTCAATTAACATGTCAGATCAACAAATGTTCGTTTGATAATAGTATATTCAGTAAGAACAGGGGAGTTTTTTCAAGCACTACAGTTATCATAACTTTTTATTGTATTTTATTTCAAATTAAATTAATAGTTTCCGATTAGAACTGTGTCAACGAGGTATGCTAAAGCTAAAATAAGATTTATAACTGTTGTAAAGTTCATAAAACTATTTGTAAAGTTCATAAAATTCGTACAATCGAACAAAAATTGATTAATTCAAAATAATCACAAGAACTCAAAAGTTTTCTTTCAATACTCAAGTTCAAAACATGAATAACCTAGCTTTTGTGTGTTCGTTCCCTTCCTTTTTCAACGAGTATACTAGAGTATCGGAATCGGAACATTCACTAAGCTGGGATGTTATACTAGTATTGCTTTTATTCTTATCATCATTGCCATAGAACAGTTACAAAACACGAAAAGGTAGCAATAATCAGAATTTAAAGCAGTATTAGCTTAAATTTGTTTATGAAAGGCATTGACATATGCACTGACTGCTAGTACTCACATTCATGCTTTTCACACATATATGCACTGGCTGCCAGTACCCTAATTCATGCTTTTTCCAAAATTTAACAAGAATTTCAAAATTAATTTAGATCGCACTTTTGTATTCAAGCTTTAAATCATAGTTTTGAAATGAGCTTATGAATAGCTGTGAAATTGATCGAAAAGTATGAATAAAAACCTAAATACAGCAATAATAATAGATTCATTACAAAAACTATCAAAAATTGTAGCTACCAGTTTGGAAAAACTGCGGGAGCAATTTTTTCAGTTTTTCACAGAAGCTAACTTATGTCTAGTCTTACCTTTAGCTTTTGCCTTTGCGGTCGATTTCTTCGTGGTGAAAGTTAAAAGAACCTGACCATTTTTCAACATAGAGCAGCTCACACTG
Organism: Melanostoma scalare; assembly: GCA_949752695.1. Classification (NCBI taxonomy): domain Eukaryota; kingdom Metazoa; phylum Arthropoda; class Insecta; order Diptera; family Syrphidae; genus Melanostoma; species Melanostoma scalare. The sequence continues at coordinate 61,802,647 of OX456986.1, forward strand.
TATAAATAGTTTGACATACTCTAGTCTAAACAACCGCTTTTTAAAACTGAGTGATTTCGAACTTCGACAGACGATTCTGATAAAGTCAACTAGAAACTAATCAATTGTCTAATTTGTAGATTAGCTGTTAGCAGGCGGGGAGGAAGAATCGCTCAACAGATGTTTAAGAACCCTTCATGTAGCGAAGATAGAAAATCTCATGCAACGATATTGGGAAGTCGAAGAACCAAGTCCATCAATGCGTTACGCACACGATGACCATCCTTGTGAGACTCATTTTAAAACTCACTTTAGAAAGAACTCGGAAGGACGTTTCGTGGTAAGACACCCATTCAAGGACATGGCAGAAATTACGGGTGATTCTTGGGCAATGGCAGAGAAAAAAAATCTATGGAAAGCAGATTTCAAAGCGACAAGGAAGGACTTCAGCTCGAGTACGCGGCATTCATGAAGGAATTTCAAGACTTAGGTCATATGGTGGATATAGCCATGGTTCGCGAAAAATGGGATAGATATTTTTTACCACATCACCCGGTGATTAAGTTGGATAGTACAACGATGCGTTTAATATAGTTGTTTTTGATGCTTCATGCACTCCACCTGGCGGAACACCATTAAATTCACAGTTGCTTACTGGACTAGTTCTTCAAAACAACTTAACGACTATACTTATACAATTCAAGTTGAATCCTATCGCGCTGAGTGCTGATATTGGTAAAATGTACAGACAAATTTTAATACACCCGGATGATAGAAAATATCAGAGAATCCTGTGGAGAAATTCGCCTGGAGAACCGATGAGGGCTTATGAGTTGGCAACGGTGACGTATGGTACAGCACCAGCTTCATTTTTGGTCACTAGGTGTTTAGCGCGATTGGCAGAGGATGGGAAGGAGGAGTTTCCAGAAGCGGCTTCAATGATTACTGATTATTTTTATATGGATGACTTTATTGCAAGCTGTAGCAGTGAAGAATCAGCTCAAAATGTTGTGAGTCAACTATGCAAACTACTTCAAGATGCGGAATTCAACATAAGGAAGTGGGCTTCAAATTCAAGGGGTCTATTAAATGAGATTCCACTGGAAAGGAGAGATCCGGAATGGATCTGGTCCGCTGAGGTGAACCAACCTGTCAAGACATTAGGCTTACGATGCGATGGCACCCTGTAACAAACTGTTTTAGCTTTAAGGTGAATTTAACGGAGATTACATGCTTCACAAAACGAAATCTAATGTACGAAGCAGAGCGTATCTTTGATCCATTAGGATATTTAGCTCCGGTTTTAATCAACTACAATATCTTTCTGCAGAGCTTATGGCAGGAAAGGGTAGAATACTTACTTACTTACTTAAGGTGGCGCTACAGTCCGGGTCGGACTAGGGCCTCAACCAACATGCTTCTCCAGCCAGCTCGGTCCCTAGCTAGCTGCCTCCAGTTTTGCACGCAAAGTTGGTTGAGGTCCTCTCCCACTTGCGTGCGCCACCTGAGTCGCGGTCTTCCTCTACTGCGCCGTCCCTCGGGATTGGATTCGAAGACTTTCCGGGCCGGAGCGTTGGTGTCCATTCGCTCTACATGACCCAGCTATCTAAGCCGCTGGACCTTGACTCGTTTGACAAGGTCAGTGTCGCTGTACAGCCCGTACAGTTCGTCATTAAATCTTCTTCTCCACTCTCCATCTATGCAGACGGGACCAAAAATCACCCGAAGAATTTTTCTCTCGAAGCATCCTAAAGCGTTCTCGTCTGCCTTTGACAAGGTCCATGCCTCTGCGCCATATATAAGAACCGGGATGATAAGTGTCTTATACAGGGACACTTTTGTTGCTCGAGAGAGGACTTTACTACTCAATTGCCTTCTTAGTCCGAAGAAACAGCGATTGGCAAGAGTTATTCTTCGTTTGATTTCAGCGCTGGTGTCGTTGTCTGAATTAATAGCGGCGCCTAGGTAGACAAAGTCCTTAACTACCTCAAAGTTATAGCTGTCAATCGTGACGTTTTGTCCAAGACGTCGGTGTTGGGTGTCCTTTCTTGATGACAGCATATACTTGGTCTTGCCCTCATTTACCACTAAACCCATCTTCTTCGCTTCCGTCTCAATGCTCATAAACGCGCCATTGACATCACGCTGCGTTCTTCCAATTATGTCAATATCGTCGGCATAACCGAGCAATTGAACGGATTTTTGAAAGATTGTGCCTCTTGTGTTGACGTGGGAGTTTCGCACTATTCTTTCAAGAACGATGTTGAAGAAATCGCATGACAGTGCATCGCCTTGCCTAAAACCTTTTTTGACATCGAATGTATCGGTGAGATCTTTTCCGACCCTGATGGAGCAGCGTGCGTTCTCCATCGTCATCCTACACAATCGGACAAGTTTGGTAGGGATGCCAAAACTAGACATGGCTCTATATAACTCCTCTCTATAGATGCTGTCATACGCAGCCTTAAAATCGATGAAAAGGTGGTGGGTATCGATTTGAAGCTCCTGGGTTTTTTCCAAGATCTGCCGTAGTGTGAAGATTTGGTCTATGGTGGACTTTCCTGGTCTAAAGCCGCACTGATAAGGACCAATCAGGTTGTTGACGAATGGCTTCAGACGCTCACACAAAACGGCAGAGAGGATCTTATATGCGATGTTAAGAAGACTGATACCTCTGTAGTTGGCGCAGTTCAGAGGGTCTCCTTTCTTGAGGACCGGGGAAACAATGCTAAGGTTCCATTCATCGGGCATGCTTTCTTCCGACCATATTTTGCAAATGAGCTGGTGCATACTCCTGACCAGGTCATTGCCTGCCGCTTTAAACAATTCGGCAGTGAGGCCATCAGCTCCAGCAGCTTTGTTGGACTTTAGCTTGGATACTGCTGTCTTCACTTCGTTCAGGTCGGGTTGGCGGAATTGTTGGTCTACGTCGCCTTAATCGAATGGTTCTATCTCTCTAACAGCGGAATTGGGTTCATCATCGCCGTTATAGAGCTTGGAAAAGTGGTCTTTCCATATCCTCAGCATTGACTGCGGTTCCACCACGATGTTCCCTTGGTCGTCTTTGCAGGCTTCGGCTCGGGGCTTATAGCCCGAGGCTGTTGTTTTTACCTTTTGGTAAAACTTCCGAACCTCATTCCTGCTGTGGCACCCTTCTATCTCCTCGATCGCGCGCTTCTCATGCTCTCTCTTTTTCCGTCTGAGAAGCCGGTGTTCGTCTCTCCTCTTCTGCTTGTAGAGCTCGTAAGCAGTTCTAGTCTTTTTGTGCAGCGCCGCTTTGTATGCTTCCTGTTTAGCTGCATGTGCTTGCCGGCATTCGTCGTCAAACCAGGGGTTTCGTTGTGTTGGCCATGTGAAACCCAGCACTTCAGAGGCGGCATCTCTGATGGCTGATTGGCAGTGCTGCCACTGGTTCTCTATACTTGATGCTGGCGGCAAAGGACTCCTTAAGAGGTTGTAAGAGACTCGATCGGAAAAGGACTTGGCGATCTCTTGCGATTGTAGTCGTCCAACGTCGAATTTTCTCACAGTATTTCCTTGTGTTGGCTTGGATCGGGATATCCGCAGTCGTACCTTGGCTACAACAAGGTAGTGGTCCGAGTCAATGTTGGCCCCTCGGAATGTTCGGACATCCTCTATACTGGAGAAGTGTCGTGCGTCGATCGCAATGTGGTCAATCTGGTTGACGGTTGATTGATCAGGAGATTTCCATGTCCCTTTGTGGATATTGAGGTGCTGGAACCGCGTACTAGCTACCAGAACATCTCACCCCGCAGCGAAATCGATCAGCCTGAATCCGTTATCGGAGGTGTTGTCGTGCAGGCTGTATCTTCCGATTATTCCACCAAAGATATCCTCTCTTCCTAGCTTGGCATTAAAATCTCTTAGAACAATCTTAATGTCATAGCCAGGGCACTGCTCATATGTTTTGTCCAGGAGCTCGTAGAATACGTCTTTGGTGTCTTCATCCTTTTCCTCTGTGGGGGCGTGTGCGCAAATGAGGCTTATGTTGACGAATTTAGCCTTGATGCGGATTGTTGCTATGCGCTCGTTCACATAGTTGAAACTCAAGACTTTTTGCCTGAGTCTAGTTCCAACAACAAATCCACATCCAAACAATCGCTGCTTTTGCTCTCGGTAGCAATCGCCGTAGTAGATATCGCAGTCTTTTAATTTGCGTCTACCTGGTCCATCCCATCGCATTTCTTGGATAGCGGTAATATCTGCTTTGTAGCAGTTTAGGGCTTCCGCTAGTTGTTCGGCTGCACGTGGTCTATTAAGGGACCTAACATTCCACGTACAGATCCGAAGTTCGTTGTCCGTTTTTCGTTTGCTTGGTTCGTCATCAGTAAATCCTTCCGTATCCGAGGCTTGTTGGTGCTTCGCAACTAACAATTTCTTTACGTGGCCGGGAAGTCACCCCGACAGCACGACCCCCAACCTGGAGGGCCAGATCCTTGTATAACTCCAAAGATGGGGAGCCGGATAAACCGTTCCTTATAGGCCTGAGCTCCAAATATGTTGTAGTAGCCCTATAAGGTGTTCACTAAGTAGTTCAACCTGACTGGAACTGTAGACGCCACCGTTGATTCCATCTAGGGAATTCCTCCGCTGCCGTCTGGATGAAAGAAGAGGTGCCTTAGTGGGAACACCTCTCCCCCCCTCTCTCGTTTGCTGCCACCAACAACCTTCCACTGGGGTTGATACCCAATCTCCAGTTGAGGTACTAGGCACCCGATGTTCACCACGTGGAGGTGAGAGTAGGAGTTGATAGACAGAGGTGGGTTTTAAGAAAAACCTATGAACGCTAGGGTCCTCTTGGGTGCACGTGTCTACCATTTAAAGGGTAGAATGGGATGACCAAATTTCGTTAAAACTGGTCAAAAGGTGGAAAGACTTACGAGAAGATATTAAGGGTTTGGAGAGTTTATCACTTCCAAGATATAAGGCACATAATATGTCAAATTTGGAGATGCATGGACTTTGATGCGTCAGAGGCAGCGTATGCGGCAGTCGTTTACCTGCGAAGTGTATTGGATTCGGGGGAGGTAGTTACCAGTTTCGTAGCGGCAAAATCAAAGGTCGCTCCTCTCAATCCACTCTTGGCTTTACCTCGGTTAGAGCTTTGCGGCGCGAGTCTTCTGTGTAAATTGGTAAGCAAGATTCGGGAAAGTAAGGGCTTCTCAGAAATTGCGATATATGGATGGACGGACTCCACCATTGTCTTACATTGGCTTAACGGATACCCAAAACGATTTGCTACATTCATCGATAATCTCCCAGCAGCAAGATTGAATGGAGAAAAACTGGAGTAGATTATGCAGGGCCTCTATTAGCGACACCATAGAGGAAGAAGGGTTGCGGAGGGATAAATCTTTACATTGCCGTATTCTTTTGCTTATGCACAAAAGCAATTCATTTGGAACTAGTTTCCAACCTGTCAACTGAAACTTTTTTATTAGCTTCAAAACGCTTCATTGCCAGGAAGGGAAGGTGCTCCAACCTTTACTCTGATAATGGCACAAATTTTGTCGGGGCAAAAAATCAGCTGAACGAACTTGAAACCTTCATTAAGTCAAGGGACGTGCAACAATCTTTACACAAGAAAGCGAGCGAGGAAAAAATAAATTGGCATTTCATTCCACCGTATCGGCGCCAAACTTCGGTGGTCTATGGGAAGCTGCTGTGAAGTTCACAAAATATAACTGGAAAAGAGTCATAGGTTCCACACTTTTATCATTTGAAGAATTTCAAACACTTTTGTGTCAAATTGAGGCTTGTTTGAATTCCCGACCATTGGTAGCATCATCTGATCAGGTCGAAGATTTTGAACCCCTGACTCCTGCCCATTTTTTAGTAGGGGGTGTTTCATATTTTTTGAATGAGCCAGACTACCTATCTGTAAACATTAACCGCCTTTCTAGATTTCAGATAGTAAACCGACTGCAACAGGCGTTTTGGAATATATTGCATCACTTCAACAGCGCAACAAGTGGCAGAAGGTATCCAAAAACCTTATTCCAAATAATCTGGTGCTGAATCGCGATGACAACCATCCACCGGGTAAATGGCTACTTGGTCGGGTGAAGGAGGTGCACTATGGAACTGACGGATTGGCAAGGGTTGCCACTCTTATCACACAAAATGGTTTTTTAAAGCGCCCAATTTCAAAGCTTTGTTTACTTAACCTAGATTGAAAATTGAACTAACTATTAAACTTAATTTAAACGAAATTTAAATTTTATTAAGTTCTTGCTTTAATCAAATAAAACTATATCACTCTTAATTTAGTTCAAATGAATTTTGAAACTTTAAACTAAATTTAATTGAGTACGATATCTTTATATAAAATTTGTGAATTACTTATTGATTAAAGTGAAACTTTACATTTTAATATTAATTCAAGGTGGTCGGCATGTTACCGCCATCTAACGTTCAACACATTTAATATTATTGTTACCGCCATATATGTATTAAAGGAAAATAAATTGGCATTCGATTACCAACGGCAAAGCGATGAAGACGTTCATAATTTACTTCTTTCCTTACCAGCGAACATGTTATTTAATTTAAAAAAAAATAGTCTCATACAGCAAAATCTTTTTTATCAACAAATAAACCATCTGCTCCAGCGGAATGAAAGGCCGGCGCGCGTGCGCTTGAATTCTAAAAATATAAATGACACTTCAACTGAAGGATAAACATTAAAACTGTGGAGAGAAATCCTTAAAAAAATATATTCTTATGTGAAAATACTCAAGACTGTTAAATGGCCCTGCACGTTAAAGAATGCAAACGTCAACAGCATTCAAGTTACATTTGGTTTTTATCACATTAAGCTCAGAAAGCCCAAAACGTCTTTTCTCTGACATTGCCCCGCACAGTAGAATTGGGTAAAATCATCTGGTATACGCCCCTTAGTGACAAAGTCACGTACCAGGGCGGTACCTTTCAAACCTATTAAATTGTACTTCTACTTCCACCTTTGCGCGAATTCAAAGAGTGTAGTAGGACACCATCACCATTCCTATATCTAACTAAAATATGGGGTGGAAGTGACTCTGCATTTGCCGGATCTCAATTCGAAGCTCGAACACATTTTATGGTTAAGTCGTGGAGAAGAATTCCTTCGCCATTAGCGCTCTCCAAAGAGAATGCTCGCTTCTCCTTGCGAGAAGACAAAATCAAACGGAAGGCAACATCTCCACTTCACATCACATACGAGTATGCACAGGAAGTTATCTTATCTAATACTAATGGAAGACCTTTTGAGAATTTTACAAGCAGAACCAGAACGTTGTGATGTGATGCTTCTCCCAGGATAACGATAAGAAGCTAATGGAAGAGCCAAGAGAGTTAGAATAACCTTTCTAGTGCCTTGATTGGGTGGACGTTCTTTTTGTTTCATCCTCACTTGAGTGGGTCGGGTATCCATTTGTTAGGATGATACCAGCTGTGAGAATGCGCCAACTAGACGCTTTTGCAAACGATGTCCGTTGTCCGACGACTCACAGACTCACACTCTTATGGTGACTCTCGGGAATGCACTAACAGACAAGTGCTTGGACTATCAATGAGAGAAGAATAATTACGTGCTACATACGAGCATGTCCTTGAACATGTGTCTACTTGATACTAATCTAAAGTTCTATGTTCTATTTTTATATTTTTTTTATTTTTTTTTTTGCATTCAGGTGAACAGGTCCATAGACACTATCCTGTCAAAGAATTCATTTTGCTTATCTGCATAGTGTATCCTGTCGAGAATAAACTGTTTCAGTCGTCTACCGCAGCAACAACGATGTCTCAAGGTGCAGATTTTCGAATATCTCCTCTCTAAGTACAGGCACTTATATTGTATGTGTAGTTGTACTCAATAACGGAGGCACTCTGTGCTGTGCATGCTTTTCTCAAAGGAAATCTTTCCGGATAATTTTTGTTGTTGTGGCAGGATGTCTTCTGGTAATTTAGATAGCAGAGCTTTTAGAAGTGTCGCTCTCGATACATGAGAAAGACATCTAAATGGCAATATAATGCGATTGTGATTGTAGTTTGAGAACAAAAACAAATTTAAAGTAAAACCCATACACAAAGCTTCAGATAGAGAAACACAAAGCAACTGGTCAAGTAAATGGATAAAATACAAAAATAAATGAATGTATGCTGAAGAAAAAAAAAAAACTGATAATAATCATGCCAAAAAACGAGTTTGTTGTCAAAATGAAATCATTTGTCCAGTATACGGGCAGTCGTATTTATAATCCCATTCCAAAGTATGTCTAACTTTGGACAGCTCTTAGAACCGTATCCAACTCCAAATCGTATTTATAAATAATTTCATCGCTGTCTAATGTCACTTCCCATTGGACGAAAAGAACCGTACAGGAGCGTACAGAAGCATTCTCAAACCGTTCCATTGGTGCAAAAAGATCGCTTCTCATGATTCTGAGGAGTGACAGCCGCTTCTCGATTTGAAGTGAGAATCGACTCAGAAGCACTAACACAAGTTTCTAAAATGTCAAAAAGAAAAGTTTCTTCAAGGAATATTTTTTAAGAGCCGTAGGTGTTTAACTCACACAAAGGAAATTACATTAAACTGAATAGAAACAATTTTGGGTGTTCCATTGGTTTTTAAAATGAGTGCTTCCCCGAGTGAAACCAATGGAAAGCGCCATAAGGAATGTCTAACTTTAGACATTGAAATTGGTTGTCTAAACTATGGCTAAAATGACATTTGATATAGCAAAGAACAATTTTGTTGAATATATTGTAAAACACTGTTGAGAGTGATAAGATCGCAAAAAATATGTAGTTTGAGGTGCAAAAATACTACTATCAACAATTTCATTTTAAAATTGCACAAATTTGATAATTTTATGACTTGGAAAAGCTGTAACACAAAGTCAAACCAGCTTTTTTTTTTTGGTCTAGTTCAAGTCTTATGCCACTCTTTTTCAAAGCCTTAAGGCCTCGGCCCATAGAACGCGTTGCGTGCGGTAGGCACCGCTACCAACTGACAGCTCGATTAAATACTACTTATGAGAGGCAACGCGCCGAACGCGCCGAGTAGCCCAAAGGCCCCGACCCATAGAACGCGTGCGGTGGGAGCGTCGCGGCAACTGATGCGGTTGGGTTTGCCGCACGCAACTGATAGAGGTGACTCCATGAATGCGGCGCGGTGTTTTGACAATTGTTTATTTGCTAAAATTATTTTTCAATAGGCAACACAAAAGTCAAACGAACTAGGGATGAGTCGATGAGTCACTATAACTAGAGGTGAATGAGGTTTTCACTGTTAGGTACATAGATTATATTTTCTTGAATGCTTCAAATACTTCGAATCAGTTTCAGGTAATGCCTTTTTATAATACTGTAGTGAACACCCAACATTTATACCAATTTCCTAATCGAAAACGTTTAACCGAAAACACAACTGGCAGCACTATAATGGAATGGTAAAATGACAGGCATTGCTTGTAAGCCAGTGTGTGTGAGTGTAGAGATGCTTGACAGCAAATGTGGAAACCATGGAGAAGAAACTGGAACGCTCTAGGTGAGTGTTGTTCTATATAAATAGGACCGCTGACGCAACGAGCAGTCAGTTTTGATTATAGAGTGATAAAGTTAAGAGTAAATTGTTGTATACAAGTGATAGTGCAAAAGTCGAGTTGAGATCGAGTTAAGATAGATACTGAATGAAAGTGATAGAAATAATTTGAAAGGTGAAGTTTTATTTTGCGAACTAAGCGCACGTTACATTGGTGTCAGAAGTGTAAATAAAACTTATTCGACTAGTAAAGTGTAAAAAAAAAAAAAAGTTAAGTACAGTGAAAATGGGTAAGTTGTTAGAAGAGCTCACTTGCATTGATCTTAAAAGTGAGTTAGGTAAGCGAAATCTTTCTAGAGCGGGATCGAAAAATGAGCTCGTCCTGCGCTTGCGTAACTATTTGGAACAGCAAGGGGAAGACGTGAACACTTTTGTTTGTGAAACAGAAGTGGAAGAAGAGGAAGTAAGTGAAAATGTAGATTTTTCTAGTATGATGAAACTTTTGTTAGAACAACGAAACGAGCAAAAGAAGGAACAGCAGAATGTTCTGGAACAACTTGAAGCACAACGAAACGAGCAAAAGAAGGAACAGCAGAATATTCTCGAAAGACTCGAAGTACAACAAAAGAATCTGGAAGAGCAACGAAACCAGCAAAAGAAGGAACAACAGAATATTCTTGAAAGACTTGAGGCGCAACAGAATGTTTTGGAAGGTCAGAAAAACATTCTAGAAGGCAAATTGGGCAACATTGAAAAAAATGTGTTTGCCCTTGACGAACGCGTTGAAGGTATGGAAAAACAAGCTTTCTGTTGAAGAGAATCGTTTTGAAATCGTAGAAAGCCGATGTGATAAACAGTTCTCTGTTCTGACCAAGGAATTGGACCAGATCCGGAAAATCAAAATTCGAGAATCTAATGGAGAGTCTGCAAAGAAAAAGGAGATGAAACCGCCAACATTTGATGGACAGTCGTCTTGGCCAGTTTACAAGAGACAATTTGAGGCAGCCGCGACAACAAATGGTTGGGATGACGAAGACAAGTACATTGCACTGACTCTTGTTCTTAGAGGACCAGCAGCTGAATTACTTCAAACAGTTCCAGCTGATAAGGGCGGCGATTTCAGTTCTCTCGTGGCAGCTATAGATAAACGCTTTGGCGATAGCCACTTGAAAGAAGTCTTCCGAGTCCAACTCAATAACAGAGTCCAGAAAAGGGGTGAAAGTCTACAGCAGCTCCAAGCAGACGTCGAAAGAATGGTTCACCTGGCATACCCGGATGCTGGAGAAGAAATCATCAACCAGCTTGCTGTTGAGTCCTTCGTTCGTGCCATTTCGGATATAAATCTTCAGAGGTCTGTGCGAACTGCTAGAACACGTACTCTTTCTGAAACTTTAGCATTCGCATTGAAAATTGAAGCAGCAGAACAGGCTTCTTATGGAGTACATCGAATTAGAGAAGCCATAGTCGAAGAATGCTCGTGCCAAAGAGCTGAAATACAAAAGAACCAGCGGAGCGGACTAGCAAAATGTTGGAACTGCAACAAGACCGGGCACTTACAGCGTCAATGCCGACTACCACCAAATAAAGCCGGTTGTAAACATTGTGGAAGCAAGAGATCCAACGCAGAGCAAGGTAACAACAACACCAGCGTTGTGTATCAGCCCGTTTCCCATCAGGTAAGAACCAACTTCGAGAGGCAGAGGCTGGTTTCTTGTATCGATGGCCCCAGAACCAACATCCAGGTCTCTCAGACCAAACGAGACAACAAAAGTCTGACTGTGGAGACTACTATTAACGGGAACAAACATGTGGCTACCATCGACACCGGTGCCACAGCATCCATAGTACGTCGAGACCTGGTAAAGAGGACGTGGCTTCATAACACCAATAGCTACCGTCTAAGAACCGCAACGGGAGAAACAGCAAGAGTATATGGAGAAGTGTGTCTTAAGATCCGACTGGCCGATCTAGTGTTTACTCATCAATTCCTGGTGGCTGATATATGTGACGAGTGCATCATTGGAATCGACTTTATGAAACACCACGGAGTTATTTTGGACATCGGTAATCAGGTTTTGAAATACCAAAATAAGGAACTTCCAATGACCTATTCGAACGAAAGTACGTCGACACTGAGGACTGTCATCACGGAAGATCTGATTCTGCCTCCTTCTTCTGAAGTGTTCGTTTGGACAAAACTGGAAGGTGAGTTTGGAAGCCTTCGATACCTCATGGTGGAACCAGACCCAGAGTGTTCCTCCCAAAGCGTCATCATTGGGTAAACACTGGTAGCACCGAAAAACAAAATGGTCCCCGTACGATTACTAAACACCAGACCGTACGATGTCAGGTTGAAGAAAGGAGAAGTCGTTGGACGTTGCGAATCGGTTGCAGCAATTACGAAGATCACAGACGAAGCCCCGAGAAAAACTATAACTCCGGAGGAGCTCAAAACCATCAGAGCTAAAATACTGTATTCATCCAACCTTGATCACCAACAAACAAGGATGGCTGAAAATCTCCTACAAGAGTACACTGACATCTTCGCATCGCAAATTGACAATATGGTAGGACACAGTTGGTGCAGCATCGCATCAACACAGGAGATGCAAGACCGATTCGTCAACCCGCAAGACGCCTTCCACTGGCCAAACCAGGTGAGGTTGAGGAAATGATAACAGCAATGAAGAAGGACGGTCTTATTGAAAATTCCAAAAGTCCTTGGGCTTCACCAGTGGTGCTAGTGAAAAAGAAAGACGGAAGCACTCGTTTTTGTGTGGACTACCGAAGGCTGAATGATGTGACTAAAAAGGACAGCTATCCCCTGCCGAGAATCAGTGATACCCTGGATGCTATGGAGGGAGCCCAGTGGTTTTCGACGCTGGACTTGAAGAGTGGATATTGGCAAGTTGATATCCACCCTGATGTTCGGGAAAAGACGGCGTTTTCTACAGGTAATGGGCTCTGGCAGTTTAAAGTTATGCCGTTTGGGCTATGCAACGCTCCGGCAACATTCGAGCGTTTGATGGAGTGCGTTCTTCAAGGACTGACGTGGAAAGCGTGCCTTGTCTACTTGGACGATGTCATTGTTTACGGGAAAACATTTGACCAACATTGCAAGAATCTAAAAGCCGTGTTTCAGAGACTTCGAGATGCTAACCTTAAACTGTGCACTTTCAAAACCGAAGTTAAGTATTTGGGACACATCATCTCTTCCCAAGGAGTGAAGACTGATCCTGAAAAAGTTGACTCCGTCAAAAATTGGCCAACACCACAGGACAAACATCAACTCCGAAGCTTTCTTGGTCTTGCCACATATTACCGACGTTTTGTTAAGAACTTTGCTGGAGTTGCAAAAAGTTTGCATCAGATCACCGAAAAAGGGAAGCAGTTCAAATGGTCAGGTGAGTGTGAAAAATCTTTTCAGGAACTCAAATACCGCCTCTGTAACGCTCCAGTGCTGGCACATCCAACACCTGGCAAAACATTCATCATCGACGCAGATGCAAGCAACGTCACAATCGGGGCGGTACTATCCCAAGTGCATGATGGCGAAGAGAAAGTGTTGGCATATTACAGTAAGGTCCTCTCGAAGCCTGAAAGAAACTACTGCGTGACCAGAAGGGAACTGCTAGCTCTTATCTTGGCAACAAAGCACTTCCATAAGTACATCTATGGACAGAAATTCCTTCTGCGGACAGACCATGGTGCTCTGAACTGGCTGTTGAAATTCAAAAATCCAGAAGGTCAAGTCGCAAGGTGGATAGAAAGACTGCAGACTTATGATTACCAGATTCAACACCGCAGAGGAAAGCTGCACTCAAACGCCGACGCGTTGTCCCGAAGAACTTGCAAAGAGGATTGCAAGCATTGTAGGCGACAAGAAAACAAAGAAAATATTACCGCTCAGCGACTAAGAGCTGACCCCATATGCGGATGGAGCAATGAGGAAGTGAGGACCGCTCAACAGGAGGATCCAGATATCGAACCCATTCTAGCATGGAAAGATAATGAAGAGAAACCTGAATGGGGAGACATTTCTGACAGGAGTCCAGTTCTCAAAGCCTATTGGGCACAGTGGGACTCACTATATGTGCAAGAAGGTGTCCTCAGGCGAAGATGGGAGTCCGCTGACGGTAAATCATATGTGATGCAGCTGATCGTACCGCAATCGAAAGTCAGTGAAGTTCTTCGGGAGATGCACGACGGACCTTCTGGAGGTCACCTGGGAGTTAACAAAACACTGGAGAAGGTGCGACATCGGTTCTACTGGTTACATGCTAGAGATGACGTGGAGAAGTGGTGCCGAACATGTGACAAGTGTGCTGCAACCAAAGGACCTGGTAGGAAGATTCAAGGTAAGATGCATCAGTACAACGTTGGATCGCCTTTTGAGAGGATTGCAGTAGATGTGGCTGGGCCTTTTCCAGAGGCCAACGCTGGAAACAAGTACATTCTGGTTGTAATGGACTATTTTAGCAAATGGCCTGAGGCGTATGCCATCCCAAATCAAGAAGCCAAAACGGTGGTCGACCAGATTGTGTTTAACTGGGTGAGTAGGTTTGGCGTGCCTATGGAACTCCATTCCGACCAAGGAAGGAACTTCGAGTCAAACATCTTCCAAGGAGTGTGCGGACTACTTGGCATCAAGAAGACCAGAACCACACCGCTTCATCCACAATCTGATGGGATGGTTGAAAGATTCAACCGGACCTTGAAAGAACACCTCACCAAGGTCGTAGGCGACTACCAAAGAGACTGGGATAGGCACGTACCGCTATTCCTGATGGCCTATATAAGTGCAGTACATAGCTCGACAGGACAAACATCATCTGACATCCTGTTCGGGAAAACCATGCGGCTGCCCAGCGAACTTAAATTTGGATGCCCCACAGAGGAGCCACAGGACACGAACGAGTATGTGGATGACCTCAAGGAGAGACTCGCTGACATCCATAAAAGAACAAGGGAACGGATGAAAACCTACAGCGACCGGATGAAGACACGGTACGACACAAAAGCGACAACGGCAGGATTCCAAGCAGGAGATCGTGTGTGGCTTTATAGTCCTCATCGTCAAAAGGGATTGTCACCGAAACTTCAGCAGAACTGGGAAGGTCCTTATACTGTTATCACGAGGATTAACGATGTGGTTTACCGCATCCAAAGAGGATTAAGAGGCAAGTTAAAAGTAGTTCATTGTGACCGGCTGCATCGATATAGTGGCGAGGCTGCAGATGGAATTATTCGAACGAACAATCTTAAGGAGGGGGCAGTGTAATGAACACCCAACATTTATACCAATTTCCTAATCGAAAACGTTTAACCGAAAACACAACTGGCAACACTATAATGGAATGGTAAAATGACAGGCATTGCTTGTAAGCCAGTGTGTGTGAGTGTAGAGATGCTTGACAGCAAATGTGGAAACCATTGAGAAGAAACTGGAACGCTCTAGGTGAGTGTTGTTCTATATAAATAGGACCGCTGACGCAACGAGCAGTCAGTTTTGATTATAGAGTGATAAAGTTAAGAGTAAATTGTTGTATACAAGTGATAGTGCAAAATTCGAGTTGAGATCGAGTTAAGATAGATACTGAATAAAAGTGATAGAAATAATTTGAAAGGTGAAGTTTTATTTTGCGAACTAAGCGCACGTTACAATACGTTAAAAACAAAGCAGCAGAGTTTTCGACTTTAATAACCAAAATATGTTTTAAGCTTGTTTACGAAACAACGTTGCATTTGCAAAAAATTATAAGGTTATGCGTTCCAGTGGTTTTACGATTCACTTTTTCCGATTTGAAAAAGTTGTTCGCGAAACTTTGAATATAATTGACGATATCAGCGTGTTCCTTACTTTCTTTTGAATTCGAATACTTAGCTCGAGAGAATGCTATTTAGAGATTTCCCAAACCGAAGCGATTTTGTTGTTGTGACAACTACAGTTTCACATACAAAGTTTCATTTTTATCAAGAGTATGTGAGTAAAAAGTAACCACACAAACATGACGAAATATTGTGACAGCAGCAAAAATGCAGGGTCAGCGGCGTAGTTTTATAGTGTTTCTTTTCAAGCCAGAAGCTGGTAAAGTTTTCCTGTTCAAAAAAAACTTTCAAAATCTATGGTGGCGCTATTTTCATTTCAACATTACAATTTTTTTGTAAACAGCGAAACTATACTGTTTTCAACACTATAAACTATTTATTCCAAGTTAATACACCCCTGTTAGTAAATTACCTAAGTTGTGGTTTTTTTTCAATCCAGTGTCGAGCAAAGTATTTACATATAGGCAAAACGTTTAGGAAACAATAAAAGACTTCGATTCAGCTTGTACTTATTTGATAGTTTATTCGAGAAGAAGAAAGAAACTGCTAGTGACAGCTGCATTGAATATTCTTATGTACTTATTACATATGTACTTATATTGCGGGAAAATCTTACGATCTGAGTGAAGAGCTTATCTCTGCTTTATATATTTATGTTGCGAATTGCAAAAATAACCACAGGGTGTTTTGGTAAAAAGATAATTGCCTATATATTCAAATTCAAAAAACGTCAGGAAAACGCTGGTATGGCAACTTTAACAAATCACCTTCTTTTAATGACGATGTTGGTGATCTCTTCAATTATTTTGATTTTGTTGCCATAAATGATGCCGATGTTGCTGCTGACGTTCGTTTTGATGAAATCAGACTGAATGATGTTGACGTTGTTGCTGGTGGTTTTATTGGTGTTGTTAATGATCATGCTGTTGCTGATGTTCCTGATGTTGATGATGTTCCTGGTGTTGCTGATGTTCCTGGTGTTGCAGTTATTCCTGATGTTGTTAATCCTCGATATGACAGTTTCAATATTTACTACCAAAATGTAGGAGGTGTAAGATCAAAACTCAATATTTTATATTTGTATTTTGCATCTAAAGATTATGAAATCATTGTTTTAACGGAAACCTGGCTGAATGACAGTAATTTTACTAGTGAAATTTTTTTTTCAATTTATTGATATACAATAATAAAGTGCAGAAAATAAGAAGATATGAAAATACACGAAATTATAATACTCATAAGAGAAAGCCCATTCAGCCTATCTTCGCCTGTAGAATTCCTAATCCAATATTTTAGACGCCTCAACGTGGAAAAACTACGCTCGCTGCTAGCAATGGTCGCAGCCAATGTTGCACCTATTTTCAGAAACTTGAAAATATTTGGAAAAAGTGCATCGTTACAAAGATTTAATGATTCTATAAATGTCTTTGGTTGAGTTTCTGGCCCAACCCAACGTTGTCTCCACAATAACACTTCATTTATTACGGTTGAAGTAGCTGCCTCAGTCGCTGTTGGCCATTGATTCATTATTACTTCCACGGTTTCGTCAATATTCTCAACGTCTTTCCTTTTTTTTCTCCTATAGACTCGGTTATTTTTTCAGCATCAGCGAATTTTCGTTGTACATTCTGATGATGAGTAAAAATTTGAAAACAAGGACACAGTTGAGCTGAGAATTATGTTCCACAAAACTGTTTGCGCTCCGTCAAAGTGACATTGAGCGCTCAGTGAGATTTTTCTTTGTGGAACTGGCGTAATAGATCAATGTGATTAAAGCATTGTATTGACTTATGATACATGGACTGCTAGTTGCATTAATTCTCTATAAGTAAGTAAGTAATTAAGTAAGTAATTCATTTTATTAGAACAATTATTTGGTTACAAAGTTTAAGTATAATGGTTATGAATTTGAGATAGCTTTGGCTTAGCCGTCAGCTTGAATGGCAATATATTATAATTGTAATTAAAAGTTATATAAACATAATAAAAAGGAAAATTTAACTTCAAATATACTCAGTTATTAACAAATTTCTGTATTTAATAATAGATTTAAGAAAATTACACAATTCTTTCCAGTTTCTTCCGTTTAAAATTTCTAATGTTTCCATCATTGTAAAACGTTCCTTTCCTTGATATGCAAGTCTTAGGTGTTTGAAGATTGGACAAATGCTTATAAAATGAAAGTTGTCTTCTTTGGCCTTCATGTTGCACAGCGTGCAAAATTGGTCGGATGCACCATTGTATGGACTGCCGTTAAGGTACATGAGTTCACATCTCGATTTAAACAGCAGCGATATTTCTTCGTAGCTAAGGTTATCCTGAAAGTAGTTGTTACTGCAGAGGTGATAATTTAATTGTGAATATATAATTCTGCTTTCAGATTGCCGTGCTTCTTCAATCAATGCGTTACGAGTGTAGTCTTCATTTATTTGAATTAAGGAGTAAAGTTGTTCTTTTAAGGAGTCTAGGTTACTGAAGTTCCAGTCTAAATTAATGTTGCAATAAGAGGCAATATTTTGCCATTTCATCATCCACCAGTCGATGTTTCTTTGTTCGTAGTGCAGCAATTTTTTCGTTAGACGAGTATCAGCATGTGAAGCAATTTTTAAAATGTAGTCTGCTTGAAATTTAAGGGTATTAGTAAAAATCTTAGGTAACCCTGTTTCAAGATATAGTGCATAATTTGGGGTGTTTCTTGGTAGATGAAACATTTTTTTCAGAAAATTTCGATGAAATTTTTCAACCACTTCAAATTCATCTATTCCCCAAATTTGAGCAGCATAACAGAGTGTTGATTTTAATACGGTTTCAAAGACTTTGTATTTAGATGAAAGCGTGATGTTTTGATTGTAAAATATTTTTCGCCACGTCATGTTGACCAAGCTCTGGGAAGCAGCAGCTTTTCCTTGAAGGTGATTTTTGAAGTCTAGAACCGTGTTCATTTTTACACCCAGGTATTTATATTCTTTAGTAACTTCAATCTCGTTGCCTTTGTAGTACCATTTGTTTCTATTTAAACTGCGGGAGCTATGTGTGAAGACCATAATTTTCGATTTTTCAGTGTTTATAGAGAGTCCCCAGGTTTCACAATAATTTGAAAGACGGTTAATCATCAATCGCAGGTTTTCAGGTGATTCCGATAGTAAAACTAGGTCATCCGCACACAAAAGCACATTTACATTAGTATCAGCAATATGAATTCCACAGGGTATACATGAGACTATGTCATTTATAAAGAGCGAAAATAATAAAGCACTTAACAGGCATCCTTGTTTAACTCCTGAGTCTGTATCAAACCACTGAGAGTAAGCTGAACCATCCCACACTGCTGCTTGCGTCCCCGTATACATTTCTTTCAGGACTTTGATAAATTTTGTCGAAAGACCTACTTGTGACAGCTTGTATAAGAGTGCATTTCGGTTAACAAGGTCAAACGCTGCTTTTAAATGGACGAAAAATGAGTAAACTTTCTTTTTCCTAGCTTGAAATGCTTTTATTATTGAAGTGAGAGAAAATATTTGGTCAACAGTTGATTAATTTTTTCTGAAACAGGCTTGAAGCTCCGTAAGAATTTCATGATTATCAACCCAATTTTCTAGCCTGCACACAAGTATACCGCAAAAGATTTTAGCCATCGTGTTCATGAATGAGATTCCACGGTAGTTTTCAGGCTTATTAGAATCACCCTTTTTATGAATTGGGAATATCACGGACTTTTTGAATGAGTTTAGGTATTGTAGCTGTTGTTAATATCGTATTAAAAAGGTGCTTTAAATTGTTGTTCAAGGTTGGGCAGGCGTTTTTGAAGAATTCATACGGTATACCGTCTTCACCGGGTGCTTTTCCATTTTTTGCTTTAATAATAACATTTTGGATTTCATTAACTGTTATTTCTGAATCTAGAATTTCGTCCAAGACTAAAGGTTCTGCATATTCGAATGATAAACTTGATTTGTTGAAAAGTAACCCTTTGAAGTGCAAAGCGAGCTCATCTGCGGATATAGTTGCGCCTATCACGAAGTTGACCCGTTTATTTCCTTGGCTGTTTTCCAAAACTCTTTTGAGTTTTTAATGAGGCATAGCGATCGTACTTGGTTGTTTTGAAATTCAGCTTTTTTGAGGAAGCATAGTCTTTTATACACAGCATTTGATTCTAAATACAATCTCTTCAGTTCTTCTGTGTAGCATTTGCGTAGAGAATGTAAAAAAGCGAATGATTTTAGCCTTGCTTTAACCCATTCATAATCAAACCATTTCTGTTTAAATTTAACTGAGGGAGTATGATTTTGGGTTTGTGAGGAGCTTCGTATGCTTGATGTTACTGCATTTGAGAGTTTTTCCGTAGAATTAAGGTTTGCAGGAATTTCGGACAGATGTTTATTTAATTTGTTTTGATAAGATAATAATTCATTACATTTCCATTTGAGTTTCGGTAGGAGTTGAAGTTCTTTTTGTCGAGTTACAATTTCATTAGTCCACTTCAACACTACGGGCATATGGTCGGAGTATGTTTTGCACTGTACTTCAAAAGTTGTAACTAAGTCTACCCAGTCACCATTTACTGCCCCATAGTCAATCACTGATTTACCCTGCCCTCCAACAAGTGTAGTGGCCTTCATAGTCTCCGTTTGTGCATCCATTTAAGATGATGCAATCGTACATTTGCAGCAGTTCTAAGAGGTTTTCCCCATTTGTGTTACAAACATCATCCTTTGATATTCTGAAGGAAGATGGTATTTGCGGGTTGTTGATTGAATTTACTGTTGTAATTTGTTTATTGCATGTTCGGGCGTTAAGATCTCCAATTACCAAAACGCTTTCACCGGACAGTTGACACATAACTTCGCTCAATTTTTCATAATCTTCGTTCCACTTATTACAATTGATGTACGCAGGCACTATGAACATGTTCTTTTTTTTTTGTATAATCCTGACTACTGTAACTTCTTCATATTGAACAAATTCATATGTTTTAAGTAATGTTGTTCTTATTCCATATAAACTACCGCCGCTTGCCCTCCCTTTTACTGATGTTTTGGTTGCATCTTTAAAAAAAAGTTTGAATCCATTGAAGTAATTTATAAATTTGTTTGTGTTTTCATTGGTTATGTGTGTTTCGAAGAGAAAAAATAAATCGAAGGTTTTTATATAATTGAAAAAATCAGGAAAAAGTAATTTATTATTAAGACCTGATATATTGTATGCTAAAATATTTGAATTAAAGTTTATTTTTGTGCTGACGGCTGCTAATTCTCAATTCCGTACTAATGTACTACTACCTTACTTACTTACTTAGGTGGGCATTACAGTTCGGGGTGAACCTGGGCCTCAACCAACATCCTTCTATAACGATTTCGATCTCGGGCGAGCTCTCTCCAGTTTCGCACTCCAAGTCGGTTGAGGTCTTGATTGCACTTGATTGCGCCACCTAAGACGAGGTCTTCCCCTTCCGCGATTTCCCTGCAATGTGCTTTCGAAAACCCGACGAGCCGGAGCGTTTGGGTCCATCCGCTCTACATGGCCCAACCATCGTAGCCTCGCGATGCGTACTCTTCT
This sequence comes from Melanostoma scalare, assembly GCA_949752695.1. Taxonomy (NCBI): domain Eukaryota; kingdom Metazoa; phylum Arthropoda; class Insecta; order Diptera; family Syrphidae; genus Melanostoma; species Melanostoma scalare. The sequence continues at coordinate 61,823,558 of OX456986.1, forward strand.
GGCTATGCCCATGTCGCGGTACAGCTCATACAGCTCGTTGTTGTATCTTCTTCTCCACACATTGTCTTCGCATACGGGACCAAAGATCATTCGGAGAATTTTTCTTTCGAAACGACCAAGAGTTTCCTCATCCGCTTTCGATAAGGTCCATGCTTCCGCGCCGTACAGCAGGACTGGGATGATTAAGGTCTTATACAAGGTCACCTTGGTTTTTCTAGAGAGGGTTTTGTTTCTCAATTGCCTTCTTAACCCAAAGAAGCAACGGTTGGCAAGAGTTATTCTCCGTTTGATCTCCGCACTGATGTTGTTTTCCGTGTCTACAGCGGATCCTAGGTAGACGAAGTCCTGTACTACTTTGAAGTTATGTCTGTCTTTTGTGACGTTTTGTCCAATTCGTCGATGTTCTGTGTCCTTGTTTGATGACAACATATACTTCGTTTTGCCCTCATTAACCATCAAACCCATTTTTGCCGCTTCTGTTTCAATACTCGCAAAAGCACCTATGACATCACGCTTTTTTCTTCCCATTACGTCAATATCGTCTGCATAGGCGAGTAATTGTACAGACTTTTGAAAGATTGTTCCTCTGGTGTTGACATTTGAGTTTCTTACAATCTGTTCAAGTATGATGTTGAAGAAATCGCATGACAGTTTGTCGCCTTGCCTTAAGCCTTTTTCGACATCAAAGGTCTCGGTGAGTTCTTTTCCGACCTTGACGGAGCAGCGTGAATTCTCCAAAGTCATCCTGCATAGTCGTACGAGCTTTGCAGGGATGCCGAAACTAGACATGGCTCTGTACAGCTCGTCTCTGTAAATACTCTCAAACGCGGCCTTGAAATCGATAAAGAGGTGGTGAATATCGATATTATGTTCTCGGGTTTTTTCCAAGATCTGCCGTAATGTGAAAATTTGGTCTATTGTGGACTTCTCTGGTCTAAAACCACATTGATAAGGACCTATCAAGCTGTTGACGTGGGGTATCAGACGTTCACATATTACAGCAGACAAGATCTTATAAGCGACGTTAAGGAGGCTTATCCCTCTGTAATTGGCGCAATTGTGAGGGTCTCCTTTCTTTAGGATCGGGCATACGATACTGAGGTTCCATTCATCGGGCATGCTTTCTTTCGACCATATCATGCAGATCAGCTGGTGCATGCTCCTTTCCAACTGATCTCCAGCTGCCTTGAAAAGTTCGGCATCAAGGCCATCTGCACCTGCAGTCTTATTTGATTTAAGTTTGCATATGGCAAGCTTAACCTCTTCTAGGTCGGGAGGACGGCATTCTTGATCATCGTCCAAGCTGAATGGGGCAATCTGCCTGACAGCGGGATTTGTGTCTTCATCGCCGTTAAGCAGTCTGCAGAAATGATCTTTCCAAATCCTCAGTAGCGACTGTGACTCTACAATTATGTTTCCCTGCTGGTCTTTACAGGCTTGAGTTCGGGGTTTGCCACCCTGGCAGGATCTTTTTACCTTTTGGTAAAACTTCCGAATCTCGTTCCTGTCATGGCACCTCTCTATTTCCTCAAACGAGCGCTTCTCATGCTGCTTCTTTTTCTTTTTGAGAAGTCGGTGTTCTTCCCTTCTTCTCTCCTTGTAAATCTCGTTATACTGATCGTAAGCAGCCCTTGTTCGTGTTTGCATAAGCATTCGTCGTGCTCTTTGTTTGGCTGCATTTGCCTGCCTGCATTCTTCATCGAACCATGGGTTTCGTTTTGGTGGCCGAGTGAAACCCAGAACCTCAGAGGCAGCGGTTCTGATGGCTTCTTGGCATTGCTGCCACTGGTCTTCAATGTTTAATGCTGGCGGCATGGGATTCAAGGATAATTGAAATTGATGTACTACTACCTGGTACACTTTTATCAGATGACATCCCTGGTGAAATAGCACCTGTTAATCTAGTACGATCGCTTTGACGTCTATTGTAGGATGACATTGACAGATCTTTGACAGCATCAAAATTCATTTTCATTCCAAACATTTCTTGCAGTGCTTCTTCTCCATCAAATTTATCATATTTAAGAGCATAAAAATTGTTTAAATAAAATGTTTTCTTTCGAACAATAATATTGTTGTTTTTTATTTGTATGTTTTCGTTCGGGCAGTGTGTTTTTATAACCTTTCTATAGAATAGAAGGACTCTGCGTTTCGTTTGCATTAGTTTGGATAAATTACGTTGGATATATACACCAGTGCCTTTTAGTTTGGAGGAATTGTTAATCATTTTATAAACAGTTTCATTAGAACCAGTGTCGATTTTAAGTTTGATGATATTTTTGTTTTCACTTAATTTCACTGCATTCGATATGTTCTGCGAGTTAACGTCTCCAAGCAGGATTCTCATTGTGTTTTTAACCTTTTCCTGTGGATCGACGTGATTTTCATTTGGGATCGTTATAATAATATTTTTTCCTCTAATTTCACGATTTTGGGACTCAAGTTCCTCTTCTAGTGTATTGCACCGGACTTCAAACTGATTTATTTGTCGCGTTAGGACTTCATTTTGAATTCGAAGAGTGTTAATTTCTGTGTTCAGTTTGTTTTAATTCTCTATACAAAAGTTGGGTAATAATGATTGCACTTATTTTTGGTTACCAATATCTTACTCTTAACTAAAACACTAACGACATCTGCTGTGATTTAGCTAGCGTGATTATTTAGCAGTGTCAAAAATGTTTCACTAGTTTTCCGCTGAAATGATGCTCGCTAGTATTGCTTAGAATAAGTGGAACCATAGTGAAGTTGGGTCCTAGCAGTCAATGTTTAATAAGTCAATGATTTTAATGAATAGGAGCCCTACTAACGCATTTCAACTGTTTTCTATAGCTCAATGTAGGCAAAACACAAACATACATGTATTTAGATACTGATTTGTGAAAAGCTCGAACTTTAATTTTAAATATTTTTTTTTTTTTTTTTTTTTTTTTTTTTTTTTTTTTTTTTTTTGTCAGGAGTAAATCTTCAAAAGACACTTAGTAGTATTCGATACCAAGTAGTGTGGGATTCTTACCCACTAAAAACTCCTCATAATCAGAACCAATCTATAACGATCGACAACAGATTTTTCTTTCTCAATAATATTATCTCTTTAAGGGTAGCTTAAACTTTTAATGCTTCCCATGACTTTTAGGCCATTAGCTCGTGTGGCTTGGTTCTTCTTAATCTCCGAACATTGCCTCTCGTATTTAATACGGACTCCATTTCAGAGTTGATATGACTATGCAGTCGCTGATTGTGTGATACAGCATGTTTTCTTACAACTTCTGTAACCGTTTCTATTTGTAGGTCACGATGTAAATCGCTATTTCTTATATACCATGGTGCATTTACTATTCCACGAAGGACTTTGTTTTGGAACTTTTGGATGATTTCAGTATTTGTTTTCTTTGAACAGTCCCATAATTGGATTCCATAGGTCCAAACAGGTCTAAGTACTTGTTTATAAAGCATTATTTTATTTTCGACAGATAAGTCCGAATTTCTACCGAGTAACCAGTACATTTTTCTATATTTCAAGTTGAGCTCTTCCCTTTTCTTTTTGATATGCTCTTTCCATTTTAGCTTTGCATCCAAATTCATCCCAAGGTATTTGGCCGTATTGGCGTAGGGTACAGCTTGATTGTTGATGAATATTTGAACGTAGCTTAACTTTTTATTTGTAAAGTTTATATGTGCAGATTTAGCTTCATTGAGCTTGATACGCCATTTTTTGGTCCAATCACTAACGGTGTCGACGGCATTTTGCAATTTCTCAGCAGCCTTGACGACGCACTTACTGGATGCCAAAATTGCGGTATCATCCGCAAAAGTAGCCATAATGGTGTTGTTATCCACTGGAATATCCCTTGTATATAGCAAATACAGGGTAGGTCCTAGGACGCTTCCTTGTGGAACACCGGCTTGTATATTACATAGCTTTGAATATTCTTGATCATACCGTACTCTGAAGAGCCGGTTTGAGATATAAGATTTTAGTATTTCGTAGTACTGCCTGGGTAGGTCCCTTTGCAGTTTGTACTCTAGCCCCTCATGCCATACCTTGTCGAATGCTTGAGCAACATCTAAAAATATAGCCGAACATACTTGTTTTTCTTCTAATGCTTTTTCAACTGTATCCGTTATTCTATGAACTTGGTCTATCGTGGAATGTTTATTTCTAAATCCAAACTGATGATTTGGGATTAGATTTCTTTCTTCTATGACCTTGCTCAGTCTTTTCAGTAGCAATTTTTCAAAGACTTTTGCCATTATTGGTATAAGCGATATTGGTCTGTAAGACGTCACTTCTGTTGGTGGCTTACCTTGCTTTGGTATAACAATTACTTCAGCAATTTTCCAATGATGTGGGACATATTGGGTCTTTAGGCATGCATTTATTATGAATTGGAGTTTTATGAAGGCTTTTGATGGCATTTCTTTCATAACCTGAGCAGTTATTAGATCGTACCCAGGTGATTTTTTGTTCGATAGTTGATTTCGACACACACTTTTTATTTCTTTGAGTGTGACAATTGGTATGTCAACTTCATCGACTTTATCAATAAACTGTAAGCTGATTTCAGATGTATTTGCCGGGAATGGCTTAAGAACATTCGCAAGATGTTCTGCAAACAGGTTAGCTTTTTCTTTCGGATTTCCGATCCAATTCCCGTTTAGAGATTTAATTGGCGGGTTTTGTAACTGCGGTCTTTTCAGGCGCTTAGCTGCTTTCCAGAGCGAATAATCAGTTGAAGCATCAGTCGTTAAATTTTTCAGGAATCTACTTAATGAATCATTTTTGAATTCGTAGATTTGTTTTTTCAGTTCGTTGCTTAGCCGGTTAAACGCTGTTTTGTCGTCTGGAAATCTAGTATTTTGCCATTTTCTTCGAGCTCTTCTCTTCTCCAATATCAACTCTCTTATCTCGGCAGGGTATTTTGTTTCAGTTTGCTTCCTACTCGAGCAAGTTGGTGTACTTTCTTCTGCAGCTTGTTGAACATCGGCAATGAATTGTTCTACTTCAAGGTCGATTTGCTCTTTTGTTTCCATAGGGGATCTGAGATTTATATAGCTTTCAAGCTTTTCTCTGAATTTACTCCAGTTTGTTTTATTGTTTACTAGCTTAGGATTACTTTTTTCCATTATCTCCGATTCATTAAGTGATAAATTTTAAATATGAAAAACAAATTTGCATTAATAAAACAAAAAAAAAAAAATAAATGAAGCGTTTAAATGATATACGACTGAAATATTTTCGGGGGGGGGGGGGGTAGTGTAGTGTTGTTTGGAATCCGTATTACAACACTCACTCATTAAGGATTGAAAGAGTACAGAAATCTTTTACTAGATACGCTTTCTATAAACTAAATTGGAACATTGATAAGGCCCCGACCCATAGAATCAGTTGCGTCCGTTCGCTGCCGGATTCACCTGACAGCTGTGAGTTTTACCGTACACAACGGATTGGGGTGACCCATAGAATCCGTTGCGGTGTCTCAACTCAACAAGACCACTCATGTTAGCAGAAGAGAAAATTTCAAATTGGTTCTTACTGCGCATGTCATCAGAGAGAAAATTTCAAATTGGTTCTTACTGCGCATGTCTCTCTTCTGCCGGACGCAAAAAGTTAAAAGTTGGGCTACTTTTTGCGTTGCGTCCGTTGCATCCGATGCTTATGGGTCACCTCTCATAAGATCGTGTGTATTTAATCGAGCTGTCAGGTGAATCCGAGAGCGAACGGACGCAACGGATTCTATGGGTTGAGGCCTATAGGCCTCCTTACTCTGTAAGGTGTCAGCTGTTTGGTATGCAAACGCTTGAATTAAGAAGAATATACTTTTCAATTATGATGATCAAAGATATCTTAAGTAATCACATAAATCGTTCTTATTTGCTTGAGAAGATTAATTTGTATTTTCCCTGCAGAAACCTTCGCACGGGCTTCTTTCTACCTACGTGATGAGTTTTCTAGATATAATTACGGAAGAAATGAACCCATCTCACGTTGCATCAAAGTGACGAATAGTATTTTATCCTTTGTAGATATTTTTCAACTCTGTGCAAGAGATAGTTTTTAAAAAAATGTCATGTTTGTTTTGATATCCGTTTACATATTTATATTATTGTTATTATTATATTTAGTATGTTAGTCGTAATCTGTAACAAGATGTAAGACTCTGATTGATGAAATGAAATAAACTAAACTAAACTTATATTCACAGTTTCACAAACAACTTTTTCACATCGGAAAAGTGAATCGGAAAACCAATGGAACGTATAACTTTATAATTTTTTGCAAAGGCAACGATGCTGCGTAAACAAGCTTACAACATACTAGGTTATTAAAGTCAAAAACTTTGTTGTTTTGTTTTTGACTTATCATAAAAAGGTATAACCTGACACTGATTCGATCTGAAATGTGATTTAATCCTAGGCGGAAATGAGGTATTTGAAGCATTAATCAAAATATAATGTACATACTAGCTGTGCCCGCGACTTCGTCCGCGTGGAATGGTGACTTTCGGCGGTTTTTTTTTATTTTTTAGGCTATTTATTTTGCAAATAAGACACATTTTCAGTAAACTATTGTCACATTACTTTATTTCAGTATATTTGCACACGACGTTTTTACTTTTTCCTTCTTTTGTCAAATAAAAAGGTTTTGCGAGTTTGATACACTCTTTTAAACTAAAATGCCTAATCAGTGGGAATTGAAGAAATACGGGGAATCAATAGTTTTCTAATTTCGCTTTTTAATTCTAGATTACTCATTACTCAAGTTGGTGTTCCAGTGCCAAACTGGAACACCAACTTGCAGCCACTCCTGATAATTCTAAGGAATTGAGAAACTCTATAGGGTATGATGTGACTATAATATTGTCTATTGATAGACATTCGACAACATCCCCCAATACGTCAAACATAATCAGCCGTATTTTTTAGATTTTCTTAAGACGTCTCTTAGACGTTGATTAATTAAGTTTCAATTAAAATTTAATTGGCACTTAAGAGAGGTTGATTAAATTCTTATCGATAATCGATTCTGCGCTGATGCTAAACTGATTGATAGTTATGTCAAAATAAAGTAGTAAAAACAGAAATCTAGTCCAATTTAAACTGCGTTTTGACAACCATTCGTTTGTAAACAAATTCGGAAAATCAAAACAAAATCTTACGATAAGTAAATGGTTTTATCACAGCCATTAGCAGACACAGCAATTGAATTTGGAATGATTGGGCATGAAGGTGCTCATCACCGGCGTTATTAAAATTCAATATTTCTTCGGACAAGGTATGATCGCGGATTTGATTGAATGATACCACATATGAGTTTATGCAATTTATTTTATTTATATTTATTTATTTTTTGCTTATTGCAATTTACAGCGGCCCATCAAATCAGCAATATATCAGGCCAATCCCTTGCCCATTCCTTTGACAATATCTATTAGTTCACTGCAAATTAGTGTCAACAATTCTACGCTTTGCAATTATTGTACTTTATAGTTTCCTACAATATCTTCTTTTTTTTGGAAATCAGTACCTTCGGTAGATTCTTTATGAAAAAACCACGTGCAAAGTACAAACAAATGGTGACTAGAACTTCCAAATGCATGCATCCTCGATAGCTGTGGCTGAATTCTGTGTTAGTTATGCTCCCGGCAAAGCCCTTACTCAGAATACTTTTTCGGTGACGGATGAGAAGCTGTTTCATGGATCCACTGGAAAACGATGTTGTGATTGAAAGGCACAAGAATGTTCGGGTATCACAAGAAATAATGTTTCGCAGAGTTTGAAATGCGTAGAGGGTTTGTTTAGTATCGTAGACCCCAAAGTATAACAACATATGCGTGTGGAACGGATGAATCTGGAATAAAAGGTGTATTGTTTTTTGGTCAAGGCTACAAAAATATCATTGAACTTACCTTGTCAAAGTTTCTCTTGAAATCCTTAGAGTTTTTTTTCTTGTGTCCATGCTTCTTTCTACTTGTATGTCTTGCGATTTTTGATACGATCGTGTTCGGAAAGTTTTTCGCTCACTCTTTCACAATCGCCTACAAAGCGTTTGATATTACCCAGAGAACCAGCTCCTCCACCCATAGAAACATCTTTTTCCACACTCTCGATTTTCAGATTCTGTTTCGAATGTACTGCACTCTGAGTCGTCTGTTGATGAGGCGTCAAAAAGAACATTTCCCTCGTCGTCCTAATCTTCTGCATCGCCTATTTTCTCTTCTTTGTCGCTGTTGCCACTACTCTTCCGAGATGATTCCATTTTATTTGGTGCACTGCTACTCGACGATGGTATCTCTTCAGAGCACACAGAATCCAGCTCGTTCTCTAAAGGATTAACAATAAGCCTAATGTTTGAATCACTCTCTGTTATACTACTGGTTGTCTTGTCACCCACTAATATGGAAGTTTTGTTTTTGCTGCCTAGGGTCACGCTGAAAAGTTTTTTTTTTTTGGAATGACCGAACTGGGCTGCGCTTTTTGTTCAACGACGAAACAATATGATACTTTACGTTTCCGTCTTCTGAGCTTATTGCGGAAACTCCACGGTCGGTGACATTATCGCAGATGTCTTCAGGTTCTTTAGCATCCGATGTAATTGCCTCGTCACCGTCTTTCTTCATCAGATGAAAATGAACGATGCCAATACGACGAGAATTATATGAAAGTAATATTTTGTGCAGGGGTTTTATAAGTCGGGACAAATATCCGCGCACCAAAGATTCCTGTTGCCATTTGGTAACGAAAGTTCTGATTGGGATGTAGTAAGGAAGACCCAATGTGTAGAGCACTCTCAAGAGTGTTTTTTCAAATCCTTTTGGTGGTTGCTTATCGCGGCCACGATGCTACAGAAGTTCAAATTTTTTATTTTTAGAAATTATATTACCTAAACAACAGAGCGAAATTGACACCCATTTTCCCGAAACGTCAGAATGAATTTTTATTTTGGATTTAAGAGACCTTTAAACGTCATTATTGGCATTTAAGTTAAGAGGGCTCTTAGCAAGGATACTTAAATGTGAAATTTGATTATCGATACGGATTCGATACTTAAGTGTTACTTAAAGGGCAATTAAATCTAATCGATGATTAAAAGTACTTTATAGATACGGCTGAATGTATTAGTTGATATGGTTAACTATCTCATTAGTCGGCGCCGAAATCGACTTTTCACACAGTCATTACCGATTGCCAATATTTATTTGAAGATCAAGATAGACATTTCTTCTCAGGTCCACTGTGTAATCGACAATTTGACAGAAATCACCTCACGGCGAAAGAACTTTTGAAATCGGTCCAGTAGCTTCAAGGTTCCCGTTTACGTTGCCGTTCCCGCAGGAATATTGGGATAACAAATACAGCCCATGTTCTTCTTCAGGTTCAAGACTATCTCTGCAACAAAATTCATACAAATAGGTCAGTAGTTTGGCGGTAGATGGTAACAAAGAAAAACTGACAGACGGAGTTGATTTCGGATCTATAATGTTAGTAAGTATTTCCGTTGCCATGGGAATATGAGTATAAATTAAAGTTAATTTTACTTTGAGATATAGTGTAGCATTCTAACGGGGAAATAATTCTTGAAGTCAGTTCAGTATAGTTTCTAGGTTCCAGTTTACGTTTGCGTTCTTATGGGAATACAGTGATAACACATAACATATATAGCCTATGTCCATCTTCAGATCAAGACTATATCTCTGTACCTACCAAAATTCATATAAATACGTTTAATAGTTTTGGCGGGTTTTGATAACAAATAAAAAAAGACAGACAGATTTCATTTCAGACTTATGATATTAGCAAAGAATCCCATTCCCGTGGGAATACGGTGACCGTTCCCGTAGGAATACGGGGATGACTTACAGTTTATGTTACTCAGAAAGAGTTTAGCATTCTTACGGTGAAGAAGAATTTATGAAATCGGTGCTATAATGTAAAAGTTCCCGTGGGAATATAAGGATAAAATATATAGCCTATGTCCTTTCTTAAATTCTAGACTATCTCTGTACAAAATTTCGCTTAAATCTGTTCATTTTACATTCATTGGGCGGGAGATGGTAACATAGAAAGGCGAGCAGACAGATCTACTTTTGCATTTATAACATTAGTGAGGACCGGTTCTCGTAGGAATATTCGAATCAAATGTATCCTATGTCTTTCTTCATGTTCTAGATAATCTCTGTATAAAATTTCATTTAAATCGGTTCTGTAGCTCGGGCGAGAGATGGTAACACAGAAAGACGAACAGACAGGGCTTCTTTCGCACTTATAATATAAGCAAGGACTCCCGTTCCCGTAGGCATATGGGGATGAATTAAAGTTTATGTTACTCGGGGATAGTGTAGTATTCTAACAGAGGAAGAACTTTCGAAATCGGTACTGTAGCTTATAAGTTCTCGCACGTTCTCGTTCCGGTGAGAATATAGGGATAAAATATATAGCCTTTGTCCCTACTCAGGTTGTAGACTATCTCTGTACAAAATTTCATTTAAGTCTGTAAATTAGTTTGGGCTAGAGATGGTAACATAGAAAGGCGAACAGACAGAGCTACTTTTGCATTTATAATATTGATGAGTTTTTTAGTTGAGATATTCCACGTGTTTTTTAATCTAATAAATGAAAAGATTAGTAAAGTTTTTAACAGTTAAAACACTTATTTTATTTCCTCAGATGTACATTTCAGAAGCAATGCTTCCATCGTCAGTGAGATTTATAAAATTAAATTAAATTAAATTATTTGACAAATAATTTAATTTAATTTAATTTTATAGATCTCACTGACGATGGAAGCATTGCTTCTGAAATGTACATCTGAGGAAATAAAATAAGTGTTTTAACTGTTAAAAACATTACTAATCTTTTCATTTTTTATAATATTAGTGAAGACTGGTTCCCGTGGGAATATTGGAATGAAATGTAACATATGTCCTTCTTCAGGTACTTCATCTCTGTATAGAATTTCATTTTAATCGGTTCTATAGCTTGGGCGAGAGATGGTAACATAGAAAAACGAACAGACAGAGCTACTTTAGCACTTATTATATTAGTAAGGACTCCCGTTCCAGTTGGAATATGGGGATGAATTAAAGTTAATGTTACTCGGGGATAGTGTAGCATTCTAACGGTGGAAGAACTTTCGAAATCGGTACTGTAGCTTCTAAGTTCCCCTATACGTTCCCGTTCCCGTGGGAACTTAGGGATAAAATAAATAGCCTATGTCCTTCCTCAGGTTCTAGACTATCTCTGTACAAAATTTGTAATTTTGGCGGGAGACGGTAACATAGAAAGTCGGACAGACAGAGCGACTTTCACATTTATAATATTAGTTAGGATGTACCAGTGGAAACCTCACCCACCTCTAGTTTTAATGACTTATCGACTCGCTTGATGTTTGTGTTTCCTTTTTCAAAATAGTTTTAGCAAATAAACAATTGGCAAAACACCGCGCCGCATTCATTGGGTCAGCCCTATCAGTTGCGTGCGGCAACCCAACCGCATCAGTTGCCGCGACGCTCCTACCGCAGGCAACGTGTTCTCTGGCCCTAGTTGTTGTACTCGTATTATAGGGCGAGGCAAAATCTTGAGCATCCAAACATTACAAGACGTTTGTTCTTGGTTTTAAAAAGGAAGCTTTAATTTTCTAAAAGGATACATTAGTGTTAATATAAGTTAATTATAATTAATTATAGGTTTTTTTTCGTACTTGTAGTTAGCCCTTTTTAGTTTCTAAGTGATTTTTTGACTTCTCCTCCTCGTGCTTGTCGATCTCAGAAAAATGGAGAAAGATTTTCTAATATCCGTTTGGTGAAATGTCATTGTGATGTGCTGCCAAGTTGAGTATCGCCAAGTGATGTGCTGCCAAGTTGAGTGTAGTAGTAACACTCCCCCCTGGTAAGCTGGTTCCCGGAACTGGCTTTCCATCCTTGTCAAACCCGGCCAACGTCTAACACGGCGAGCTTGGCAGCCGGCCTTGTATAGACACCGTTTTTTGTTCTTCACTACCCCATCCTTTCCAGGGAGTACTTTGAGTATGATTCCTTTGGGCCAGCTGTTGCGCGAACTTTCTGGATCTGTTATGATGACGACGTCTCCTTCTTGGACCGACTTAACTGGGGAATACCATTTTGTACGTCTAGTCAGGTCGGGTAGATGTTCGGTAACCCAGCGACGCCAGAATTGGTTAGCAAACTGCTCACTGGTAAGCCAGCTTTTACGGAGAATAACGCCATCGCTGTGAAACGGTCCTGCCAGTTTTTCGCCGCTCGAAGATCCCAGTAGAAAATGGTTTGGTGTTAATGCCTCAGCATCACCACCATCTAGAGGAATGTAGGTAAGGGGACGGGAATTAAGGATTCTCTCTACCTCAGTTAGCATTGTATATAATAGTTCGTCGCTTGGATTTCTCGTAGGAGTTATGTGACTGAATGTTTGTTTTACAGAGCGCACGAGTCTCTCCCAGCTTCCTCCCATGTGAGGTGCATGAGGAGGGTTGAAGTTCCATTTCATGTTTGGCCCGACATAGCTTTCGGCTACCTTGCTGATGTCTAAGTGCTGCATTGCTTCCTTGAGTTCTTGGCTAGCTCCACGAAAATTTGTGCCATTGTCGCTAAAGATTTCCAATGGCCAGCCCCTACGCGCGATGAAACGTTTTAATGCCATGATACACGAGTCGGCTGATAGGGTGTACGCAACCTCGATGTGTACTGCTCGTATCGTGAGACACGTAATGAGGACTCCCCACCGCTTTTCTAGGTGTCTACCCACTTTGACATATAGGGGTCCGAAGTAGTCGCTATATATGAGAAAGCTCTAGTAAATGGCTGAAGGCTTGCGTTTGGCAGGCTACCCATAAGAGGAGGCTTTGGGAGACAACTACTATTTTTGAACTTTTGACAACTCTTCCGCGTCGATTTAAGCAGTACTCGAAGTCTAGAAACTTAAAATTTTTGACGAAGTTCATTTACTACCGTCTCATTATTATGGTGATGAAATCGCTCGTGGTAGTCCCTTACAATAAGGTTTGTGACTTCGCTTTTCTTTGGCAGGATTATTGGCCGCTTGGTGTTCATGGGAATTCCGGGCGCTGCATCAATTCTTCCGTGTACTCTCAGTACCGAGTTTTCATCCAAATACGGTGAGAGCTGTATAGGACGCTCGCTGTACCTATGCTGTTAATGATTTTTGAATCTTCATTGTTTCCAACATGATTGAGAACAGAGATCTCTTCAGCGTAATGCTCCCTTTGACACATCCTGAATAGGTAATTTTCGGCATTCCTGAAGTCCTCACGAGTTAAGATGTTCATTATTCCTTTTTCACCTTTAAATTTTAGATGGTTTCTTAGGAATCGATATACCTGAGCCATAGTCCGGAGCAACTTATTCCACTTACTGAAGCGCTCCACATCGATAAGTTTCTGAATTGTTTTTTCTTGATGCAGATGAACATGTCTTAGCTCTTCAGTCGAGGCTCCCGAACTAATAATTTCCTCAGGCCATTTGTCCTTTTTTGGTTTAGGAACGTTGGACCTGAATACCATCGGCTCTCCGAATGAAAGTCTCTTTTAAACTGCCACTTTGTGGCCTCGTCTGCTACGTTCTCCTTGCTCGGAACCCACCTCCAATTTTTCGGATCTGTCTTTTCTAAAATTTCTGCTATCCGGAATGCGACGAATTGCTTATATTTTCGATGGTCAGAGTTTATCCAACTCAATACCATCTTTGAGTCTGACCAGAAGTATTTTTTTGCGATCTTGAGGGAATGTCTGTCTATAATTGTTTTTGCCAGCCTCGTGCCTAGAATAGCGGCTTCTAGTTCCAATCTTGGTATAGAAATAACTTTCAATGGTGCTACTTTAGTCTTAGCTGCGACTAAGGTGCAACAGATGCCGTGGTCATTTGACGCCCGAAAATACCCTACAGCTGAGTAGGCGGCTTCACTGGCGTCGACAAATATGTGAAGCTCTATTTCCTCGTCTTTGTGGGTGGCGATTTGCGCCAGGTATTCCCTCTGAATAGAATTATTTTTGATGGTTGGAACTAAACTTTTCCATTTTTCCCATTTTTCTAGCTGTGGCGGGAGGATCTTTTCATCCCAATCAACTCCCGAGGCCCAAAATTCTTGCAACACGATTTTTAACAGCACCATAAAGTTAGCTATAAGTCCCAGAGGATCGAAGACTGACATCAAGGCTTTCAGGATGTCCCTCTTTGTTGGTGATACGTCTTCAGCTAGGTCTTTAGCGTTTGCTATTTGACAAATAATTTAATTTAATTTAATTTTATAAATCTCACTGACGATGGAAGCATTGCTTCTGAAATGTACATCTGAGGAAATAAAATAAGTGTTTTAACTGTTAAAAACTTTACTAATCTTTTCATTTTTTATAATATTAGTGAAGACCGGTTCCCGTGGGAATATTGGAATGAAATGTAACGTATGTCCTTCTTCAGGTACTTCATCTCTGTATAGAACTTCATTTTAATCGGTTCTATAGCTTGGGCGAGAGATGGTAACATAGAAAAACGAACAGACAGAGCTACTTTAGCACTTATTATATTAGTAAGGACTCCCGTTCCAGTTGGAATATGGGGATGAATTAAAGTTAATGTTACTCGGGGATAGTGTAGCATTCTAACGGTGGAAGAACTTTCGAAATCGGTACTGTAGCTTCTAAGTTCCCGTATACGTTCCCGTTCCCGTGGGAACTTAGGGATAAAATAAATAACCTATGTCCTTCCTCAGGTTCTAGACTATCTCTGTACAAAATTTTATATCAATCAGTTCAGTAATTTTGGCGGGAGACGGTAACATAGAAAGTCGGACAGACAGAGCGACTTTCACATTTATAATATTAGTTAGGATGTACCAGTGGAAACCTCACCCACCTCTAGTTTTAATGACTTATCGACTCGCTTGACGTTTGTGTTTCCTTTTTCAAAATAGTTTTAGCAAATAAACAATTGGCAAAACACCGCGCCGCATTCATTGGGTCAGCCCTATCAGTTGCGTGCGGCAACCCAACCGCATCAGTTGCCGCGACGCTCCTACCGCAGGCAACGTGTTCTCTGGCCCTAGTTGTTGTACTCGTATTATTGGGCGAGGCAAAATCTTGAGCATCCAAACATTACAAGACGTTTGTTCTTGGTTTTAAAAAGGAAGCTTTAATTTTCTAAAAGGATACATTAGTGTTAATATAAGTTAATTATAATTAATTATAGGTTTTTTTTCGTACTTGTAGTTAGCCCTTTTTAGTTTCTAAGTGATTTTTTGACTTCTCCTCCTCGTGCCTGTCGATCTCAGAAAAATGGAGAAAGATTTTCTAATATCCGTTTGGTGAAATGTCATTGTGATGTGCTGCCAAGTTGAGTATCGCCAAGTGATGTGCTGCCAAGTTGAGTGTAGTAGTAACACTCCCCCCTGGTAAGCTGGTTCCCGGAACTGGCTTTCCATCCTTGTCAAACCCGGCCAACGTCTAACACGGCGAGCTTGGCAGCCGGCCTTGTATAGACACCGTTTTTTGTTCTTCACTACCCCATCCTTTCCAGGGAGTACTTTGAGTATGATTCCTTTGGGCCAGCTGTTGCGCGAACTTTCTGGATCTGTTATGATGACGACGTCTCCTTCTTGGACCGACTTAACTGGGGAATACCATTTTGTACGTCTAGTCAGGTCGGGTAGATGTTCGGTAACCCAGCGACGCCAGAATTGGTTAGCAAACTGCTCACTGGTAAGCCAGCTTTTACGGAGAATAACGCCATCGCTGTGAAACGGTCCTGCCAGTTTTTCGCCGCTCGAAGATCCCAGTAGAAAATGGTTTGGTGTTAATGCCTCAGCATCACCACCATCTAGAGGAATGTAGGTAAGGGGACGGGAATTAAGGATTCTCTCTACCTCAGTTAGCATTGTATATAATAGTTCGTCGCTTGGATTTCTCGTAGGAGTTATGTGACTGAATGTTTGTTTTACAGAGCGCACGAGTCTCTCCCAGCTTCCTCCCATGTGAGGTGCATGAGGAGGGTTGAAGTTCCATTTCATGTTTGGCCCGACATAGCTTTCGGCTACCTTGCTGATGTCTAAGTGCTGCATTGCTTCCTTGAGTTCTTGGCTAGCTCCACGAAAATTTGTGCCATTGTCGCTAAAGATTTCCAATGGCAAGCCCCTACGCGCGATGAAACGTTTTAATGCCATGATACACGAGTCGGCTGATAGGGTGTACGCAACCTCGATGTGTACTGCTCGTATCGTGAGACACGTAATGAGGACTCCCCACCGCTTTTCTAGGTGTCTACCCACTTTGACATATAGGGGTCCGAAGTAGTCGATCCCTATATATGAGAAAGCTCTAGTAAATGGCTGAAGGCTTGCGTTTGGCAGGCTACCCATAAGAGGAGGCTTTGGGAGACAACTACTATTTTTGAACTTTTGACAACTCTTCCGCGTCGATTTAAGCAGTACTCGAAGTCTAGAAACTTAAAATTTTTGACGAAGTTCATTTACTACCGTCTCATTATTATGGTGATGAAATCGCTCGTGGTAGTCCCTTACAATAAGGTTTGTGACTTCGCTTTTCTTTGGCAGGATTATTGGCCGCTTGGTGTTCATGGGAATTCCGGGCGCTGCATCAATTCTTCCGTGTACTCTCAGTACCGAGTTTTCATCCAAATACGGTGAGAGCTGTATAGGACGCTCGCTGTACCTATGCTGTTAATGATTTTTGAATCTTCATTGTTTCCAACATGATTGAGAACAGAGATCTCTTCAGCGTAATGCTCCCTTTGACACATCCTGAATAGGTAATTTTCGGCATTCCTGAAGTCCTCACGAGTTAAGATGTTCATTATTCCTTTTTCACCTTTAAATTTTAGATGGTTTCTTAGGAATCGATATACCTGAGCCATAGTCCGGAGCAACTTATTCCACTTACTGAAGCGCTCCACATCGATAAGTTTCTGAATTGTTTTTTCTTGATGCAGATGAACATGTCTTAGCTCTTCAGTCGAGGCTCCCGAACTAATAATTTCCTCAGGCCATTTGTCCTTTTTTTGGTTTAGGAACGTTGGACCTGAATACCATCGGCTCTCCGAATGAAAGTCTCTTTTAAACTGCCACTTTGTGGCCTCGTCTGCTACGTTCTCCTTGCTCGGAACCCACCTCCAATTTTTCGGATCTGTCTTTTCTAAAATTTCTGCTATCCGGAATGCGACGAATTGCTTATATTTTCGATGGTCAGAGTTTATCCAACTCAATACCATCTTTGAGTCTGACCAGAAGTATTTTTTTGCGATCTTGAGGGAATGTCTGTCTATAATTGTTTTTGCCAGCCTCGTGCCTAGAATAGCGGCTTCTAGTTCCAATCTTGGTATAGAAATAACTTTCAATGGTGCTACTTTAGTCTTAGCTGCGACTAAGGTGCAACAGATGCCGTGGTCATTTGACGCCCGAAAATACCCTACAGCTGAGTAGGCGGCTTCACTGGCGTCGACAAATATGTGAAGCTCTATTTCCTCGTCTTTGTGGGTGGCGATTTGCGCCAGGTATTCCCTTTGAATAGAATTATTTTTGATGGTTGGAACTAAACTTTTCCATTTTTCCCATTTTTCTAGCTGTGGCGGGAGGATCTTTTCATCCCAATCAACTCCCGAGGCCCAAACTTCTTGCAACACGATTTTTAACAGCACCATAAAGTTAGCTATAAGTCCCAGAGGATCGAAGACTGACATCAAGGCTTTCAGGATGTCCCTCTTTGTTGGTGATACGTCTTCAGCTAGGTCTTTAGCGTTTGCTTTTATCACAAATGAGAATGTGTCGACCTTTGGTGACCACCACATACCTAAAATTTTTTCCGAACCTGCCAAGATGTTCCAGTTGGTGACAGTGTTTTCATAATTTGTCGCTTTTTCTTTCAGGCTTCTAAGAACTGCTTGAGAACTGGACTTGAAGTTTCGGATCTCGAATCCCGCACGTTTGTGAATAGCGATGACATCGTTCGACAATTGTATTGCCTCCTCTTCTGACTTAACGCTGTCGAGGTAATCGTCCACGTAGTGGTTTTCCGTTATGGCTTTGCTCCTTTTCATATTTTTTTGCGTTTTCGTTTTTTACGAATTGAGCGCAAAAAGGAGAGCATGTTGCACCAAATGTCATCACTTCCATAACGTACTCTTCCACTTTCTCATTTATATTGTTCAGCCATAAGAAACTTTGCGCACTTTGATCCGATATCTTCACTCCAACTTGGTGGAACATCTCCTTGATGTCGGCACATTTAGCTATTTTGTTCTGTCTGAATTTAAATAAAACCGAAAGCAGAGATGGAACAATGTCCGGCCCCGACAGCAACATAGAGTTCAGTGATATACCATCGGCATAATAATAATTATTTTATTGAACGTTATATATATATACAATTGATACTTATACTAGATAATTTTAGAATTTAAAAATGATAATGTTAGAATGTTGGCACATAGGGGGTCTAACCAAATACATTGTCTAGAATTGAAATAATAACTTAATATTATATAGCTGAAAAGAAAAGAAAAATCTTAATTATAAGTCGGTTGACTTTTGTGATCTCGGGATGTTCCGTCCCGGTTGTCGCTGGCGTCCCTCTACATGGGGAGGAGGTAGGGGTTGGCATTAGCCACGGAAATATGCTGACCCACTGTCAGCGTAGAAATTGGTGGCTTCGTCGTTGGCTGGTATTATTTCTTCGTTCAAAGTGTTCATCACGCTTAGGTATCTTGGCTCGGGGTGTTGGTCCTCACTGCTTATACTTCTCACCAAATGATTCGAGTGGTTGTTGATATCTGCAGCCGTTTTCCTTACTGTCAATAACACGTATTGATCTAAGGGCATCACTTTGGCTTTCTTGTACACAAGCTGGTTGCTGTAGTGTCTTTGTCGCTGGTGGTTGAAAGTAAGGCCAGTGCAGAGTCTCAGAATTTTCCTTTCGAAAAGTAGGAGCTCCTTCATCGCTGTCTTGGAGATGGCAAACCAGACCGGGCTGCCGTAGTTGATGACGGGTCTCAGCAGTTGCTTGTACATCAGAAGTTTCGTTGACTGACTTAGTCCTGTCTTTCTTCTCATCAAAGAGTAAAGTCGGTGGAAAGCTAAGTTGGCCTTCTTTAGTACAGCGCGTGAGTGCGGGTTAAATCTAAGCACCTCGTTAAAGTTGACGCCCAGATACTTCGCGTTCAGTTGGGCAGTCAGTCTGGTTCCATCGGTTAGCGATAGTGATGTTGCTCTGCATTTTCCAGCAGTACGGCAGCCTCTATAAACTCCACGCCTTCTGAGGCAGACGAGTTCAGATTTGGTTGAGTTGACCCGTATACCCCACTTACTATAATAGGCATATAGTCTGTGGATGTGAGTTTCCACTGTCCGTGCAGCTATGGATGGCGAAAAAGATGTGCAGTATGTTAAGGAGTCGTCAGCGTAAAGCAAGTTTTCGCATTCCCTTGGTGTAGGTTGGTCCGACGTCATTATGTTGAAGAGGAATGGCCCCAGCTTCGATCCTTGAGAAACTCCTGCTCTGATACTTTTGGTGGCTGATTTTGCGCTTCCGACTTGAACGATGAAGTTCCTGTGGGAGAGAAAGGAAAAAATTATTTTTATTAGCGGAGCTGGAAAATTTAGTAGATGGAGTTTATGGATGAGAGCATCAATCCATACGCTGTCGAATGCTTTTTCGACATCCAAAAAGCAAGCGACGGTGACTCGATGGTTGTTGAGGGCTGCGGTGACGTCTTTATGCAGTTTCATAAACGGATGTAGGGTTGAATGCTTTTCCCGGAAGCCGAACTGCATATCTGGGATGATGTTATTTTCCCGGCAGAACTTCTTTAATTTCCTAAGTAAAAGCTCCTCCAGGAGCTTACTTCGGTTGTTCAGTAGGGAGATGGGCCTGTAATTGACGATGAGATTCCGATCGCCTTTTTTCGGAATCGCCACTATCTTGGCCGTTTTCCATTTTCCGGGAAAGTAGCTGTTGTTGACGCAATTATTCATTATGATGGCCAGGAATATCATCATTGTCTGTGGGAGCCTCTTCAGGATGAAATTAGAAACACCATCTGGTCCTGTTGACTTCTTGGGCTTGGAGCTGTTGATTATTTCCGCAATTTCTTCCGGATTGCACAGGTTTGGACAGTTGACTGGGTCACTCGACAGATTGCTGTTGCTGAAAGTGGTTTCATCAGTGTTGGGCCCAAGGATCAGTTGAACAGATGTTTCGATTTCGTCCAGAAAATCAGGGTCATCGGTTGGGGTGGGCACAAAGTTGCCTTCAAAATGTTTTGCGAACGCTTCCGCTTTCTCCTGATTGGTTTTAGCATCTCCTTCGTTGGTTGTGATGGCTTCCGGGATTGAATTCTTACAACCAACTATCCTGTTGATTTTTTTGAACACATCAGGTCCAGGTTTTATTTCTTGTAGCCTCTTTTGGATTTGGACATCATTGTAGTGACGGATCGCATTCCGGAACATTACATTGATTTGCTGGAGCTCGCTCCAAACAGTTCGATAGCTGACATTGGTCGTGTTGAGTTCCCTTTGGTGGATTCGCTGTAGCCTCTTACGCAATATTTGCCTGTGCTTGTACAGGTTGTTCACGTAGTCAGGAAGATGCTGGTATCTATCACTACTCTTCTTCGGTTGCTTTTGGCGGTCAAGTGCGCTGGTAATTGCGTGCTCTAGCGTCTCAACAGCAGCGTCAATTTCCGAATTGAGCAGGTTCCTGTTTTGGTCAGGCAGTACCAAAGCTTCCTCAACGTCCCTTTTAAGCTTCTCTGGGTCGAGTTTCTTGTAGTTGATGTAATGTTCCGGCGCTTCCGCGGATAAAAGAAGTGGCTGGCGCAGCTTTATGTTTACTTGAACTGCTTCGTGGTCCGTGTCACTGTATATGATTGAGCAGGTGTAGTTCTGCAACTCTGGAACGAGAAAGATAAAATTTGCTGTTATCAAAAAGAAATCAAGTGTTGATGGCGTCCTCGGGAATGTTGGTATTTGTTGGGAGACAACTGCCAGTGAATGTTGAGAGCCAAACATATCCAGCCAATCTGTAACCGCTCTGCCTGCTGGACTTATGATCGTGTCGTGCCAGCGGGTATGTCTGGCATTAAAATCGCCACCAATGAGCCCATACGTGCTTCTGGAGATGATGTTGTTCAGGATATGAAGATCACTCTGGATATTCCTTCGAGTTGAGTTGCATTTGAAGTATACTCCGATTATTGAGAGGGATTCATCATTTCCTAATTGGATGGTGACGGCTGTTGCTTCGCTGGTCAGTAGGCCTGTGACGAAGATTTCCTTAGTGCTGGCAACCATGTTATTTCTGACAAAGATTGCTGTTCCAACGCGATCCTCGGATTTATCCTGTCGGAAGGTTTTGTATCCTATGACGTCAATGTTGTTGCGCCTTGCGACATTTGTTTCACTGATGAAGGCTATGTCCAGGCTATTGTTCTTCATGAACATGTTAAATGACGTCCTCTTTTCCAGGCTGTACAACGAATTTACGTTGTACGTCATGATGCGGAGCCTCTTTAATTGCATATTTGGAATATGAAAGTGGCTAAGGCCACGGACTTATCTCCTTCACTCAAGCTGCTGTAGTTGGTAAATTCAGCACTCTTGGCTTTTTGTATGAGGGTAACTAGGTCATTCCCAAACATCCTTTGTGCCTCGTTGTTGAGGTTGATAGGTGAGGCTGAGGCTGGTGCTGGTTTAGTGGGTTTGGCTGGTATTGTTTTGGTAAGTTTGGCAGTTGGTTGCTGTTGCTGTAGTTGGTCCTTAGACGTGGTTGGCTTGGGTGCTGGTCCATTTTTGATCATCGATGCGTAGCTGACAGTTGGGCGAGCTGACATTGATGTGGATTTGGCGAGGAATTCTTGTTGGGCCTTTTTTTCAGCGATGACCTTATTCCTCTCTGTCAGCCTAGCTTTCAGGGCTGGGCACCCTTTGAAACTAGCCGGATGTCCTTCCTTTTGGCAGTTTGCACACCAGACATCTAATCCTGTGTTAGTAGTCCGTTTGCAAAGTCCTGGCTCGTGCGTCTCCTTGCACTTCACGCACACGTATTCACGGCCACAGTTGGTAGCAACGTGACCGAATCGTTGACAGTTCCTGCACTGCACGATGTCATTGGATTTAAGGCGCTCCCAATGAACCCTTTGGTTCATTATTAACGTCTTCGTATACACCTCGCTGAGTTGGCAGGTCTTGTTGAGCTCAACAACAAAGTTGTTGTAGGACTTACCCTTTGCCCTCTTGGCTTTAAATTCAGTTACTCTGATGACAGGGAGGCCCTCTATCCTCAATTCGTCTTCCACCTCAACGGCTGCGTACGAGTGATGCATCCCCTTCAGAAGAAGTAAGTTCTTCCTATCCTCCCGTGGTGTGAAGGAGTTGAACTGGATTTTCCTCTCCTTGAGGAATTTCTTAATCCCTTCAAACGACTGGCGGTTTCCTGCGTTAATAATTGTGGTTTTGGTGTTGCGATTCTTGAATGTGACCGCCAAGTTTTTCCCTTTGCAGAACCGGCTGATCTCCGCAATATTTCCTGAGAAACAGAAAATTGGCGGCATTCCGTGGCCTTTGGTCGGTTCGTTAGTTTTTGGTGCTGCTGGTGTTGTAGAGGTCGATGGTGGGGCGCTCTTTATTGCTCCGTGTGATTTTGCCTGTGATGATGGTGCTGGTGGTGGCGGTGGTACTTCTTTAGCGTCGCTCATTATTTCAGACGTACGCTGGGTGGCTAGCCCCACTGTCAAAACTGGGGTTTCCTCCTTCCGTTTTTTGTTGTTTTTCTTCAAAGTCTTTTTCTGTCGCTTTGGGGCGCCCTTTCCTCCATCTTCTGAGCTCGAGGTTTCGGGTTCAGAAGGTACACATTCGTCGCCTGTGAGGTTGATCATATCCTCTCCCATTTGACAATCCTCCGGGGGTGTTGCAGTCTGCCCTTCCTCCGGATTAAGCTGCATTTGTAGCTCTCTGATAAGGTTTGAAAGCCTTGGTCCGCACGTAGGCCCCAAGTCGGTAGCCATACGCTTAACAAGCGCTTCCAGGGCTGCGAACGCTGTATCAGGAGTAAGTTTCTCCATGCCTCTGAAAATGAAATATTAGGAATTTCCTGAAATTTTTATTAGGGATTAGTAATTAAATAAATTATTTTACCTGAAAATGGGTGGATTATTTCCTGGAAAAAAAAATTTTTTTTTAATTTTTGTAAATTGGTGATTAGTAGTTAATGATCAGGGGATTAACCCTCGTCTTCGAACAGGTCCTTCTGGGAATTTCCGGTCAGGTACCTGGCAGGTAGTCGGTGTTTGTCCCTTTTTAATCCGTAATTGTATGTGGGTTTTTTGTATTTCTCCGACTGTGCACGTCCTCTCGCGATGACGGTGGTAGGCTGAATGATATACCATCGGCAGTCGCAGCAGCGTCCCACACTATTCTCAATTTGTTGGGTTTATTCTGGTTGACGACGGGAAAAATTGGAAGGTACCACACTGGAAACAAATTTTTTTGTTGTATTTCACCTTCACTCAGTTTTCTAGCATACCCCTTTTTCACATACTCTTCTATTTGCCTGTTTAAATTTTCTTTGAGTCTTGTGTCATTTTTCATTCTCTTTCTCAAACAAAACAATCGTTTCTCTGCCATTGTACGACTATCGGGCATTTCTTTCTAATCATATTTCCATAGAAGAGGAACCACGTATTTGCCTCCTTCAACAACAGTGCTGTTTTCCATCATGGTTATTGCTCTTTCATCATCGCGTGAACGCTTCATCTTGAAGTTTTTTGTACCTATGGACTCTAGAGCAATATAATCCTTTAGCTGCGAGTTAAGCTCTTCATTCATTTTCTGACACTCGCAAGTGTGAAAGCTGAAAAAGTTTTTGTGACGTTCTAAGTTCTCGCTGGGAAGTACACAGGGACCATACACCGTCCATCCAAGCCTTGTTTTTGCAGCAATCGGCTGGTCTTTCTTTCCTTCTCTGGTTTGCAAGGGAACGCTTAATTTCCAGTGACTGAGTCCCAGCAAAATTCTTGGCTGTGCGTTTGTGTAAGACTCTATGGGTACACTCTTTAGATGTTCGTAATGATGTGACAGTTGTAACGATGCATTTTATACATCGATACATGCTTAAGCCACCACCACTCTATAATGCCTATGGAGCTAAAAACTCGATGATCACACGCCATCCAGTAGCAGGAGCTACGCAACCAGTGCCTGAAGCACGAACCGGAACCAGAAAACTAAACACCAGATGATAACCAAGGCATCAACCGGAACCCGGAACTACACGCCAAATTATATCCAAGGCACCAACCGCAGGCTGATAAATGAGTAGCATACGCACAGGCGCAACAGTGTAGAATTTAGAACATATGTTTCTCCAACAGTGGAGAATACAACACACGATACACAGGCCAATGCACAGCAGCACATGACCACCGTGTGTTTAGTGGAGACGTAAGCAATCCAATACAAAGGATAGGAGAAACAACAATTTATATGGAAAAGCGCACGACACCACGATGCCGGTGGAGTATAAATAGGGCGAGCGGTGCCAAAGAAAATGCAGTCAGCCGGCACCAGCGCAACGGTCTACTCCTGGTAGAGTAAGTATTCTTGAAAAATATATTAAATTGCAAATTATATTTCGTGCCACACAGGGCCGTACCAAATACTTGTGATCAGTCAGACCTAAAAGTCTTGGCCTTCGTTGCTGGCAGGGGCATTAAATAGTACCTGTCATTAATAAAAAGAAAACGTTCTTTTCAGCTGGCTGCACGTTGCCCAGAGCAATTTGTCAAGATTGAATTAAAACTAGTTTATTCCTTAGATCTGACGCTATAGCAACCAAGAGTAATACCGCCCGGAGAACCACGATACTGTTCCCGAATACCTGAAGCCAGCATTACCGCAACCGCCGCCGCCGACCTAACAGGATCGGATTCCAGGTATCTTCACACAGGCCTGAAAGGCACTTGTGATCTCTGCCGGAAGGCATACAATAATACTCGACCGCTAACCCGCTGAGGGGGAGCTGTGATCTTACCGCACAGGATCAGTTCAGCGCCTGTGATCATTGCCGGAGGGCATATAAGAATACTCAGCCATCACCGCTTGCCCGCTGAGGGTATAGCCGCGATCTTGCCGCACGGGACCTTAGGGTGCCTGTGATCGTTGCCGGAGGGCGTATAAGAATACTCAACCGCTAACCCGTCGAGGGGAGGCCGTGATCTTACCGCACAGGGACAGTAAAGCGTACGTTAACCCCTCTCTCCTACAGGTACACCGCCGAACTCAGACCAGCCGCCATAGGGAAGCAACAACGACAGCAGCAGACGAGAGGGCCTGTTACCAAGGCTGTCTGGTATCATACTCGCGAGGAAGGCGCATAAGCGCGGCATAAATATATATATTCTATTGTAACCTTGCAATTATAAATAGTAAAAAGACAAGTTCGAAATAATAAAGAGTTTCTGACCTTCTATGCGAAGTTTTTAGTGTTTTTATTCGCCAAACCTCGATAGCCGTGAGTCATACCTCGGCTGGGAAATAAAAAGCACATCACACAGTTCACTGGAGTTGATGGTCTGCTTTGAAAGATCGAGTGATTTCACGGTACGTAGATTTGAAATATTGTATCTCTTACTGGATGTCGATGCGGATATATCTTTGTTTATAATTTTAGATGACTGTTCTGTACGGTGTGTGTTTGAAGTCCACTTAAGGCAAAGCGGCTGGGGTTTCCCTTTGACTCCTAATTCTAATGCGAGGCTTTCGTCGACAAGGGATATCGATGAGCCATCATCGAGGAAGGCAAAGGTGTTTATTTCCTTCTGTTCATGGTGTAGCGTGACTGGGATTATTCTAAATAGAATGGTTTCTTAGTTTGGCTTGCGATGATGGTTAAGTTGTACTGTTCCCGATTTGTATGGTGTTTCGCTTTGTTTATGAAGAAGCTGGTGGTGTTTGAAAGTGCAGCCATCGACTCCACAGGTCCTCTGGAGGTAGCAGCGATTCCTTCCGTGTTGACGTAAACATGTGCGGCAGATTGTGTGGCGTTTGACCACATTCCATCGATCGTTAAGATTCATGTTTAAAAATGTTTGACACTGGTCGACAGCCTTACAGTGGGGTGCACAGAGCACACATTTTTTATTATCCCTTTGCGCTGGTGCTTGTGCGTCTTGATGAGCATTGACGGTTGCTTTGCTGTTAGCCCTGCTGTGACTGTTTACTTCGTGGAGTGGATTAACGATGAGCGCGGAGTGAGCAACCCCTTCCAGCCATGTACTATACGTTGAAAGGTTAACGACACTTAAGTTTTTTCGGTGACTACCTCAATCGAGGCGAATAGCAGGTGGCAATTTGTTCGTCAACTCTCGTAACAGAGATGGGTTCTCTAAATGCCCACGCAGTCCAGTGGCTTCCATTACACCGCAAATGTTTTGCAATGCAAGAGAAAATTTTATTATCAATTGTAGTTTATCAGGTCGTGGGGGTGGTTCTCTACGAATTTTTTCCACAAGACTATCGATGATTACTTCTGGCTGACCAAAATGGATTTTGAGCGTATCCAAAACACCCGGAACTTGTTCAGGAACGAGAAGTCTGTTCCTGACGGCATCTAATGCTTCGCCCTTTAGACAGTTTTGTAGACGACGGAGGTTGTCTGTGTTCGTGAAGCCTGTGAAGTGTTTTTGTTTCCAGCCGGGGTAAAACTCGCGGCTGGCCAGGGTCAGTAAAATAAACACCGAAAAATTTACAATGGTCAGAAACTCTCTTTAATAGAACTCCCTTTTGTATGTATTATAATTTACAATGGTTTGGTTATATATATATGTATTTATATTTATATATATTTTACTGGCGTTCGGTAGGGACTGGTACCTCCGAATGTATCAGGCGGACGTCTTATTCTGGTATAGGTGGTCCTAGACTCTGGGGCGTTCAGATGTACTCCGTATAGTAGTACAGGTCGTCACTCGGGTAGTCTTATCACCTAGGAGAAAAAGAGACAAATCTTGCGTTAAGTCTGATTATTTATTCGGCCACCAGTGGCACGGCAAACGTGGCGATACACCCTATAGGTAGCCGCGTTAACAAGCACCCGAAGGCCTTGCGGGGGTAGAAACAACAAGCACCACGAGGGCCTTGGTAGGGTAGAAACAACAAGCACCACGAGGGCCTTGGTAGGGTAGAAACGACAAGCACCACGAGGGCCTTGGTAGGGTAGAAACGACAAGCACCACGAGGGCCTTGGTAGGGTAGAAACAACAAGCACCACGAGGGCCTTGGTAGGGTAGAAACAACAAGCACCACGAGGGCCTTGGTAGGGTAGAAACAACAAGCACCACGAGGGCCTTGGTAGGGTAGAAACAACAAGCATCACGAGGGCCTTGGTAGGGTAGAAACAACAAGCACCACGAGGGCCTTGGTAGGGTAGAAACAACAAGCACCACGAGGGCCTTGGTAGGGTAGAAACAACAAGCACCACGAGGGCCTTGGTAGGGTAGAAACAACAAGCATCACGAGGGCCTTGGTAGGGTAGAAACAACAAGCACCATGAGGGCCTTGGTAGGGTAGAAACAACAAGCACCACGAGGGCCTTGGTAGGGTAGAAACAACAAGCACCACGAGGGCCTTGGTAGGGTAGAAACAACAAGCACCACGAGGGCCTTGGTAGGGTAGAAACAACAAGCACCACGAGGGCCTTGGTAGGGTAGAAACAACAAGCATCACGAGGGCCTTGGTAGGGTAGAAACAACAAGCACCACGAGGGCCTTGGTAGGGTAGAAACAACAAGCACCACGAGGGCCTTGGTAGGGTAGAAACAACAAGCACCACGAGGGCCTTGGTAGGGTAGAAACAACAAGCATCACGAGGGCCTTGGTAGGGTAGAAACAACAAGCACCATGAGGGCCTTGGTAGGGTAGAAACAACAAGCACCACGAGGGCCTTGGTAGGGTAGAAACAACAAGCACCACGAGGGCCTTGGTAGGGTAGAAACAACAAGCACCACGAGGGCCTAGGTAGGGTAGAAACTCAAGCTATGGCCGGTCGGATCTACGGGTATTAGTCTCTGCCCCCAGTGGCACAATTTTTTTTTTTTTTTTTTGTTGGAGGTTTTTAAAATACCAGCTGGAGCACTCAGACCTAAATACCGGTCCATTGTACTACCAGATAGCAACCTTCTATTTGTTATAGCTTTCCAGATGTTCGGAGAAAAGCCAAAAGACGCTGCCATGGTAAGGAGCCTAAGTTACCAGCTCTCACCATGTCTGCGCCGAGTATCTGTAACCTCATGCGAGAAAAAGCAGGACATTCACAGAGGAAGTGCTCTGCGGTGTCCTCATCTTCTCCACAAGATTCACAGAGTGTGGTATCACTTAAGCCTAACACGTTTAAATGCTTGGCAAAAGAGAAGTGCCCGCTGGCAACGCCAATTAGCTTCCTACAGTCTTTTCTGCTACGAGCTAGCAAAAATGTTGCAGTCTTCTTACTAACGTTGGGGAGCATACGCTTGGTTTGTCTGCATCCAATGGAGGCATGCCATCTACGGTTGTGCTCTTCACAGATCCAATCGTTGATTGAAGCCCTCACTGAGGACGCTGGCAGACCTAGCGACGGTTCAGGTCCTGAGAAAGCTGTCTGAGATCCCTGCCTAGCGAGTTCATCGGCGATCTCATTTCCAGTTATGCCGTGATGGCCTGGAACCCAAATGAGACTCAAGGAATTCAATCTTCCGATCGCATTCAGAGAGCTCTTGCATTCCTGGATCACTTTCGAAGTGGTTAGAGGGTTGAGAAGGGCCTTAAGCACAGCTTGGCTATCGCTGCAAACAAAGATACTTCTCCCCGTCCATCCATTGTTCGTTACGTGGCTCAAGGCCATTAGGATAGCATAAGCCTCCGCTTGGAAAACGGATGCGTATGATCCTAAAGATGAGTGCAGTCGTATGTCGTCGTTCTCAACAAAGGCACCAGCACCAGAACCCTCGTCGGTTTTGGAGCCATCTGTGAAGATACGATAACAGTTCTTTCCAGGCTCAGATTCTGGAGCGAACCAGTCCTGAACCGAAGGAAAGCTGACTGAGTAATTTTGACGCAGTTTGAGCCTTGGGATCATCGTGTCAGACGGCATATCCATTAGACGTGGGGTCCAGTGGCACAATACTTAATAAACATATTTAATTGTTGTTACCTTTTTACCTTGCTATTACTTAGCTTTGTTACCTTGCTATTACTTAGCTTTGTTACCTCTCCAATGATTCGTGCTGTTGGGACTGTGCCGGCGGACTGATGATCTTCCGTCATTTGGCTGCCCTATTTATACTCCTTTTCCATTCTTGGTAACGTGTGCAGCCCATATAAAATTAATGCATGGTGAGATTTGCCATGCTATGGTTTAATAAAAACAACAATGTAATTACCTCATCACAGCTAAACCATATACGCGTTCGTCGCTGCAGTGTCGTGTGCAGCCCATAAGCAATGCACATTGTTGTTTTCCAATCGCTATCTCCCCTTTCCATTTACCTCTGCTGTGTGTACTTTGCCAGGTACACAGCTGCTGCTTAACACGAACAACAACTCGATTACCTCCCCGCAGCTAAACCATGACACGTGCGTTCATAGCTGCCATGTAGTGTGCAGCCCATATGCAATGTACCTTGTTGTTCATCACTCGCCATCTTCCCCTTGCCAATTACGTGTGTACTCTGCCTATTACACAGTTGTTGTTGCATAAAGCTCAGCCTACCATGCTGTAGTATACCAATATGGTGCTAAGCCATTTATCATTGCATACTTCATGCATTAGTATTTGGTGGAGCCCAGAAGGCTGCTTAGTAAAAATTCCCATTGCATACTTCAAGCATACTTCACTTGCACTGCATACTTCAAGCATGTAACTAAGCCACAAATGCTTCGTTACAATCCACAAGATGTTGTTGTGTTGCTAAACCAGCTTATGAAGAGCGGCCATTCTTCCGGGCGGCCACTAAATGTCACCTGATCTTTTGCCATTACTTGTCTGGCTGCCATTTGCTGCTTATTCGGTACCGGCTTTTCATTCGATGTGCCGTGGTCGAATTGGTTAGATGTTGGTAGATCGCGAGGTGGTGTTGCGTCACTGAGTGGTTCTATTGCCGATGGTTGAGAGACATGTGCCTTTAGATGTTGCATCGAAGTTTTAATCTGTGTTGCATTTCGCTGTACAGGTGTTGAGACGTTCTTGTGGTTGTAGGGGCCTTTTTGTTGTATTAAGTTGTTTTCCAACAGTGAGTTTTCTCCGTCACTTCTGGAATCAGATGAGTCTGACAATAGTTCCTCTAGCATGTCATACTTCTTTTTCAGAAACTCTCTGTCGCTTCGTTCCTTCATTTCCTTTTCTTCCTGCAGTTGTTGCAGCCGTAGTTCTCGTAGTTTTGACCTTGATGTTTTTTCAGCCTGCTTCGCTTCGGAGGTGGTGGAGTGTGGCGATAGGTCATGGGGTTGCGGACTCTTTTCTGGTGGTGGCATTGTAGAGGGTGCACCTTCGAGTGCGTGATCATTCGCGTTGCTCTTGGCATTATCGTTGACTGCTGTCGTTAAGCTACTTGTTGGTCGACACTTTGAGCACTGCCAATCGCTATTTGCAATTTCATTTGTTACCTCGACGCAAATATAGTGGTACCACTGATCGCAGATAACGCATTGTACCATATCGTCGTTGTCCGCTAGCTTGCAAGCTTTGCAATTGAAGGACAACTCGGGATGGTTCTTCTTTTTGGGCATACTTATAATATAATGCTTTAACTGAGGTAGAGAGTTCAAGGATTTTCTTTCGACTTTGTATATATTTATACATATATACGTATATACAGCAATATTTTTTAAGGATAAGGTAAAGGAAAAAGATTGGAATGACTTACCGTTTACTTTCGCATACTAGATGGTGATGCAGGCAGATGAGATGAATCTTAGTGGCGATGTCAGATGAAAATGGTAGTTCTGATGAATTTATGCGTATGCTAGGTGTTGGTGCACGGCAGATGAGATGAATCTTAGTGATGAAGATGATGGTTTGAGGATGATTGATGATGAGGTCTTCACGTAGATGTTTAATACAAAAAATTAAAGTATTGGGCGAGGCTAAATCTTGAGCATCCAAACATTACAAGACGTTTGTTCTTGGTTTTAAAAAGGAAGCTTTAATTTTCTAAAAGGATACATTAGTGTTAATATAAGTTAACTATAATTAATTATAGGTTTTTGTTTTTTCGTACTTGTAGTAAGCCCTTTTTAGTTTCTAAGTGATTTTTTGACTTCTCCTCCTCGTGCTTGTCGATCTCAGAAAAATGGAGAAAGATTTTCTAATATCCGTTTGGTGAAATGTCATTGTGATGTGCTGCCAAGTTGAGTATCGCCAAGTGATGTGCTGCCAAGTTGAGTGTAGTAGTAACACGTATACCAAAACATAAACAATGGTACTGCACGGAAACATCATGAACGCCACCATTTAGTTTTTCATTCAAAGTTGACAGTTTGAGGGGTTGTTTAGACAACTGTTGGAATGCATTATTTATAAATACGAAATTGGCTAAGGCTTGTCCAACTCCTTAGACACCATCTAGCTGGACAGCTGGACAGGGGGTGGGGGGTTTCCTCTCAACACCCTGGAGCTCGAGTTAAGGGACACGATCAAATTATGTAAGGTCGCCACAGTCAACAATTCTAGTATCAGACGACTAGGTCTAGACAGACATGTGATTCACTGTTAGACAGTGAATCAGCAAAATTTAATCCTTAAATTGTTTATTGGAAGAAACAATCACGGAACACACTTACGGTACCTACCTCTGATCAGAGGGAGCTCTTAGCAGAACCTCGCGGGTTGGCGGGTGACGATCTCGAGTAAACCCCATCCTAAACTACCATGTCGTAAAGTTGAAAAAATCAAATAGGCCTGGAGACATTCTTCAAAGCCATCGTTGCCAAATGATGTAGTAGAGGTGTGCCAAGTGTCTAGAGGACCACAAATACAAATAGTGTGAGCTCGGTAAAGCAAGGTTCGAAGATTAGAACCTGCTGAAATGCATTTTCTGCAGTAGAGACGGAAACACTGCCAATTATCAGGGCTTGTTGGTGACACCAAACCATTGATAAGTAAAAAAAAAAAACTCACACACAGCTATTATGGAAAAGAATAGGCAACCAATTCGTCCCATTCCAAGGAATGTCTATCCAGATCCAGAGGTCTCATTTGCCTAAATGGCGTTGATGGCTAAAAACACGGAGCACGGAGGAAACGCGGTACAACTTCCCCAGAAGGTGGTCGCACACCAGCTTTGCCAATGGCTGCTGTTAGTTAGTCAGAGGTGATTGTCACTCTCCCTATGATTCAGACACAAATGAGCGATAAATAATTTGTGCAGTGCCTTTGCCTGCGCAAGTTAGAGGTGAACGGTTGCGTTGCCGGAAAAGGCTTAGAAAGACGAACCATTTTCTTTGGGTTGTTAAAACACCAAAGCAACGTGCCGATTTATGTATGTTTACCGAAACTAAGCTAAACTAGCATCACAAGTTGACGAATTACACTTAATTTGATATACGTTGAGTGATATTTTTGATGTTGGCGATAAAGTCGGATCCCGCTTTTGCGATTTTAACGTTCCTTCGCTCTAAAACATTTTCATGAATATGCGTAATGTCGCAATGTGAACGTGGACAATTCTCTTGCTTGTCTCTTAAAAATTAAGGTCCTGAAAACCACAAGTCTGATTCGATCAGTGCAGACGGTCGCGCCCCACGCGATACTATGTCTGACGGATTTAAGTTTGAATCGATATGTCGTAATTCCTCTTGTATGGTAAAGACGCGATTAACAACGAACATTTTCCGTGTTGATGATTCTGCCGACAGCCAGGACATAACGATGGAAGAATGACGAAGGGACATAAGTCCCAACTTTTATTTTTGGGACTTATGTCCCACTCAAGTGAGACATAAGTCCCAAATCCATCTTAGGGTTCATGTCTCACTTAGATGGGACATAAGTCCCACAAGCAAAAGTTGGGACTTTTGTCCCTCCGAATATACTTTTTACAAGCTAAGATATTTTTTTCAGAAGCCCTTCTGAAAAGTTGTCTGAGTTTTTCTCAAATTCTTGAAGCTTCTTTTTCCAAAAAGCAAACTTACTACTCATTAGAAACTAAAGACATGGTTTTCTGGAATTAAGAGATATTACTTTACTTTTAGAAGTTATTAAAATTTTTTGAAAATATTATAAAGAGGAAAGGTTTGATTGTTTGTTTGTCTCGAATAGGCTCCGAAACTACTGCACGGATTTGAAAAATTCTTTCACCGTTGGAAAGCTACACCATCCCTGAGTGACATAGGCTATATTTAGTTTTCAAAAAAAAAAAAAAAAAAAAAAAATAGAGTTCCTTACCAAAACTCCGATAGCTAATAATTTTACTTCTTACTAATATTATAAAGACGAAAGGTTTGATTGTTTGTTTGTTTGTCTCAAATCGGTGCAGTAGTTTCGGAGCCTACAGGAGGTGGGTTTAAGATCACGAAACAATCATGCCACGCGGCTCACTCGCGCTTGTCGGGTCCCTTCCCTACTGAATGGTCGTGTGCGGAATTTAAAAAAACTGTCGCTTGATAATATTTTGTCGCTTGATAATAATTCGTTTAGTAGGTAACTAAACCCATTCAAAAAGTTATTTTCAGAACTAGACTCATATACATAGCACAGATATTGTACATTTAGTTATCCTAAGATAAATGACTTTTATGATTTAATTTTAATGAATGGTTAGTAGTTGTGTAGGGTGTATGTAGTGTTTTTTTCTTTTATCATTTTAAAATGCCCAAAAGATCAAGATCTCAACTTTCTAGAAACAATTCCCAGGCCAGGGCCAAAAAAATATGTCTAAATAAAGAATCTTCATCTGAAACTGAAAATCGTCTTTTAAGCAGGGTTGGCCGAATAAACTACACTACATTTACTACATCATTAACTAAGTACTTGTAGTTAATTCAATAAACTACACGCTTTATTTACTACAATTTGTTACGTTTGCTACATACACGTAGTAAATATGGAAAAACAGAATAGTTCAAGCTACGTCTGCTACATAATCTACATTTAACTACATTTAACTACATTTAACTACATAAACTACGTAGCAGACGTAACAAATGTAGTTTTTTCTTAAAAGTGATATTTCGGCCAACTCTGCTTTTAAGTCAGAGAGAATATTTGGCGCAATCGCGTGCCAGAGAGTCGAGTACCGAGCGTTCGCAAATCGCAACGGCTCGCTGAACAAAATGTGAGAACTTCTCGAGTCCGCGCGGGAGAGTCAAGTACTGAGCGTTTGCAGATGATCTACATGGCTTTCGCTTTCACATGGCTTCTGTAATACACAAACTATTTGATTGTGACGTGAAAGCAATTTGCTCCCTGGGACTCATAAGGGCAATGATTGTATAAGTTAACGTATGCTAATACCAAGAATTAGTTTACAATTAGTGCTGACTTAGATACCCAGAAAAGTATCTTATGAAATCGCGCAATGCTATCCACACACTTGCCATAGTGTTTACATCCCAACATCCGCCAAGAAGACGTCGATCGTCGACAGTCGTTGTTTACGCCAACTTTAACTTTTCCTAGAATCAATAGCTTAGGTTTTGCAGATGTGCAAATTGATCATCCACTGGATGAAATACTTTTATTTTCTTTATCTTTATCTTTTTTGCACATGATTGGCTTCTGTAGGTATCGTAAGAATTAGATTAGTTTTTGTAAGTTCAGTTCAATTTTGTATCTAGTGTCGAGCGGTAATCCACTTTGGATTGCCTAAGTCGAAATAAAGTTTTTTAAAAAATAAATTCGTGTCGAGAAATTATTAACTGGCGCCCGAGCAGCAGGGACCTAGGCTAAAGTCAAAGTATCGCGAATGAAAAAAAAAGTGTGTAACAGAAAAGTTTACTTAAAATACGCGCGTTTGGAAGCTTAGGTCCTGAACCTTCGAACGGAAAAAATAGTGAAGTGACAACAAAACGTAAAGTGACAACAAAACATATTTTTTGAAAAAAGTGAAGACGAAAAAGCAAAAAGCAAAGAAAATTTTTTTTTTAAAAGTGAAGAAACGAAAAAGCAAAAAAAAAAAAAAAATTTTTTTAAAGTGAAGAAACAGAAAGCAGGACAGAAAGCAGCACGTAAAGCAGCACAAAAAGTAGCAGACAAAAGATGGAAAAATTAGGCAGAAGCAGCTTCAACTCCAGCATCATAATTTTATGCATGTAAGATGAATTATTATTAAGAATTGGAAAAAAAAATTTATTATTGAGTGGAAAATTTTTTTATCAGAAAAGAAAAGAAAAAAATTAAAGAAATGGGTTTTAATAATATGAAACAAAAAAGTTTTACTTATCTAGAATTGTGAAATAAACAGGAAATTGAAAAGTAATTTTTAAGTGAAGCAATTGAGAAAAAAATAAAAAGAAATTAAAAATAAAAATTAAGAAATAAAATAAAAGAAAGGGTTGATTGAACAAAACAGAAAATAATTAAAAGAAAAAATTGAATTAAGGAAGTGAACGATGGAAAATTAAGAAATAAAATAAAGAAGGAAAAGTTAATTCTAATAAAAGAAACTATAATTTTTTTTTAAATATGGCAAAAAAATTAGAAGACGTGCAAAAAACAAAACCAAAAACTCTAACATTAGAGGAAAAAATTAAACTTATCCAAAAAGTTTTTGGAATAAATAATTAATAAAGAAAAAAAAAAATAATAGAAAATTAAAAAAGTTTTTGAAAGTCTAGAAGTTCAAGTTTGAAAAAATTATTTTTTCCAAGAGAATTTAATGAGAGTTAAAGAAATATTAAAGAAAAATTTAAAAAAAAAATAAAGGTAAATTACAAGCTCGTTCTAAGAATATGCCAGACCTTCGCTCAGGAGCATCAATTGATCCTACGGGAAGCAAATCGGCAAACCCTACAGAGCAGATTGCAACTAGTTCTGCTGTTAAGCAAAGTTCCACTACAATGGCTACTAACACGAACAAGCCAGTTGAGTTAGATGCATCCTATGCAGAAGCTAATCAAATTACAGGGTCAATCCCTGGATTGGATGCTATAATAGCATCAGTTGTTAATCAAGTGTTGGACATTAGAGGTCCTATGTTGGTACAGCAAGTACTCAACCCGAACGGTGATAACTTCGCTGGTGTAGACCAGAGAATCGCCCCAGAACATAGAGATCGGCTTGACGATATGGATAAAATTCCAGACGTTGTCGGATGTCTTAGAACATTCGCTGGTAATCCAGGCGAGTACAGTTCTTGGAAAAAAAGTGTCGATCGTATCCTCGACATGTACGAACCGTTGAGGGGTACACCAAAATTTTACGGCATTCTAAATGTCATAAGAAACAAAATCGTCGGAAATGCGGACATGGCATTGGAGTCCTACAATACTCCACTTGACTGGAATTCTATTTCCAGATGCCTGGCATTACATTATGGCGATAAGAGGGATCTAAGCACTTTAGAATTCCAAATGATGTCCCTTGTACAAGGGAATAAGTCAACTCAAGACTTTTATCAATTGGTAAATAAACACCTTTCTCTAGTAATAAACAAAATTCATTGCTTAGATGCTAGTCCTGACGCCATGCGTTTATTAACGCAAACATATAGAGACAAGGCTTTGGATACCTTTATCCGAGGACTTAGAGGAGACTTACCTCGTCTGCTTGGCATCAGAGAACCATTAGATCTCCCACATGCTTTGAACTTGTGTTTGAAGCTAGAAAATCAACACTATCGCACAAATCAGTTTAATGGTCATCAGGGGGCAGTAAGGAAATATGAAAGTCAGCCTCCTCCCTTCCAAGCAAAGAGACCATTTAACGCTCCTTGGCAACAACCTGCACGGTTTCACCAACCATCGAATAACTTTTCGGTTCCTAATCAGAGCTTCCCAAGAGCTCAGGTAAAACAGGAACCACTGTTTGATAACAATCAAACTCGATCCGCAAATTTCCAACCAAGATCTTCCAACAATTCACAACAATTTGCTGGGAGAAATTGGCAAAATAATTCGCAACCTCGTCCTGTTAATTTTCAGCCAAGATATCCGAATTATCAAGGTTCACAAACAAGGACAACTAATTTACGACATACTCCCTCAGGAAACTTTCACATAAATACTGAGGAGTATAATCATAGTAAAAATAATGATCAAAACACAATTGAAAAACCTACAGGTAATGAAGGAATCGATTTTATAGATATTAATTTTATTGTTGCAGATGCTTTATCGCGACCACCTCAAGAAACTGAAATAAATTCTCTAACACCAACTGATACAGATCTTAGTGGCGAGAACTCCTCTCAAATTAAAATTCAATGCGTAGAAATACCCGTAAACGTTTTCCGAAATCAATTAGTTTTTAAAATTGACGAAGGAAGCTATCACGAAACACAATCTCCTTTTGCAAATTTCAGAAGGCATATCATTACAGAACCAAATTACACAAAAGAGAAACTAATAGGAATTTTTAAAAGGTTCTTAGACCCGGCTGTAATAAATGGATTGTCAATTCCTGAAAATATAAAAAGCATAATTCAAGAGATATGTCTCTTACATTTTTCTAAATATAAAATTAGGTTTACACAGCCTCTAGTGGCAGATATTCAATCTATAGAAAGACAAGAAGAGATAGTTATTGAAGCCCATGGAAGAGCACATCGCGGACCAGATGAGAATAAAAAACAGATCTTAGAAAATTTTTATTTTCCTAGTATGACACAGAAAATTAAACAAATAACAAAAAACTGTTTAGTATGTAAAGAAAATAAGTACGAACGACACCCCAACAATCCTTTATTAAGTGAAACCCCCATTCCAACACATCCCGGTCATACAGTACATATAGATATTTTCTCAACTGAAAGACGGTTAGTCCTTACAGCTATTGATAAGTTTACCAAATTTGCTATAAGCAAACCAATTAAATCAAAATCCACTGAAGACGTGAGGAGTCCCTTACGTGAAATAGTATTTCAATTCGGTGTTCCCAAGTGTATGATTTTTGATAATGAAAAGTCTTTCAATTCAGCCACAATCCTTTACATGCTGAAAGACGAACTCAAAATTAATGTCTTTACGACACCTCCATACAAAAGTGAAGTGAATGGACAAATCGAACGTTTCCATTCTACTTTGGCAGAAATTATGCGATGCCTCAAAAAGGATACAATTAATAGAAGTTTTGAGGAATTGTTAGAAAGAGCTGTTAACGAATACAACCACACATTTCACTCTACTACGAAAAAAAGACCAGTCGATCTTTTCTTTGGTCGAACAGTTAGTTTTAGTCCTGGAGATTGCGAAAAAACACGTCTAAATAATATAGAAAAATTAGCACAAAAACAGAAGAAGGATCTTAAGTTTCATAATAAGAAAAGGCAAACTTTTAAAGATTATAGTCCAGGAGAAGTAGTTTACGTTAAACGCAACAAAAGAGTAGGATCAAAATTAAGTAAATGTTATTTCAAGGAAAACGTAAAGGAAAATTTTAAATCTACAATAAAAACAAAGTCTGGGAGAATAGTACATAAGAGTTTCATCCGAAATTAAAAACCATTAGTAAAGTTTTTTGAACATAACAAATCGTATTCAAAATAATATCAAGTTATTTCTTATTTTGATTTTTCTTTTAGATTAATGATAATATCGCCATGCCTTGGTAATGTTCAGATATTAGATTATTCTAATTCGCAAGCAGTAACATTTGGCATAGGAACTGCAAAGTTCCAAACAGGAACTTTTCGTCTTATTCATGTCATTGACTTAGAGTCTTATGAGACTACAATTAATAATCTCGAAAGTAAAATGAAACAACATTTAAACACAGACAACCCTCTTTATCCTTTCCTAGTACATGAAATTTCTGTGCTAAGGACACATATTAAAAGATTAAAGCCCAAACCAAGGAAGACAAGATCTATTGATATACTGGGTAAAACATGGAAATGGATTGCAGGAAGTCCTGACCGTGACGATCTTGTAATTTTAACTGATAAAATAAATAACATTTTGGAAAACAATAGTAAACAAGTAATCATAAACAGATTGGCCTTGGAAAGAATAAACCAAATTTCAAATATAACAAATCATGTTATCAAAGTAATTAAAGAAGGTGTAACTATCACCGATGAATTGTCATTAAACATAAAATTCCAACTCGAAGTTATTAAAGAGGAAATAATTAATGTAGAATATGCCATGCATTGGGCCAAAGTTGGACTCATAAACTCATTTCTATTAGATGATAAGGAAATGAATATTGTTAATCAGATATTGGAAAAAAACAAATTTCCGTTTATTAATATAGAAGAAGCTATCGAATTGTCAACTTTGAAGATAGCAGCAAGTAATACAAGCATAATTTATATAATAGGTATCCCTATATCTGAAGAAGCCATGTGTAATATTGTATTAGTAAAACCAACTAAAATGAAAAATATTATGAGTAAAATAAATTTTGATAAAGTAATGAATTGTAATAGTAAATTATACGGAATTAAGAAAGATTGTAACAGTTTTAATAATATCTATTTATGTAACGATAATAATTTGGTAGAGTTAGAAAAAGATGACTGCATAACTACACTGCTGAGCGGCCAACACCCATCATGCGTAAAAACGACTAGTCTCCACATTCCATCCGTAGAAGAAATAACACCTGGAATACTTTTCTTGAACCAGTATAATGGTTCCATCTTGATAGATAGCGATATCACAAACGTCACCGGAACATTTGTTATTCACTTTGTGAACACAACAATTACTGTTGGTAACAGAACCTATCACTCAAAGGAAATCTCTGGATTTAAACCATTACCAGCGATTTTACAACCAAATACAATCAATAGCGCTTATGAAGAAATTCTCAGTCTGGAATCCCTAAAAGAATTACATATAAACAACACTAAGGAAATAGAGCAGCTAAGAGACGAAAACCATGTCAAACATATCACTAGCTTCAGTGTATCATCTATTATAATCCTGGCAGTTATCGCAATATTTCTCGTAAAATGTCGAAATTTACGTAGACCATCTTTAACTCCTGTTTCGATCAGCTTAACCAAAATGTCAACAGCTGAGGCAACTTCAACTAATTATTCTCACATTTCACCAGCACTCGAAGAAGGCGAGAAAGAGGTGTCAAAAACCTTACAAGAAATAGCAGAGGACCCAATTCAGGAGCCACAGACAAAAAAATCCAAAGCCACCAGAATAAGCCAAATACCTTTCTTCTAACATCAAACGAGGACGTTTGAAATTAAAAGGGGGAAGAGTTAACGTATGCTAATACCAAGAATTAGTTTACAATTAGTGCTGACTTAGATACCCAGAAAAGTATCTTATGAAATCGCGCAATGCTATCCACACACTTGCCATAGTGTTTACATCCCAACATCCGCCAAGAAGACGTCGATCGTCGACAGTCGTTGTTTACGCCAACTTTAACTTTTCCTAGAATCAATAGCTTAGGTTTTGCAGATGTGCAAATTGATCATCCACTGGATGAAATACTTTTATTTTCTTTATCTTTATCTTTTTTGCACATGATTGGCTTCTGTAGGTATCGTAAGAATTAGATTAGTTTTTGTAAGTTCAGTTCAATTTTGTATCTAGTGTCGAGCGGTAATCCACTTTGGATTGCCTAAGTCGAAATAAAGTTTTTTAAAAAATAAATTCGTGTCGAGAAATTATTAACTTATATGGGTGTCCGTGTGGTTCAATGTGATAGCAGAGACGTTGAAGTTCTTCTCGGTCCTGGTTTTTGTCTCAAGCTAACAACTTGGATAGACCGGTTCATGCTGCAACCGAAAATAGTGATACCGACAATGGCTGGCTAACACAATTATAGTGTGTAAGACTCAGAGCACAGTGGCAAAAAACACAGAAATTAAAATAAAATGGGCACGACGCGACGCTGGGTCGTCGAACTTGCGGTTGTGTGCGAAGTACAATATCAAAGTCTTGAGTCTGAGTACAAGGTCTTACGATCTTCATAATATATTTTGGTACAGGATTGCCAACTTAACATTAATTATGTAAATTGAATACAATCACAAAAAATATTGAAAATCTAAAAATGCCACTATTTATTTTAAAATTGATAGAGCAATTTTAAAAAAATTGGTTTTTTATTTTTAAATTTTTTAAAAAAATTAGTTTTTCTTCTTTTTACTTCTTTGATATAACACTTTGTTAGAATCGTGTGAGCCATTAACGAGAAGCCCGGTCAAAAAAAACCGGTACTATGGGAGGTACCGTTTTTAGACTTTTTCCGAAAAAATTTTTACATCATAAGAAAGACTTTTAAAAAATAACCCTTCGTATAAAATTGTATCGAAATCGTTGTAGCCGTTTTCGAGAAAAATAAGTATTATCATATCTGTTGTATGGCAGGAACCGTTATTTCAAGATCTAGAGACTAACTTCCAAACACCATCTGTAGGCCAGCGTACTGCACAACAAAAAGAAAAGCGGAATATTCCGACTACGTTTCAGTCTCGTCATTTTTGTATCTGATTTTTATTTTCTGCAGCGTAGTAGGCTTTAGATTTAAAAAAGTCATAAAGACATGGAGGATCTAGAGATCCATTGACCTCAACTCCAAAAATTAGCGTTTCGCCCAGGTACGACAGTGGGCTCATCAGTTAGATGCTGTCATACCCTTCTAAGACGCAAATTTTTGGTCGGATTCTACCGACACTTATAAAATTCAAAACATTGGCATGATGTGAATTTTATATTAACTGATGAGCCCACTGTCGTACCTGTGCGAAACGCTAATTTTTGGAGTTGAGTTCAATGGATCTCTAGATCAGTGTTTTTCAATCTTTTTGAAATCGCGACCCCTTTACAGGTTGAAATATTCTGGTGACCCCCTCTCGTCACCTCTGTCAAGCTGGTGAAGTGACTTTCTCGGATCGGAACAAAATTTTGTGTAATTTAGTTGCTAATTATTTGCTAATTAATTGCTAAGAAATTAATTTTTTTGCTCCTCCCGTTTAATTATAAAAATTCACATTTCCAGCTTGACGTCAAGCTGGCAAAGCAAATTTTTCAGGAAAGGTTAAGAGACCGGGTGTTTTCACCATATTTTTTTGCTAATTATTTGCTCTAAAAAAACAAAAAAAAATAATTTTTTGCTAATTAAAAAAAAATTTCTTAATTTTTTTTTTTTGAAAATTGACTTTTTTATATTTTTATCTACTATTTATTTGCTCTTCGTAAAAACAAAAAAATTTTTTTTTGCTCTTCCCGTTTACCTATAAAAATTCACATTTCCAGCTTGACGTCAAGCTGGCGAGGCAATTTTTTCAGGAAAGTTTTAGAGATCGGGTCTTTTCACAAGATTTTTTTGCTATTTTTTTGCTCTAGGAAAATTAAAACCAAAATTTTTTTTGTTGTTTAAAAAAATTTTAAAAAATTTTTTTTTTTATTTTTTTTTTTTTTTGCAAACATTTTCTTAGCATATTCCTTTTTTTGCTATTTAATTGCTCTACGAAAAATAAAACAAATTTTACAAAAAATTATTTTTATTTTTTTCGAAATTTTTTCTTTTGTTGCTAACAAATTTTTAGCATTTTCTTTTTTTGCTATTTAATTGCTCTACGAAAAATAAAACAAAACTTTGTTTTGCTGACTACAAAAAATTATTTTTATTTTTTTAAAAATTTTTTTCTTTTGTTGCTAACAAATTTTTAGCATTTTCTTTTTTTGCTATTTAATTGCTCTACGAAAAATAAAACAAAACTTTTTTTTGCTGACTACAAAAAATTTTTTTTTATTTTTTTCAAAATTTTTTTCCTTTGTTGCTAACAAATTTTTAGCATTTTCTTTTTTTGCTATTTAATTGCTCTACGAAAAATAAAACAAAACTTTGTTTTGCTGACTACAAAAAATTATTTTTATTTTTTTAAAAATTTTTTTCTTTTGTTGCTAACAAATTTTTAGCATTTTCTTTTTTTGCTATTTAATTGCTCTACGAAAAATAAAACAAAACTTTTTTTTGCTGACTACAAAAAATTTTTTTTATTTTTTTCGAAATTTTTTCTTTTGTTGCTAGCAAATTTTTAGCATTTTCTTTTTTTGCTATTTAATTGCTCTACGAAAAATAAAACAAAACTTTTTTTTGCTGACTACAAAATTTTTTTTTTATTTTTTTCAAAATTTTTTCTTTTGTTGCTGACAAATTTTTAGCTTTTTCTTTTTTTGCTATTTAATTGCTCTACGAAAAATAAAACAAAACTTTTTTTTGCTGACTACAAAATTTTTTTTTTTATTTTTTCAAATTTTTTTCTTTTGTTGCTAACAAATTTTTAGCATTTTCTTTTTTTGCTATTTAATTGCTCTACGAAAAATAAAACAAAACTTTTTTTTGCTGACTACAAAAATTTTTTTTTTATTTTTTCAAATTTTTTTCTTTTGTTGCTAACAAATTTTTAGCATTTTCTTTTTTTGCTATTTAATTGCTCTACGAAAAATAAAACAAAACTTTTTTTTGCTGACTACAAAAAATTTTTTTTATTTTTTTCGAAATTTTGTTGCTAACAAAAAATTTGTTAGCAACAAAAGAAAAAAATTTGAAAAAATAAAAAAAAAATTTTTGTAGTCAGCAAAAAAAAGTTTTGTTTTATTTTTCGTAGAGCAATTAAATAGCAAAAAAAGAAAATGCTAAAAATTTGTTAGCAACAAAAGAAAAAAATTTGAAAAAATAAAAAAAAAATTTTTGTAGTCAGCAAAAAAAAGTTTTGTTTTATTTTTCGTAGAGCAATTAAATAGCAAAAAAAGAAAATGCTAAAAATTTGTGAGCAACAAAAGAAAAAATTTCGAAAAAAATAAAAATAATTTTTTGTAAAATTTGTTTTATTTTTCGTAGAGCAATTAAATAGCAAAAAAAGGAATATGCTAAGAAAATGTTTGTAAAAAAAAAAAAAAAATAAAAAAAAAAATTTTTTAAAATTTTTTTAGACAACAAAAAAAATTTTGGTTTTAATTTTCCTAGAGCAAAAAAATAGCAAAAAAATCTTGTGAAAAGACCCGATCTCTAAAACTTTCCTGAAAAAATTGCCTCGCCAGCTTGACGTCAAGCTGGAAATGTGAATTTTTATAGGTAAACGGGAAGAGCAAAAAAAAAATTTTTTGTTTTTACGAAGAGCAAATAAATAGTAGATAAAAATATAAAAAAGTCAATTTTTCAAAAAAAAAAAATTAAGAAATTTTTTTTTAATTAGCAAAAAATTATTTTTTTTTGTTTTTTTTTAGAGCAAATAATTAGCAAAAAAATATGGTGAAAACACCCGGTCTCTTAACCTTTCCTGAAAAATTTGCTTTGCCAGCTTGATCTACAGATGTTTCTGACTCTGCACAGTTTGTCATAAAGACATGGAGGATCTAGAGATCCATTGACCTCAACTCCAAAAATTAGCGTTTCGCCCAGGTACG
Organism: Melanostoma scalare; assembly: GCA_949752695.1. NCBI lineage: Eukaryota > Metazoa > Arthropoda > Insecta > Diptera > Syrphidae > Melanostoma > Melanostoma scalare. The sequence continues at coordinate 61,868,104 of OX456986.1, forward strand.
ACAGTGGGCTCATCAGTTAGATGCTGTCATACCCTTCTAAGACGCAAATTTTTGGTCGGATTCTACCGACACTTATAAAATTCAAAACATTGGCATGATGTGAATTTTATATTAACTGATGAGCCCACTGTCGTACCTGTGCGAAACGCTAATTTTTGGAGTTGAGTTCAATGGATCTCTAGATCAGTGTTTTTCAATCTTTTTGAAATCGCGACCCCTTTACAGGTTGAAATATTCTGGTGACCCCCTCTCGTCACCTCTGTCAAGCTGGTGAAGTGACTTTCTCGGATCGGAACAAAATTTTGTGTAATTTAGTTGCTAATTATTTGCTAATTAATTGCTAAGAAATTAATTTTTTTGCTCCTCCCGTTTAATTATAAAAATTCACATTTCCAGCTTGACGTCAAGCTGGCAAAGCAAATTTTTCAGGAAAGGTTAAGAGACCGGGTGTTTTCACCATATTTTTTTGCTAATTATTTGCTCTAAAAAAAACAAAAAAAAATAATTTTTTGCTAATTAAAAAAAAATTTCTTAATTTTTTTTTTTTTGAAAATTGACTTTTTTATATTTTTATCTACTATTTATTTGCTCTTCGTAAAAACAAAAAAATTTTTTTTTGCTCTTCCCGTTTACCTATAAAAATTCACATTTCCAGCTTGACGTCAAGCTGGCGAGGCAATTTTTTCAGGAAAGTTTTAGAGATCGGGTCTTTTCACAAGATTTTTTTGCTATTTTTTTGCTCTAGGAAAATTAAAACCAAAATTTTTTTTGTTGTTTAAAAAAATTTTAAAAAATTTTTTTTTTTATTTTTTTTTTTTTTTGCAAACATTTTCTTAGCATATTCCTTTTTTTGCTATTTAATTGCTCTACGAAAAATAAAACAAATTTTACAAAAAATTATTTTTATTTTTTTCGAAATTTTTTCTTTTGTTGCTAACAAATTTTTAGCATTTTCTTTTTTTGCTATTTAATTGCTCTACGAAAAATAAAACAAAACTTTGTTTTGCTGACTACAAAAAATTATTTTTATTTTTTTAAAAATTTTTTTCTTTTGTTGCTAACAAATTTTTAGCATTTTCTTTTTTTGCTATTTAATTGCTCTACGAAAAATAAAACAAAACTTTTTTTTGCTGACTACAAAAAATTTTTTTTTATTTTTTTCAAAATTTTTTTCCTTTGTTGCTAACAAATTTTTAGCATTTTCTTTTTTTGCTATTTAATTGCTCTACGAAAAATAAAACAAAACTTTGTTTTGCTGACTACAAAAAATTATTTTTATTTTTTTAAAAATTTTTTTCTTTTGTTGCTAACTTTTGTTGTTTTTACGAAGAGCAAATAAATAGTAGATAAAAATATAAAAAAGTCAATTTTTCAAAAAAAAAAAATTAAGAAATTTTTTTTTAATTAGCAAAAAATTATTTTTTTTTGTTTTTTTTTAGAGCAAATAATTAGCAAAAAAATATGGTGAAAACACCCGGTCTCTTAACCTTTCCTGAAAAATTTGCTTTGCCAGCTTGATCTACAGATGTTTCTGACTCTGCACAGTTTGTGGTATTTGTGCGCTTTGAATCAGATGACATTATCACGGAAGAAATCTTATTCCTGCAAACAAAAGTGGCCAGTGTTTGTACGATATATTTTTGGAAAGCACTTGCAACTACGATATTGATTGGAAAAAATGTATCGCAATTTATAGCGATGGCGCTAAAGCTATGACTGGCAAAAGTAGCGGACTCATTGCCAAACATATCCTGGACACACAGGCATATCTCCATCGACAGGCTCTATCTGCTGAGGAAGTACCTTCTGATTTAAATGACGTGCTCTGCTCATGGAGATAAGAAAATTTGTGAATTATATCAAAGGCAAACCTTTGCAAACCCGGCTATTCAGAATCGTTTGTGAAGATGTGGGCTCGCTTCATCAAAATATCCTTTATCACACGGAGGTCAGGTGGCTATTCAAAGGAAAGGTATTAACAAGAGTTCTTGAACTGAGAGCCGAATTGTTAGTGTTCTTAAAAGACGCAAAATCTGAACATGCGTATCGTTTTTCTGATCCTATTTGGCTCTTGAAATTAGCCATTTTGGCAGATCTTTTAAGCCACCTTAACAATTTAAACAAGAACCTTCAAGGAAGAAAAGAAAATATTTTAACTGCCGAAGATAAAAAAGCAAAACAATATGTTTGAGTCTTTTTTTGCAATACGGGCTCACATTCCTTGTATGATACAGAACTAGCATAATTTATCATCGAAGCTTTTGACATACTTTACGGATGTATACTCTGAAGCTAACAATGGGCGTCCTTTTGGACAAATCAATAGATCTGGCTGATGTCACCACAAAAACGAAAGAATGTCTTCTAGATGGCATGCTTAAAATGGAATTTTGTTCGTGTTAACGTATTTTGGATGAAAAGAAAACGCGAATATCCAGAGCTGGCAAGGGAAGCTCTTATTGGTGCCATTCGCCACTTCATATCTGTGTAAACTGACATTTTCTTCAATGGTAGACATTAAAATTAAGAAGAGGAATAGGCTGCAATTAGAAAATGATTTAATTATTAACGTTTCAAAAATAGCACCACAATTTGTTAAACTTTTGAAAAATAAACAAGCGCATCCTTCTCACTAAAATTGTGTTTTTGTTGTGTTAGGTAAGGTTGATTGGAAGTAGCAGCCAATGAGTAATGCCATTGTGATACCACAGAAATCAGCAAGTTAATCACCTAGTGATCTCAGAAACCCGATGTAAGATTAACGAGCTGATCACCCATTTATCTTCTATTACGGGACTAGCCGGTTAATCACCCGCTAGTCGAACCACGCGGAACTTTTAATGTATTTCGAAAAACTGTTAAGGTCTATGTAAGCTAAGTCGCTAGTATCATCGAAGAAGAATTCACAGAGATGAGTTTTCCTCCTATGAAGTAGTGCAGGGCATGAGCAAAGAAGGTGCTGAACGGTCTCTTCCTTTTCTTCGTCCATGCAGCTGCTGCAGAAATCATTGGAAAACACACCAAGCCTTTTGGCCTGTCTTCCTATTAGCCAGTGTCCTGTAAGAACACCTATGGTGGAACCTAGATACAGGCGGTTCAGGGCTAACAAACTATTTGAGCGTTTGTTGTGTTCAAACCCCTACTTTTTCTTTAAGTCAGCGACCCCCCGAGTAAGACTTCACGATCCCCCTAGGGGTTGCGACCCACAGATTGAAAAACACTGCTCTAGATCCTCCATGTCTTTATGACTTTTTTTAAAATCTAGTTCAACTCCTGGTAAAAAACAATAACAAAACTTTTTTGTTTATGACATGCAAAAAACAAGACAAAAGACTTGTAGATTTTGAAAGCATTTGAGCAAAGTGTGGAAGAAACTAGGGTAAAGGTGGAGATAATGACCCCACTCCCGGAGGGGGAAGGGTAAGGTTGGGAGTGGTAGGGGGCGCACCAATAAAAACCGCCAAGTGCAAACAGGTATTTATTTTGTTTATTAAACTCAGCTGTGGTTTATTTTATTAAATCAGAATGAGTCTCCATTAGCGTAACCGTCAAGCCAATCAGCGGCATTAAAAAAAAAAAAATTAAGAACACAAAAAGCAAAAAAAAAAACACGAATACAAATATTTTAATACATGGGTGTATTTTTTTTGAGTGGGGTGAGTGCCACCTGCTTCCACTTCCAGATTGTTTTGAGGGTCATCCAATAGCCCCTCCAACTTTTCCCCACCCCGAAACAATTCCTGTAAATTTTATAAGGTTGGTTAAATTTCGTGAAATGGGGGGGGGGTAACTTGAGGGGGTGTAACTTGAGGGGGTAACTTGATGGGGGGTGACCGCTGCCTGTTTGCTTTTGGAGGTTGTTGTGGGGCACCACCCACCACCCCCAGCCTTATCGCACCCCCTTCGGGGGTGAGGTCATTTTCTACACCTTTCCCGAATCTAGATACTACGATATTAAACTAAAACTGTCTACTGAACATTCTACGTAGTACTCCACCAAAACTTGAATCAACTCTAGCTATATTCAAGATTGTTTTGCCTCATGCCACATTTCTTAGAAAAACGAAACAACTGAATGACATTGTTAAAATTTCAAACCAATATTCCATTCTCCCTTTTGCAAAAACTCCTTTCATTCAGAAGAAACCTGACCTCTAGCGTATATATCGAAGAAACAAACACGACTGAAATGAAAGAACTAAATATCTAGGCCCAAACATCTGTAGCTTTATTTTTTTTATATAAAAATACACATATATCTGCATTTACTTAAACATTTGCCATGTCATCATGCTTTGCATATCCTTTATCCTTGACTTTGACTAAAATTAGCATTTCATTGAAATTCCATTTCGGCGTCCGCTCTGTGTTGCGCTGCTGCGTTGCATGTACATTAAGAGTGCTGGCAGGACTATTAAGGGCTTGTCACAGCACTGCGACACTAAAAGTCGGAAAGTAAATCGGGTTTGAAATTGAAAAGAATAGTTTTCTATTTTTCTTGTGACTATGTCCTTCCGCCCTCAGTACACATATTAAGCTAAGGATGTAACTAATGATCCTTGTCACAAAAAGGAAAGGAATGTACGCGCGCTGCTGCTGCTTCTTTTCTTCGCAGCACTGTATGCGGATGTGTAGGCATTTCCTTTTTGTCATTTACATTTTTTTATTTCTTGCATTCATTTTACAGGGAGTAAGAGTCACACAAGACTCAAGAACTGAATAAAGGACGAGTCGATGCAAATGCAATAAATCAATTGGGAAGTTTTCCTTGCTTTGAGTTCAATTAATGTTCATGATGTTCGTGGCAGGATAATATGGGGTATCCATTGACAATCCATTTCTATTCATTTTTCTTTCTCTACACACATAGCTTGCCTTCCCCTGACTGCAAGACGACGGCATTCTTCAAAGCTTGGAGCAGAAGATTCTATAATTGAACTGACATTAACAATAGAGAATATATACGCCATGGAATTCGTATTGTATGTAAAATAATAGTTCCTTAGAGGAGAATTGGAAAATTTATTGAAAGGGAGTCTAAAAAAAATTCACATACGGGTCACGCTCGCTCCAGCTTGCTTATATTCATTTACTTTACTCAACCTCAATTTGTGTATTTTAGTCAAAAAAGCAAAGACGTGTCAGTGCGTGGAACGAAGTTCGTTACACTTTGACATAAACACCCCCGTTAATAGTCTCCCGATTAATCACATAGATTTCTTTACTTTGTTTTGGAAAATCTAAAAAAACTATTGCAAGAATTGAAATTCAAAAATTATGATCCAACGAAAAAAAAACTTATTCGTTTTGGAAAAATAAAAATTCAAACCAAAAAAAAAAAAAAAAAGAAATCAAAGAAGCCAACAAGAATATCAATTCAAATCACCAAATTTGCAAATTTCGAGTCTTCATATCTAAAGTTAAGGAGGAATATCCTATTCAAGGTGTGTAGAGGATCCGCTATTAAGACCATAGGTATCACTGGTGGGCGAAATACTAGCATGAACTAAATGAATCACTAAATGAGAATCACTGCTACAAAATCAGCTCAGACGAACTGTCAGCATAAAGTATCTATGAACTCGTACAAATCATGAATCATGTGAGAATAACAAATCATGAACGGGATATCCTTACTCGCACCATTGCTATTACAAGGAAGTCGTTCAAGTCAAAATCAGTTCCTCGGTGTTGGCAATTGATGAAGATTAATAGAACAATACCATCTGCAAAGTTATGACTGACTGCTTGAATCTCAGTGGCCTGCCAGAACTAATTGGGAAAGTCAAAGTCAACCGTGCCGATCTGCTACCGAACGCGTAAACACGCACCGTGCCAAGTGTCCGGTGTCTGCTTACCATTCCCCCGTTCACTTAATAATAAAGCAATAGATTTCTTACCCCCAAAAAATAATTACACCAAAAAAACAATAAAACAAACGTAAAATCAATAATCAATAATCTTATCCTCCGCCGCGCCGTGATTAAAACACATACTGTGAAAAAGTGATCAAGTTTCTTGTGCAAAAATTATTCAGTGCGCTGTGCTGCAAAAATTCAATTAAAGCAAAAAAAAAAAAAAAGCTCATCAATAGACCAAACACTGTGCATATACCTCCTTACCTTCTCCTCCCCCACACCACTCTCATAGTCTTAGTGACGGCACACATTTCTTCGATTTGATAATTTCTTATCTTATCTGGGTGGTGTGTGCCTGTGCAGTCAATGAGACTGTGGGTTTGCTAGGCGGATAGTGAGATCAACGGTGTTGATCCCGTTGGTGAACCAAAATCGAATTGCTTGCTGGGCTTAACACCGCTAGTAATTTTTTTTTTTGGTTTCCCAATAAGTTTTGCACTTGTTGATTTTACTTAGATAGCGTCTGCGTTCGATATTTTGTTTTGTGTGTTTTTGTGAATGGTGATGTCGGGTAAATTTCGGGTCGATTTTAGCAACATTAGGGGGTTGCGATCGAATTTCTTTGCTGTGTACGCTCACACTGCAAAATGCAGGCCAGCTGTTTTGGCACTAAGTGAAACACAGGTGGGTGTTGGTTCTGATCCCTCAGAATTCAACCTGCCTGGATATAGCTTAGTGCCACTATTCTTTTCCTCCCATGGCCTCGCCGTTTATGTTCGAAATGATATTGCTTACCAGCTTCTACCACAATACGGCCTTTGTTCTAATACGAACTTTAATTTCATGTGGTTAAAATTCACCGTCCGTAAGCATATCATTCACTATTGTTTTATTTACAGAAGCCCCAATTTAGATAGCTATTCAACCTCTAACGAGTTTGATGCGCTATCTGACTCCATCATAAGAATTATTTCCCTTTATCCCCACACTGAAATCGCAATTGCGGGTGATTTCAATGTACACAATTCTGGTTGGCTTCGACAATCTGGCCAGACAACATCCGAAGGATGTTGAGATCTTCGCTGAGTTTAACGAATTAACTCAACTTGTTGATGAGCCCACTAGGGTTCCAGATATTGAAGGCCATGTGGCCAACACTCTAGACTTATTTCTCACTCCTCATCCCTAAAAATATAGGGTTATAGTATCATCTCCTTTAGGCAATTCGGACCATTGTGTCATATCGGTAGATTTTTCGTTCTCCGTCACGGTAACAAAAGAGAAAGTCCCCAAAAGAACTGTAGGTATGGCAATACGAGAAAGCCAACTGGGACGGCCTGAATAATTTCTTTCGAAATTTTAATTGGTCATTGTGCTTTCTCGACGGAAACGTTGATGCATCAGCTGATATGATATCTAACGTTATTCTCAACGGCATGAGAAATTTTGTTCCTCACAGAACAAAAAGCATCATCCCCAAAGAGAATTCGTGGTTTGATTCAAGCTGTAAAGAGGCGATTAGGGATCGAGAAAGTAGTTTTCGAAAATTTAAAGACAACCCGACTGTAGAAAACCGAAATTTGTTCAAACGGGCTAGAAATATCTGTAATGCTCAAATACAAAGGACTAAGTTTTTACATGTCCAAAAAGTAAGGCAAAAAATACTATTGTGTCCAAAAGGAAGTAAAAACTTTTGGTCTTTTGTGAAGAACATTAAGAACTCGACCACGTCATCGGTCCCAACGCTCGTCTTCAATGACAAAGCCAATTTGCTAGCAGCTCAATTTGCTGCCAACTCGACACTTCCTCATAGCATATTGGCTCCGCCTGAGCTCGATTCTGCAAATTCTTTGATGAAGCAGATATTTTTTCGAACTCGCTCGGTTGCGAGAGTCCTCAAAGATCTCAACATACATAAATCCGCTGGTCCAGATGGTATCCCCGCCGTTATTCTGAAGAGGTGTTCTTCTACGCTGGCAAAACCACTACGTAAACTTTTCCATCTTTCCTATTCTGCTGGGATTTTTCCGAGCAGATGGAAAACTGCATTCGTCCAGCCCGTCCCTAAAAAAGGCGAATCTTCCTCCCCTTAAAATTACCGTCCAATTGCACTTACGTCCCTTCTTTCCAAGGTCATGGAAACGTTGATAAACCGTCAACTTATGAAATATCTTGAAGAACGAAAGCTTCTTAATGACCTTCAGTACGGCTTTCGTAGCAAACGGTCCACTGGTGATTTGATGGCTTATCTCACCGAAAAGTGGAACCAATCTTTACATTGTTTTGGAGAAAGTAAGATTATTGCGCTTGATATTTCTAAGGCATTTGATAGAGTCTGGCATCAGGCTCTTTTATCGAAAATGCGTGCTTTTGGTATCGATGAGTCTCTTCTTCGTTGGATTAGAAATAACCTTTCCGACCGTTCAATACAAGTTGTGTTGGATGGCTTCAAGTCTGATACCCACTTCATAAATGCTGGTGTGCCCCAGGGCTCCGTTCTGTCTCCGACTCTCTTCCTCATTTTCATCAATGATCTCTTGTCTGAAACTTCTAATCCACTTAACTGTTTTGCTGACGACTCGACCCTCAGCTTTTCATATTCGTTTCCAAATTCACGTCCCTGCTCTTCAGATGTGGAACTGGAACGGTTGCGTATGATAAGCTCATTGAATTCTGACCTTGACAGCATTGTTGCATGGGGTCTTATGAACCGAGTAGAATTCAATGCTTCGAAAACTCAATGCTGTCTCTTGTCGTTGAAGCTTAACATTCCCCCATTGCCATTATCCATGAATGGTACCTGCATCGAAGAAACCGAAAAGCTGTCAGTACTTGGTATGTGTGTAAACGATGATCTTCGTTAAAACGACCACATATTTGAAGTCGCCAAAAACGCTGCTAAATGCTTAGGTTTCTTAAGACGATGCAGGAAGTTCTTCACCCCTTCTGATCTGGCTACAATTTATAAGGCCTTTATCCGCCCAAAACTGGAGTATAACTCTCATATCTGGTCAGGTGCTTCTCAAACATCTTTGCGCCTACTTGATAGGGTACAAAATAGAGCGTTAAAATTGATAGGTGATAGTTCAATCGTAGATCGATTGATTCTCTTGGACATCGTCGAAACGTCACCTGTCTCTCTCTCTTTTATCGCTTTTTTCACAAACAGTGCTCTAGTGAAATAGCCAGCTGCATTCCTCCCTTGAAACAATTTAGCCGCAACACCCGCCTCGCTAGGAATGCTCATCAGTTCTGCCTTGAGCACAACTTCGGGCGTACAGTCAAGTATAGAGATTCTTATTTTAGTCGCACCACCCGAATGTGGAATGCTTTACCTGGCTCTGTGTTTCCCCTGCATTACGATTTACAAAGATTCAAAAGCAACGTGCATCGGTGTCTCCTTTCAAATCCTCTCCTATTTTCCTAAATGCTCGCACTGTGTTTAATAACATTATAAGGGTAGTCATAACACCTTGATGTGCGCGTTAATTATATAAAAAAAAAAAAGAGATTTAATTCAAGTTACAAAGTCAACGGTGGACTTCAGCAGTCAAAAAGCAGAAACTTCTGATTGAGTCACTCCGACATATTTCGTTTAAAAGTGAAAACACAATCACTGCCGGGCGTCGACCTCGCTCTTGACAGTTATCAGAAGTTCAACGATGCCGCGAGTCGGATTAACAAGTAGGCAGAATAGACAGTTGCGTAGGGCCGCAGAAAATGAAAAAAACTTCTAAAATTTTCTTACAAACATAAAATTTTGTAGATTGAAAGAAAAATATAACCAGAACTGAAAATAAATTTTACTACAATTACAATTGACCGCATTCAAAAGGCGACGACCGACGAACTAGACAAGGTTCCTAAAAAGAACATTTCCGACACATTTGACAAATTGTCAAAGAGAAGAAGTAAGAAGTGTATCGAAGTAAAAGGCGAGTATATTGAATAATAAAAAGGGATTTTCTCAAAATGTATACTGGTTGTTTTTATTTTGAAAAATTTCGGTTATTTTTGGAACAGAGGGTGTAGAAGTCTTCGAGCGGAGATTTCAACTAGAATGATAAATGAGTGAATGGTGGATGAAAAATAAATGAATGTATCATTTATTATCATTTAACAAATACCTCTTCGTGAATGTTCGAGAAAAGAAAAGTTAATGAAAAGGTCAAAAATATTGCATTACAAAAAATGGCTGAAATTTTCGATAATATTCTGGAACATTTGAATTTGTATATAAGACGGAGATTTCGCTGTACGGGGATAGTCAAGTCTGTGAATACTCACCGTAAACACTTACATAGTGTAAAGTGAATAAGTGAATAAAATATCCTTGTTATTATTTCGTAAGAGCAGTCTGTGTTTTTTTCCTTACCGTAGTGAGACCATCATTTTTCGGGAGTGATAGTTTAAGTGCGATACACTAGTAAATACTCAAACTATCGTTAGCGCCTTAAGTTTTTATTATGTAAAAAAATGTCTCGTTCATATTTAAGTGGTGCGCAAAAAAGAAAGGTTGCCGAAGAAAAACGATCACGAACAAGTGCAGTGTTAGAAAAAGTTTTAAAAGTCGACAATTATTTTCATTGGAACGTAAAAACACCAAATTCATCAGGCAGGCAAGAACTTGCAACTAGTCTTAAATTGAACGAAGATCCAGTCAACTCAACACCTGAATCTTCAATCCAATCTCTTGTGGGCGAAAGTGTACGTAAAAATCAAGGTGTAGAAATTTCCAACCGATCCAAGGATCCAGGAAAATGCGAAAAATTTACTAGTGAATATGTAAGATTTTGGATTGATCTGGATTGACTGGACCATTCGAATCATCTAAGCGTCAGTATGAAAACGAATCAACATCGAGATATTGTTCGCCCAACTTATTTTTTGGGACTAAACCAAATGGAGAAAAAAAAAATCTGAGATTGGCTTATTTATTCACCAATGAAAGGTAATGTATGATTTGAATCAATTTCTTTCACGAAATTCACTCCATATTTTGAGAAAGAATCAGGGAGAACTCAGACCTAATTTCCGGTCCATTGTACTACCAGAGTAGCAGCTTTACCTTTTTTGTGTTGCAGTAATAAGGTGTTATTAATTTCACATAATTACCTCAAGGGCGGCGTCCATATGAAACTGGGAGGCTGAAAGAAAAGTAGACGCCCGGAGCGGGATTCGAACCCACGCGTCCAGCCTATCTACTGAACACTCTACCACTGCCGCCCTTAGCGACTTGTTATGTAAGGTATGCTTTGTGTTGAGCCATATTTGTTGAAGAAAATTGATATTGATACTATAATTGATGAATTTGCCAAAAAAAAAAAATAAAACAAAATGTTTAAAATGTAGATGGTAATTTTATTGATATTATTACGTTTTGACAATAAAATTTGTAGAAAAGCTATAAGTTTTTATTTTAGTCGAAAAAAGAAAGAAACTGATGTGAAAAAAGGGCCCCAAATTGATGGTTGCCGAGAGCCCCGTTGAGGGCTAATCCGGCCCTGACTACCTATGCGAAATATGTAAAGTCTCACACAATCACGCTTTCCAAACGCGTCTTTTGACAAACGTAAGCAAACAAAAAAAAAAACGACCATCCTTAAAAGAAAAGGTTTTGCTCTCTTTCTGACATATTCCCCCTTGGCAGTTTTGAATGAGGGAAGAGTATTAATATAGATGTAACCAGAACATCAATTTATAAATAAACTATCAATACGTTTGCACCGATATCGAAGAGTGCTTAAGGAGAACTATATCGATATTAATACTAAACACATAAACTAAAACCTTATCGATTAAAATAAAATAAATAGAGTGGCGCAACAGAGCGAGGAGCCCCTGGGCCAAGCGCATTTCTCACAACCATGCCTTGTGAGGGAATGGAGGGGACCTACAATTTTCTGCCGGTTCCGAACGGCTAATCGAGAAAGCGCTTTTCATGGCAATGAATACTAACGGAGGATTGCCAATTCCTCGCGAAAGGCGATACCCGTGGAAAAAACATTTTTGCCTCTGTTGGGATTCGAACTCGAACCTCTGGATTAACAGGCGGATATGCTATCCATCACACCACGGGTACCACATTATATCGATTAAAATACTAAATGGATATTTTTAATTCTCGTTTCTAAACCTTATTTTAACCTCATTTTTTACAGATGGTTTAATATTGATATAGAAGCATTTAAATAATTTCATTTTTGTAAAGATGCTTTAAAAAATGGACCAATATTTATGCAATAATTTCATATCGTAATTTCATATCGTATATTGCAATAATATTTTCGATATAAAGTCGATTATAGAATTTGGTGATTTGTTCTGGGGAGAGTACGATAACTTTGGCGGCAAGAAATAATAATGGTTTTTGGTGGAGGGGTTCAATACAAGAATTTTTAACTTCGGGAGGGGGGTCTATCTCCCCCCGTTTAGGCGGTAGGGGCAATTTTATAAGAATTGACTTCAAATCTAAAAAAAATATTGTAGAACAACGGGAAATTTTACAGATACAAATTATACCTTTTATGAAAGCCAGAAATTTGCACTATTTAATAATTTTTAAATGAAGTGAAATACCTAACTGACTTCAAAGTCAAAATTTACGAAAAAAAAATTTTTTAAATCACTTTGAGTATTACGTTTCTCATGATTACAAATGCCGATAAAAAAATAATAGATGTAGTTAGTTACTTCAATAAATTTTTTATCAAACGTTATAAACTCCTTTTTTTCTTTGTCTTATAGTCTTTGAAATAATTGAAAAATAGTAAAACTATATTTCTTCTTTAAAATCAAAAGATTTTCTAATTTTAAAAGAAACTTTTCATATAAAAAATTTGCACCCCAAAGCAGTGCCCTGACATAAGGCCATACGACATAAGGCCATATTCGAACATATGGCGCTATGACGCTTTCAACTGTGACTTAAGGCCATATTCGAACATATGGTCTAATGACGCTTTGTCAGAGCGTCGTGAAGCCATATTTTTTTGCGACTTAAGGCCATATAGTGAAATGCCCTAATGACGCTTCTCTAAAGTGTCATGAGGCCATATTTTTTTGGTAATAGTTGACTTTGAAACATTATACAGTCTTATGAAAGAAACAAAATGTGCAATCTTACAAAAAATCATTAGATACTTCTTAATCAATAACACAAGCGGTCGTAACAGTTTAGAAAAAAATGGAATTAAAAGAGCCTACATATATATAATTATAATTTTTGGAAAGGCTTTCGATAAGGCAGCAAATGGCTTCATATTCCGGATTTCAAATAAGTTTCGCGCGAATTTTTATTTTCACACCACACATCCATGCTCCTCTGGGAAAATTTTTTCCGCTTCGCTCTTATCTTCATTATTCTATCGTGAGTTAAATGCCAAATAAAAAAAAATAAAAATTCGTGCGAATTTTTATTTTTACACCACACATCCATACTCCTCTGGGAAACTTTTTTCATCTATAAACTTGTTTGAAATCCGCAATATAAAGAAATTTGCTGCCTTTTCGAAACCCTTCGCAAAAATTATATTTATATTTATAACTCTTTTAATTCCCTTTTTTTTCTAAATTGAAACGACCGCTTGTGCAACTAATTAAGAAGTAAGGATTTGATGGAGGTATGAATGAATGAATGAATGCAAGATTTCTCCGATCAATGGAAACTTTTCATCAAGCTCATAACTGTTGCACTTTAAATTGTGTTTAGAATGTCTTGCTCGGACTACAGAAAATTACAATAAAAACAAAATTTCAACCCTCTGTTCTTTTTGCAAAAGAATAGTGAAAAATAATTTAACAATATATTCTTAAAATACTTTCTTGAAATTTAAATTGTTAATTTGATTATCAAAGATTTATATTTGCAAATATGTAATGAGATATTTTTTTTATTTGGAATAAAAGAAAAATTCAGTTTAACAATATTATATTTGGTGTTTATTTTTTTAACTGGGAAACGGAAGAATGGGTCATTAGACCATAATGGCATTAAGACGCTTTAGAAAGCGTCATTAGACCATATGTTCGAATATGGCCTTAAGTCACAATTCAAAGCGTCTTAACGCCATATGTTCGAATATGGCCTTATGTCGTATGGTCTTATGTCAGGGCACCCCCCAAAGCTTATGAGGACCCGAAGCAAGGGGTTGCAGCTTGCAGGCATCTCACTGCTTGCATCGTAAGTCTCATGTATGCTTGTTGCGAAATATTTTTCATCATAGCATCTGAAACAAAATTTCTGGGAAAAAATAAATGCAGGTGGAACCGTATTTCCAGAAGCACTGATAAGACCACAGATGGCGACAAGTTGACCACATTCTCCAGATGTAACCTGCACGATTTGTTTCATTTCCTACGATGAGATTACTTTTGGAGGATTGTGCACAGTTGACAGTCCTGTTTCGTCACAGTTCCAGATTCTGTTTGTACAAAATGGATGTCTTGAATAGACGTCTAGCAGATTGCTATAAAATTTGGCAATGTTCGTTCTAATGAAACTTGTGCATCGCGATAAGCGTGGGACAGTGTCCCCTTTCTCCTGCATAGAAGTGTCCCAATCATCCTGTGTCCCATACATACCCACTCTCCCCTACTATGGGCAACTGAAGCCTCAGCGGTCAGCGGCAGCAATATTCTTGACACTACGGGCACTTCTTTGTCTCACTATGGCACGGGAACATTTTGTACTGTGCCTAAGGATCCAAATTTTTCCACTAGACGCTCAATTGTTGATCTGCTAGGACGATTAAGACTACCATAAATTGAACGTAGCCCTCTTAACGTTGCCGTTGAGGCCACTGACTCTGAATTTCGGTAGTAAATTTTTATAATTTTGACTCGTTGTTGGCTCGTACATCTTTCTACCATGAAATGGCAAACCTTATTGAAGAGAAATGTCAAAAGAACAGCAAGAAATATGGTGTCGTTTGGTGTCCCTGTCGCTCTAGTTTTGTAGCGTTCCTGTTGAAAAACCCTTTAGTAGCAATTGCATCGCATGAATTCCTGTTACTTGGACATTAAATAACTTTGTCAATGCAAAAGTCTGGAAAGGCGATAAAAATTGGCTTTCGTATGTTGGAAAATCGATAGCAAACTAACAAAGCGATATTTATTACAAAATCGCCAATGCGTTTCAGTTTTCATATTTTCTTAAAAAAAAAACAAAAATTAATAATAAATTAACCGATTTCAACTTTTTGATGAGAAACATCAAAAAGAGTGAAAAGTGCAATTGGCAGTTTGTTAATACTTGTGCTACAGAATTTTTTACGTCAAAAATGGCTTATCAATTGCCATTTTCGAACATCTAGAAAATTAATTGATTGAAATAAGAGGTGTGTTTCTTTACTTTGTGCACAGAAATTCACAATCTGTCACATTGTAAGGGGTGGGGGTAAAACTCTCTCACAAACTCTTTGAAAGAGCGTAATTGTCTCAAAAGTAAAGAAACGGTCTTGAACAAACATTCGCAGCAACGCTTGGAAAATCGTCTGTTTGACAGTTGTTGTATTTGTTTTGGCTGTAGACGATTTCTGCTCACAGAAATTTAGGTGGCAGAAATTCACAGGGTGGGGAAATATTTTACTCTCTCGTGAGCACTCTCTTTTGTGCACTGCTACGAAAAATCGCTGTGCTGGAACGGCATTTGACTGACTTTCGCCGAATTTCGGTGCATTTCGTGCGAATTTTCAGTAAAGAAACGCACCTAAGATTAATTGAAAATTATAAGTTATTTAATTAGTTAATATTTTAGTAATATCGCTGTATAGTCAGAATGACAGTAGATAGGGCGCTTTGAGGATTTCTCATGTAACGTGACGTCCACGTGAGTGCGAAGTGAGGTGACGACGCGCCATTGTGTTTTCACTTTAAAGATTTTTCAGGGTCTTTCATGTATTTACTTTATTATATTATTAGTGCCATAGCTTTTAGTTTCATTAAATAATATAAATTAATGTATCCATAATAGTCAATAAAATGAATGAAATACTTACTTACTTACTTACTTAGTTACTTCATGTATTTACTAAAGCAGCAAAGAAAAATGAGTTGAAAGTTTACGCTCTTCTTAAGGTACCTTCCAACCAAATTTTTTGAAAGACTGGACGGCTGCGTAGACACTGGACAGCTGGCTTAAAAAATACCCAAAAATAAAAAATGTGTCAATGTTTACATGGGCACCTTACACTCAACAAGTGATTATTTTACCTACAGCAATTTAAAGAGCAGAAATATAAATAGGTACACAGTTTTACACATTATGAGATAAAATTTTGACGAAGCACGTCCTGTTATCTAACGAGATTTTCTTGTTTGGTGGACAAACGCGGCAAACAATCTCGTCTCTTAGCCACTCCTTTTTTTTGAACACTGAAATTGTTTTAGAAGGTGAAAAGTTTTATCAACACATTGAAAGATCTTAGCCGACACTCGATTACACAAACACGATAAAAATATAAAAGTGCATATACTACTTCCAATAGCACTCTGTTAGTGGCAAAACACAGTTTCATAGACCAACCAAGTAAAAAGAACCCAGCGCAATGAAGACCTTTTGCGTACACGCATTGTTTTTTTGTATGATTTTTTGGCCAGCAATTCTTGGAGCTGTTTGGAAATTCGATCTGTATTCGCAAAATGAAATTGCTGAGCTCAATACTGTTTTACCCGATCATACATTGGAAACTGTTCTGTCTTTGGCAAATCACTGTAATAAATTAGAATGCCTTCCACCAAATTGTCGCTGCTCAGATACTAAACTCGACGCAAAAATTGCAACAAACAATATTCCACAGGTTACAATTGATTGTATTGTTTTTTTTTTTATTCTAACATTGTTTTTCTGATTGCAGCTTGTTACAGTTACTTTCGACGATGCCGTCACTGCGCTCAACTATGAGTATTTCGAGAAAATGTTTGAAAACATTCGCAATCCTGATGGCTGTGATCCTAGTGCTACTTTTTACTTCTCGCATGAATACACGGACTACACCAAAATACACAACCTTTGGGCAAACGGACATGAAATCGCGCTACACTCAATTACTCATGGGTTGGGAACAACATACTGGAAAGAAGCAACAGTGGAGTTGTTAGTTAAGGAATTTGGTCAGCAACTTGAAATGGTCGAAAATTTTGCAAATATCGATAAAAATGATATCAAAGGAATGCGAATGCCACATTTTCAAATTTCGGGGAACAATTCATTTGAGGCTGCGAAAAAGATAGGATTGTTGTACGATAGTTCGTGGCCAACCTCCCGTTTTACAGACACTCCATTATGGCCTTATACTTTGGACTTTAAGTCAATACAAGACTGTCCAATAGGAGTATGTCCGGATGCTTCTTTTCCGGGCCTGTGGGAGAACCCTTTGGTTGATTGGGAGGATACTAAAGGGTATAAATGCGTCATGTTAGATGGTTGTATAAACTTGCCAGGGGATAATACTCAAGAGCTGCTTGATTGGATGATAAGCAATTTCAACAGGCACTACCTGAGGAATCGCGCTCCGTTTGGAGTTTATCTGCATTCAGCTTTTTTCCAGAAGGGTTCTCATTACTTTGAGGCCTTCAGAGAGTAAGTAAAACAAGAGAAAAGAACGACTCGTCAATCGTCAATTTATTTAATAATTTTTTTCTCTTAGATTTATTCGCTACATGAATAAACATCCGGACGTTTATCTCGTTTCCGCATCAAAAGTTATAGAGTACTTGCAAAATCCGACAGAAGACAAACCGTCCATAGATTGTCCGAGAAAGCATTTGCCGTCTTGCCATGCCAAATCATGCCAGTTGCGCAGAACTGATACCAGAGAGGAGCGTTTTATGAGTGTTTGTGGTTCTTGTCCCGATGTTTATCCTTGGTTGGATAATCCCCTTGGAACTTATTGAGGTTAACATTGAGTTTTTAAGTAAATTGCTATAACTATTAATAAAACCTCCCCCGAAATAATTATCCAGCTACGTCCTTGGATAAAATTAATAAACAAAAACTACAAAATAGTTTAGTGGTCATATACCACTAAACTATTTTGTAGTTTTTGTTTATTAATTTTATCCAAGGACGTAGCTGGATAATTATTTCGGGGGAGGTTTTATTTATTCAATAAAACAATCAGTGTTTACCATTTTGAATGGTAGGTATACGTAATAAACAAAATTAATACAGCCCATTTAAGCCCAAAATCAATCAATTACGAATATTTTCATTGGAATTATGGTACTATACTATGTACTTGTACATATAAGGCACTTTATGGAATGGTGAAAAAAATCCGATAACAATTAAACACACATTACGATATAGAGAAGTATAAAAAAATTGGGTTGGAATATTCTTTTGGTCCCTCGTCCTGTTGGCAAATATGCAGCCCAATTGGATGGGCCGATTTGCAAACTTGGTTCATAGGGTTTATTTAGTAGTCTCGCACTAGGCGTTGTTGAAATTGAAATTTAAGCTCTAAGACAATGGTACCTATATGTCATAAAACGGTTTATTAAAACCTAATTTTTCTAAAAACGGCCTTCACGATTTAGATAAAACAGTCTATCTTTTGGTAAGAATGGATTTTGAGAGATTTATCTTAAAACGGCACCTCCTACAGCGGTTCTGTAGGAGGTACATTTTTAACATCAGAATTTCTCACTAACGACAAAACTGATTTCAATTACATTTCAAATTTAGGAATGCTCTTGTGATCAAATTCATACATATGTAACTTTTTTGGTGTGTTGATTGATCTGGAAACATTTTATAGGAAAGAGTTGAAAATGGTTCTTCAAACTTTTACTTCGCACGTAAAAGATAACAACAGATAATTTTAATTTTTCTTAAAAATTAATGCCACCATAAAATTAGTCAAATCTATTATAGAATTAAATCGGTATTTTTTAAAGAAGATGTGGACTGTTACTTATCGGAACTGCAAATTCTTCTTTTTACTTTTGAGGAATGCTCAATTTTCGACGATATTGTATTCAAATTAAGAGATGTGATTCCGTTAGCCTTCAAACTAGTTTGCTACATGTTAACTGCTTTTGTGTCGTCTGCTTCTGGTGAGCGGTCATTTAGTAAACTTAAAATAGTTCTCAATTATACGTACGACAAGTCGACAATGGGTAGTGATAGGTAAATTTCATTTAAGATGCTTTATTCCTCAAAGGATATTGTTGAAAATGTTCAACTTAGTGTGTTTTGTAGAGCAATTAGCATTATGAAAACAAGGTTTGTGTTGGAAGATTAATCCCTTTATTTTGAATTTACACTTTGGCAACCCAACTGCGAAAGCTTTCATTACCTTATGTCAGTTGCTTAATTTTTCTATTCTCATTTCTTTCTTTTAACTTGTTCTTCTTACTCACTTGAATAAAATTGTACTCATCGAACAGACGTGTCCGTGTCTATATTCCTCTTTGATTCAACCTTGCTATTTAACAAAGGTTATGGGCCCAGTCCTCCAAAGCGTGGTTTAAATTTTTGATTAGATTTTTGTTCATTTGCTGTTAAAAGTTTTAAACACTTCTTGTAGGATGAGTTCCTTAACATAGATAGAAAAATTATGTGCTGACAATTATGCAACCTGGTCGGTGCAGATGAAGAGTCTGCTTAGATATTACTTTGGATTGGATTATTGGATTGTTGTAGAGGTTAAGTGTCCGGATGAAGCACCAGCTGCCGAAAAGTTGAAGTGGGAAGCCCTAGCATATTTAACTCTATGCGTAAAACCATCAGAACTCATTCACATCAAGCATTGTAAGAATACGAAAGAAGCTTGGGTTCTTCTAAGCAATTTGTATAACGCAGATAGACCAGCTCGGATGGTAAATTTGTTCAAGAAATTAGTACGCTTTAAAATTGGGTCTAGGTAAAACTTTGCAAGTCAAATTAATAATTTTTGCACAATTATCGATGAGATTAATGTTGAGATGCCAGAAGATCTCCTTTGTATCTTACTACTGTGTGGTCTGACTGATGATATGGAAAGTCTTGTAGTAGCCATAGAAAGCAGAGACAAATTGCCTACATTCGAGAAATTGAAGGTTAAGGTGTTGGAGGAGACGCAGTGAAAAAACAGAACTGCCACACCCTCTGTAAAAGATGATGAAGGGTGAGATCACGAAATATGAAAAGGGTTAAATGATATGCCTGTGGCAAGAGAGGGCATCTGTAGCAGCAGTTTTAAGTCTGTCTACGTCATCGTCATCGGCAAAACTCGAAGACCAAAACGTTTGGATTCTGGATAGCGATGCTTCGTCACATATATGAGAAATGATGAAAAACAGTTCACTTCGGCAGTTCAATCTAATAAAACTGTTGTTTTACCGTCAAGAGAATGTGTTATTGCTAAAGGTACCGGTGTTGTTAAAGCTCGATCTAGTTTCTGTGACATTATTTTGCGCGATGTCTTATTTGTTCCCAGCTAACACGGTAATTTTCTCCCAGTGAGTAAAATAATTAAAAACGGGAATACTGTAGAGTTAGTTTAGTGACAAAGAGACAGCTAGCTGTTAAAACTAAAGTTAATGTTCCCATTCTCACTGCCTAAATAGATAATGGTATTTTTTATGTAAGGTTTTTTAGAAATCTTACCGAGCGTGTTAATGGTGTCTCAATGAAGATTGATAAACAATTTGAAGTGTATCACTCCAGGTTTGGCCATCTTAACTGTAATGATTTGTGCATGCTGTCAAACAAAGATATGGTCGTGAATTGACGGTCAAAATACCTCCAAATTTTAATTGTAGTACCTATTTAATAGTTTCAAAGAAATCTACACCAAAAATGTTCTCGAGCTCGTACATACCGATATATGCGGACCGATGAAGGTTGCTTCACAAGGTGGATCTCGTTTTTTTATTACGTTTATTGACGATTTTTCAAGGTTCACTGTGACTTGTTTTATTAAACACAAATCGGACGCTTTTGAAATGTTCCGAGAGTTCATGATTGAAAGCGGAAAACAAACTGGGAGCAAAATAAAGTGTTTGAGAAGCGACAACGGACGCGATTATTGTAATTCACAATTTGAAAACTCATTTAAAGAACATGGAATCCGTCATGAAACTACAGTGAGTTATACCCCACAGCAGAATGGCGTTGCCGAAAGGGCCAAAAGAACCCTGGTGACGCGCTGTATGTTGTGAATAAGGTTTGCAGATTGAAAATAAAGTCTCTATGTCTATATGGACTCAAGCAGGCTGGGAGATATTGGAATGAAAAAGTCAATTCCATTTTAAACGGCATGGGTTTTCAAAGATGCAAAACTGATAATCATGAGTAGGAATAGGTGCACTCTGGACCGATCCGTTAAACGTTGGAATATTTGAAAATTTGAAAAAAGGTAAATGTAGGAGGAATAGAAAAAGTGAATAAATTAATGATTTTATTAGTGAGTGATAAAACCCAATGTAATGTTGTTTATGGTTGTTTGTAAGGGATGGACACGGGACACCATGTCGTGAAGTCGAGTATTAAAATCTACAGATAAATGAAAAGAGGATTGTGAAAATAAAGTGTTAAGGAAATGTTTTGTTTGTTAGAAAATTGGGTAAAGGTAAAGGTAAAGGTATAAAGAGTGAAGTTAAAGGTAAAGGAATGTTGGATTGTTTGTAAATAAAAAAAGTGTAGATTGTGAGAACGAATGAAAGTGGTTTTTAGAAAATTCCAATCTACAAGCAAATTTATGACTGCAAAGGATCGAAGCGGGTCACTGTGTCGTCGTTTGATAGGTATTCTATATAGATGTCCCTAAATAGCCAAGTACTAATATTTACGAATATAAATCAACAGAGGATTCTGAAAATAATCTGTTAAGGAAATGTTATATTTGCTTGAAAATTGGAAAAGGTGGAAAGATTCAAGTGCAAAGGATCGATGCGGGACGCCCGCCGCGCCGTGTCGTCGTTTGATAGGTGATCTATAGATATTACTAAATAGTCAAGTACTAATATCTACGTTTAAATCAACAAAGGATTCTGATTGTTGTTGTTGTTGTTGTTGTTGTTGTTGTTGTTGTTGTTGTTGTTGTTGTTGTTGTTGGTGTTGGTGTTGGTGTTGGTGTTGGTGTTGGTGTTGGTGTTGGTGTTGGTGTTGGTGTTGGTGTTGGTGTTGGTGTTGGTGTTGGTGTTGGTGTTGGTGTTGGTGTTGGTAATGGTGTTGGTGTTGGTGTTGGTGTTGGTGTTGGTGTTGGTGTTGGTGTTGGTGTTGGTGCTGGTGTTGGTGTTGGTGTTGGTGTTGGTGTTGGTGTTGGTGTTGGTGTTGGTGTTGGTGTTGGTGTTGGTGTTGGTGTTGGTGTTGGTGTTGGTGTTGGTGTTGGTGTTGGTGTTGGTGTTGGTGTTGGTGTTGGTGTTGGTGTTGGTGTTGGTGTTGGTGTTGGTGTTGGTGTTGGTGTTGGTGTTGGTGTTGGTGTTGGTGTTGGTGTTGGTGTTGGTGTTGGTGTTGGTGTTGGTGTTGGTGTTGGTGTTGGTGTTGGTGTTGGTGTTGGTGTTGGTGTTGGTGTTGGTGTTGGTGTTGGTGTTGGTGTTGGTGTTGGTGTTGGTGTTGGTGTTGGTGTTGGTGTTGGTGTTGGTGTTGGTGTTGGTGTTGGTGTTGGTGTTGGTGTTGGTGTTGGTGTTGGTGTTGGTGTTGGTGTTGGTGTTGTTGTTGTTGTTGTTGTTGTTGTTGTTGTTGTTGTTGTTGTTGTTGTTGTTGTTGTTGTTGTTGTTGTTGTTGTTGTTGTTGTTGTTGTTGTTGTTGTTGTTGTTGTTGTTGTTGTTGTTGTTGTTGTTGTTGTTGTTGTTGTTGTTGTTGTTGTTGTTGTTGTTGTTGTTGTTGTTGTTGTTGTTGTTGTTGTTGTTGTTGTTGTTGTTGTTGTTGTTGTTGTTGTTGTTGTTGTTGTTGTTGTTGTTGTTGTTGTTGTTGTTGTTGTTGTTGCTGTTGTTGTTGCTGTTGTTGTTGTTGTTGTTGTTGTTGTTGTTGTTGTTGTTGTTGTTGTTGTTGTTGTTGTTGTTGTTGTTGTTGTTGTTGTTGTTGTTGTTGTTGTTGTTGTTGTTGTTGTTGTTGTTGTTGTTGTTGTTGTTGTTGTTGTTGTTGTTGTTGTTGTTGTTGTTGTTGTTGTTGTTGTTGTTGTTGTTGTTGTTGTTGTTGTTGTTGTTGTTGTTGTTGTTGTTGTTGTTGTTGTTGTTGTTGTTGTTGTTGTTGTTGTTGTTGTTGTTGTTGTTGTTGTTGTTGTTGTTGTTGTTGTTGTTGTTGTTGTTGTTGTTGTTGTTGTTGTTGTTGTTGTTGTTGTTGTTGTTGTTGTTGTTGTTGTTGTTGTTGTTGTTGTTGTTGTTGTTGTTGTTGTTGTTGTTGTTGTTGTTGTTGTTGTTGTTGTTGTTGTTGTTGTTGTTGTTGTTGTTGTTGTTGTTGTTGTTGTTGTTGTTGTTGTTGTTGTTGTTGTTGTTGTTGTTGTTGTTGTTGTTGTTGTTGTTGTTGTTGTTGTTGTTGTTGTTGTTGTTGTTGTTGTTGTTGTTGTTGTTGTTGTTGTTGTTGTTGTTGTTGTTGTTGTTGTTGTTGTTGTTGTTGTTGTTGTTGTTGTTGTTGTTGTTGTTGTTGTTGTTGTTGTTGTTGTTGTTGTTGTTGTTGTTGTTGTTGTTGTTGTTGTTGTTGTTGTTGTTGTTGTTGTTGTTGTTGTTGTTGTTGTTGTTGTTGTTGTTGTTGTTGTTGTTGTTGTTGTTGTTGTTGTTGTTGTTGTTGTTGTTGTTGTTGTTGTTGTTGTTGTTGTTGTTGTTGTTGTTGTTGTTGTTGTTGTTGTTGTTGTTGTTGTTGTTGTTGTTGTTGTTGTTGTTGTTGTTGTTGTTGTTGTTGTTGTTGTTGTTGTTGTTGTTGTTGTTGTTGTTGTTGTTGTTGTTGTTGTTGTTGTTGTTGTTGTTGTTGTTGTTGTTGTTGTTGTTGTTGTTGTTGTTGTTGTTGTTGTTGTTGTTGTTGTTGTTGTTGTTGTTGTTGTTGTTGTTGTTGTTGTTGTTGTTGTTGTTGTTGTTGTTGTTGTTGTTGTTGTTGTTGTTGTTGTTGTTGTTGTTGTTGTTGTTGTTGTTGTTGTTGTTGTTGTTGTTGTTGTTGTTGTTGTTGTTGTTGTTGTTGTTGTTGTTGTTGTTGTTGTTGTTGTTGTTGTTGTTGTTGTTGTTGTTGTTGTTGTTGTTGTTGTTGTTGTTGTTGTTGTTGTTGTTGTTGTTGTTGTTGTTGTTGTTGTTGTTGTTGTTGTTGTTGTTGTTGTTGTTGTTGTTGTTGTTGTTGTTGTTGTTGTTGTTGTTGTTGTTGTTGTTGTTGTTGTTGTTGTTGTTGTTGTTGTTGTTGTTGTTGTTGTTGTTGTTGTTGTTGTTGTTGTTGTTGTTGTTGTTGTTGTTGTTGTTGTTGTTGTTGTTGTTGTTGTTGTTGTTGTTGTTGTTGTTGTTGTTGTTGTTGTTGTTGTTGTTGTTGTTGTTGTTGTTGTTGTTGTTGTTGTTGTTGTTGTTGTTGTTGTTGTTGTTGTTGTTGTTGTTGTTGTTGTTGTTGTTGTTGTTGTTGTTGTTGTTGTTGTTGTTGTTGTTGTTGTTGTTGTTGTTGTTGTTGTTGTTGTTGTTGTTGTTGTTGTTGTTGTTGTTGTTGTTGTTGTTGTTGTTGTTGTTGTTGTTGTTGTTGTTGTTGTTGTTGTTGTTGTTGTTGTTGTTGTTGTTGTTGTTGTTGTTGTTGTTGTTGTTGTTGTTGTTGTTGTTGTTGTTGTTGTTGTTGTTGTTGTTGTTGTTGTTGTTGTTGTTGTTGTTGTTGTTGTTGTTGTTGTTGTTGTTGTTGTTGTTGTTGTTGTTGTTGTTGTTGTTGTTGTTGTTGTTGTTGTTGTTGTTGTTGTTGTTGTTGTTGTTGTTGTTGTTGTTGTTGTTGTTGTTGTTGTTGTTGTTGTTGTTGTTGTTGTTGTTGTTGTTGTTGTTGTTGTTGTTGTTGTTGTTGTTGTTGTTGTTGTTGTTGTTGTTGTTGTTGTTGTTGTTGTTGTTGTTGTTGTTGTTGTTGTTGTTGTTGTTGTTGTTGTTGTTGTTGTTGTTGTTGTTGTTGTTGTTGTTGTTGTTGTTGTTGTTGTTGTTGTTGTTGTTGTTGTTGTTGTTGTTGTTGTTGTTGTTGTTGTTGTTGTTGTTGTTGTTGTTGTTGTTGTTGTTGTTGTTGTTGTTGTTGTTGTTGTTGTTGTTGTTGTTGTTGTTGTTGTTGTTGTTGTTGTTGTTGTTGTTGTTGTTGTTGTTGTTGTTGTTGTTGTTGTTGTTGTTGTTGTTGTTGTTGTTGTTGTTGTTGTTGTTGTTGTTGTTGTTGTTGTTGTTGTTGTTGTTGTTGTTGTTGTTGTTGTTGTTGTTGTTGTTGTTGTTGTTGTTGTTGTTGTTGTTGTTGTTGTTGTTGTTGTTGTTGTTGTTGTTGTTGTTGTTGTTGTTGTTGTTGTTGTTGTTGTTGTTGTTGTTGTTGTTGTTGTTGTTGTTGTTGTTGTTGTTGTTGTTGTTGTTGTTGTTGTTGTTGTTGTTGTTGTTGTTGTTGTTGTTGTTGTTGTTGTTGTTGTTGTTGTTGTTGTTGTTGTTGTTGTTGTTGTTGTTGTTGTTGTTGTTGTTGTTGTTGTTGTTGTTGTTGTTGTTGTTGTTGTTGTTGTTGTTGTTGTTGTTGTTGTTGTTGTTGTTGTTGTTGTTGTTGTTGTTGTTGTTGTTGTTGTTGTTGTTGTTGTTGTTGTTGTTGTTGTTGTTGTTGTTGTTGTTGTTGTTGTTGTTGTTGTTGTTGTTGTTGTTGTTGTTGTTGTTGTTGTTGTTGTTGTTGTTGTTGTTGTTGTTGTTGTTGTTGTTGTTGTTGTTGTTGTTGTTGTTGTTGTTGTTGTTGTTGTTGTTGTTGTTGTTGTTGTTGTTGTTGTTGTTGTTGTTGTTGTTGTTGTTGTTGTTGTTGTTGTTGTTGTTGTTGTTGTTGTTGTTGTTGTTGTTGTTGTTGTTGTTGTTGTTGTTGTTGTTGTTGTTGTTGTTGTTGTTGTTGTTGTTGTTGTTGTTGTTGTTGTTGTTGTTGTTATTGTTGTTGTTGTTGTTGTTGTTGTTGTTGTTGTTGTTGTTGTTGTTGTTGTTGTTGTTGTTAGTAGGTAAAGGGGCACTTGGGCCTGGGAATTTTCTGAGCGAGCCAAAAGGGTGCCGTCGGTCTGATCAAAGGGAGATAATAGCGTTTAGAGTCACGTAGGTTGAAGATCCATACGATGGGATGAGAGTAAAGAAAAAATGAAAAGTAATGTTGTGTGTGTGCGAAGAATCAAGAATAGACACGATCTGTTGATTGATCTTAGAACGGGGGTGTGAAATTTTGGTAGTTTGTTGATAGATATAGGAATAGGTAGGACTGAAATTGTGATATGAGATAAGAAAATAGATACAATAAAGGGGAAGATGGTTTCTATTTAGTATTTTTTATGGTTTTTTGTTTTAGATTTCGCTGGCGCCTGGAAGTGATTGATTTTTTTTATATGTTTGGAATTTGTTTGAGGGTGAGGTGAGGGTAGTAGGAATGTTTTTTTTGTTTTGGTTGTAGGCTAGAGAATTTGGTCACGTCCGATATTTGGTTGGGCATAGATTGTGTATGAGCAAGCCGTTTAACAGCTTAGCATGAAAGGTTGTTGTCATGTGGTTGTTTTACTCTATACCGTAGGGTAAGGATGTGAGATGTGACCCATGTTCGAATAGCGATCGCTTAGCGACAACGATCCATGATCAATGTTGAAATCGAGTATCTGTGTAGCACAGGAAGGTAAAATAAACCAATACTCTTTGTGAGGAAAGATGATGATAGCAAAATAGAGGCATGTTGACTTTTTTTTTTGTTGTTTTGAATATCGATGGATGGATATGACAGCTAGAATTTGAAACTTAGATATTTTATGTGCACATAACGAAGTGAAATAAACGAATAGGTTTTTTTTTGTATTAGATTTCACTGGCGGTTGGTGATGGTTGGATTTTTTTTCTTGCAATTTGGTCTCATTCGATATTTGTGTGTACATTTTACACATTAGCATGATTGGTCTTTGGCATGTTTCACTCTATGCCAAAAGAGTAAGGATGTTTTTTTCTTGAAAGGAATTATTATAAGGTTGTCGGCATTGAACAAAGGATAA